>CANSGD010000161.1:0-131010 GCA_947645195.1 Patellifolia procumbens | reverse complement strand
CTTATGCTAAACTTGGAACATTTTGTAGCCATGAACACTCGAATGCCAAGCCTGTCCAACTATATCAGAGTACTCCTCTTGTTGACACCACGTCTCAAGAAGAACCTAAAAGGGTAGTTACCCTGAGGCCTTGAGAAACACTTGATTAAACAAGAGAATGATCAAAATCTTTTTCAGGCAAAATTATAACTTCCATGGAAGTGGAAGTTAAGAGGTTAAGCCAATGTGCATTGGCCAAAACTCTATCCAGTTTAGCCACAGTCCTGCTCTCTTGATCTTGTTTATTAGACCAAGTAAAGTATCTACAATTAGATTTCACATCTTCAACCTGACAAGCAGCCAAGCATCTTTGGAAATCTACAATTTCACTCCCTTGTAACCCAGCACCCCCTATTCTCTTTAGCACTCAACACATTATCAAAATCTCCAACTATCTCCAAGAGTCCAACAATCCCACCTCCAAGCCTTCTCAAATCATCCCACAGTTTTAGCCAACACCTGTTATCATTGTGAGCATACACAATTGTACAGGCAAATGCAATCTGAGAAGCAAGCCCCTTGATGATGCAATGCACTGATCTGAACATCATCTTATATCAACTGCAAAAACCTTAGGATCCCAGGCAACTATAAAATTCTACCATGACCATTCCAAGGTAGATTAGTAGTTATATTTTTCTACCCTTGACAAACATTCAAATAAAACTTACCAAGATTTTTAGCTCTAATCTTGGTCTCCAAGAGGCATGCCAATTTAGCTTGTTGAGCAAACAAGAGTTTTTATTGCTATTAGTCTTGATATATTAATTAGTGATGATTATATCATATGTATGATGTCTAAGAAGTAAAATAATTTTATTATTAATCTTATGATAATTAATAATATAAGAATTAATAGTATAATAATCAATAATAAATTAATAATTAGCAACATTAATAAAAATAATAACAACCATAATTGGGTCGAACGACATCAAATTGCAAGCTAAACCGTCTTGGGTGTTGTTTGGATTGGTTTATAGGCTCAAAAAGGGGGTTGGTTCAAGTTAATATTCACCAAACAACGGTATGATTCAGAGTTTCTATAATATTTATGAATCAAACTGAACCAAAAATCACCATATTGTCTTTAATATTTGATGTATGTAACAACAATTTTGTATCTTAAGGAACAACATTTTTAGCAACTTTTAGTTTTTCAATATAATCTAGCTTTGGTGTAGATTATGTGTGTATGATTTTGAATATCTAGTCGGTTAAATAAAAAAAAATTGTAAATTATAATGCTCGTTACTTCCTCCGTTTTTTTTAAATGTGACACTTTCTATTTTAGGGAAGTTTTAAATTAAATGTGTCACTTTCTTTTTTGGTCAATAAACCTTCTCTGCTCTCTCTCCTCTCACATGAGTCCCCTTATTTTTTTCTCTCTGTCTCTTTCCTTTCAAAAAGCACCTAGAAGTCCGTGAATCTAAAAAGTGTCACATTTAAATAAAAACGGAGGAAGTATTAAGAATAAATATGGGTTGGTTTGCGTTATATCTCAAACTGCAACAACTCAAACAACACTCATAATAAGGTATATTAATAAATAAAATAATATATAGTAATACTAATAATTATAATAATATATAAATAATTATAATTATAAATATTATAATAAATAATAAGAATGATTAATAAAATTAATTAGATCAACAATGATAATAATATTAACAAAATGTTTAAATACTGAACGAAGCTGAACCTAACTAAATTGAACTGAATGGTGCTGAACTGAACTTACCTGATTATAGCCAGAACTAAACTTGCACTGTGCAGATTAGAGCTAAACTAAACTGATTTGAGCTAAACTAAATTGAATTGAACAGAAACAAGCTGAATTGAAGATAAGTTGGAGATGGCATTACCCTAATCACAACCATCTAGTTTAATTATTCAATGTGTTAGTGCCTTTCGTTCCTTTGATGGCTCTTGTATTCCTTTATCTTCCTGCTTACTGAATCCCTTGATATCAATTGTAATTTTATTTATTGGGGTAAGGGACGTTTGAGGCTCTATTCTCTTCGCCTAAATATATATGAACTGAACTGAACATGCTGGAGTTAAGCTAAATTGAATAGAATTGTAATAAATATATAAATAATATTTAAACAATAATAATATGAAGATTCATTATGATGATAATGATAAGTAATGATAATTAAAAATTTATAATAATAATGAATGAATATTGATAATAGTATTTTAGATATTTGATGATAGCTATAAATAAATAAATCATAGTAGAAATGATAAATTAATAATGATAATAATAACATTAATGATAAGTAATTTCTGATATTTGTATTAATATTTTACTACTTGATATATAATAACAGTGATGTCTGAGAAGTAAATTAATACTACTATTATAATAATTAGAATTAATATAATAATTAGTAAAGATACTAATAATTAGGGTTAAAGTGCACAAAATTTTAACATAGACCGTTTTGACGCGGTTTGATTAATATGAGCTAAAAACATGGGTTGGTTTGTGCTTTTGACCAAATCACAGTTTGCAATTTTGGGTTGATCTACAATCTTTGTTCTTTTTGATTGCAACACTTTTGCACAAATAACGAAACCAATGCAAAAAAATTTAAAGAGGTATTAGGTGATATGTATGGGTGTTATTAAGGGGAGTGAGGACCATTGAGTGTTTTAATTGTGAAAAAAGTATGAGAGAGTGTGTGAGGGAACATAAACAAAAATCATTTTAATTATGTTAAGTATGAGAGAGAGTGTGGGGGACCACAACTATATAAGCAATAAAAAGAAAGTGCTGCAACCTTTGGAAAATTTCTTTATTAGGAAAGTGTTGCAACTAAAAAAGAACGGATGTTGTATACTACTTTTAAACCAAGCAACACCATAAACCGCCATAATATATTAGTTTTCAACATAACCACGATTTTGTACCTTAATTAGTAATATTATTAGCCACTTTGTAATTTTTTCAATATCTTCTAAATTTTGTAGCTTATTTGTATGATGTAATAGTGAATATGTAGTCGGTAAGATAAAATAAAATTGCAAATTAGAATACTCGTATTGAGATAGAATATGGTGAAACCGCAAATCGGACCAACCTAAACCATACTCTGCCCTATTAATAATAGTAATAATAATGAGTAAAATAATAATAAACCAAATAATGTATAGAAATAATAATAATAATAATAAGAGTAATTAGTAAAATATATTAGTCCAACAATAATAATAGTCCCTCCATCTCATATTAGATGATATAGTTTGACTGGCATAGAAATTTAGGAGTGTTATTTGACCAACTTATTTTATTGAGAGTAGTAGTGTTGAAGCTTTGACCCCGTGAAACATCCCATGTGAGAGTCGCACATTGATAATATTGGAGAGAGGTAATCACCTAATAAGGCGAAGGGGCTACTCCCCTTATTGTCATATGGTTTAAGGTGGAACTTCCTTTGATCTTGTAAAGTGGACTATCTCTCCCTCTCTTTGTGGGTGCGGCCCAGACCCATACTTAACAAGTTAATTATTGATATTTGTTTTAGTACATAAAGTACATGTTGGTGGGGCATATCATAAGGGTTGGAGTGAGTGGAGTTATTAAATTAATTATATGTGTTAATATTTAAAAAATAATATTTCTGTTGTACTCCATGCCATTTATAAAAGTGTATCAACTAATGTGGGGCGTATGAATAAAAGAAGTGTATCATCTAATATGGGATGGATGGAGTAATATTTAACAAAATGGTTAAATAATGAATGAAGCTGAACTGAACTGAACTGATCAACTGAGCAAAACTGAACTAAAATGAACTAAAAATAAAGCAGAAGAGAAGAACCCTTGAGTTAGATACATTGTTAAAACGCAACTTTAAGTGAAGTAAGGGAAGAGAAACTTCACATGAAGCTTCACAGAATCAGTTAAAAGAACTTTTGTTAGGGAACTTGAGTTTGTTGAGGAACTTAAGAGGTGGCACAAAGAGCTACTCTGTCCGTTCCCTAATGTTGTTCCTATCTTGATTTTCCACGTTTGGCAAAGCACTTCTTTGACCATTATTATTTTCAATTGCATATTGGTAAAAATTATAACGATTTAATATTAATAAGGTACTCATTAAGACGAATCAATTAATACCCCACATGACTATATCTTTTTCTTATGTATGTTAAAAAATTTAAAGATACCCTCTAATTATTAATAGTACCAAGATTCTAAATAAGAGCAGCAAATGGGAATGAAGAGAGGGATACATTTTAATTATGTATTTGTTCTATTTTTTTTTTTTTTTCCTTGGTACAAAGAAAACTTAGGAAACCCTTCTCTCAAGGGTGAAACCTAAGCTATCCAATAAACTAAGACGGTACAAAGTTGGATCTTCAAGGCCATCAATCTGCTTGCTTTTTGTAGTGATATGATGTCCTTGCTTAGAAAAGTAATCTGCCACAGAATTTGCCTCTTTGAAAATATGATGCATTGAGGTAGAATGGAAGGAAGCCAATAGGTTCTGAATATCAGCAATTAGTGTCTGAATACACCAGGGGATTTCAAAGTTTCCCTTGACGGCATTGATGACGATGAGGTTATCACCTTCTATAACGAGATCTTTAAAACCCATAGTCTTGGCTTGAAGTAGTCCATTCCTGAGGGCTGTGGCTTCAGCAATAAGAGGAGAAGAGCTTCCAAGGTTATATGCCATAGCGCAGAGGATTTATCCAAAAGATGTACGTAGGGCAATGCCAGCACTGGCCGAAGTTTGATTGTAAGATCCATCAAAATTTAGCTTGATAAAGTTTGGAGGTGGAGGTCGCCAGCGTACTTGGATGGTATCGCGTGACCTGCAAGGGGATGGGGTGTAGAGTAATGAGTTACTATCGATGGAATTGCGCAAGTTCCATTCAGTAATTGAGTATTTTGCTCTGTAGAGGAGTCTATTGATCTGGTAGGTTTCATTCTGAAAAATGATTGCATTTCTTTCTTTCCAGAGGCTCCATAACAGCATAAAAAATTTTGCCACCGTCTTGTGATGGAGAGTTTTTGCGAGGGAAAAACTTCATGGATGGGGGCGTCTGGGATTGTCGTTCCCAGCAGATCCTTAATTGCAACATGTTGCCAGAGCGTACGAGTTTGGGTGCAAGACAAAAAAGGTGGTTTAAGGTTTCCACCGAAGATTGGCAGAGGGGACAAGTGGTAGGAGTTTGTAAATTTCTTCGTTGGAGGTTGTCACGTGTGGGTAGTCCATTGTGAAGGAGTTGCCAAATGAAGATTTTAATTTTTGGTGGAATGTCAATGTGCCGAATCCAAGCGTGTATCCATTTTGGAGATTGGAATATAGTTTAATTATGGGCTACCCAAGTGGCAGATTTAATGGTGAATTTTCCTGATGAGGTGAGGCCCCAACAGAGAGTATCTCTTTGTGGCTGTGAGGGAAGAGGAATTGCTTCTATCAGTGAGCAGATATTAGGAGGTAGTAAAGAGTTCAAGAGTACACTATTCCATGTCATATTTGGATGTATGACATCCTTAACTTTAAGATCTAAATTAGAGATGTTAGAAGCATCTACGCGAAGCATTTCGATAAGACTAGTTTGTGCACACCAGTTGTTAAGCCAAAAAAGTATATCCGATCCAGACCCCACTTTCCATCGGATTCCACGTCGTATTATATCCTGCATTTGCAAAATTTCTTTCCAGGTTGGGGAATCCCTTGGCTTGGGTTGGTAATCAAAGAAGGAAACATGTTGTAAGTATTTCTTACGCATTAGTTCTGCCCATTTGTTTGAGGGATGGGTCAGAATTTTCCATGCTAGTTTGGCTAGCATGCCTTGGTTCATAAATTTTGTCTTTCGGAAACCTAAACCACCAATAATTTTAGGTTGGCAAATCTTGTCCCAAGCGATTAGTGGGATCCAGTTTATTTGCTGTAGAACGTGGGATTGTAGTAGTGGCCATAGTAAAGATCGGGATGGCTTCTAAGTTGCTTTGAATTAGGACAGTGCGCCCTGCTTTTGAAAGGAAAGACGTGGTCCAAGAGTTTAAGTTTTTGTCCATTCGCGTGATAAGGGAATTGAAATCTGCATTAGTGCTTTTATAAGAAGAGAAGTATCTCCCCAGATAGCGGCCAAGTGAGTGTTTGGGTTGCATATTAAAATGGCTTGCAATACGTGTTTTTGTAGCCGACGGTTTTGCTTTCGAGAAATAGATAGAGGATTTATGGAAGTTAATGAGTTGTCCTGATAATTTGCAGAAATTGTCTAGAAGGTGTTTTAAGTTGGTGCTCGCTGCCGACGTTGCTTTACAAAAAAGAAGGCAGTCATCGGCAAAAAAGAGACCAGGGATCTTTTGGGTTCCCGGGCACAATTTGAAACCAATGCCACATTTCTTGTCAGAGGCGGCGAATGCCAATTGTCGTGCTAAAACTTCCATACATATGATGAATAAGTACGGGGACAAAGGGTCACCCTGTCTTAACCCTCTAGTGGGAGTAAAAATGTCTGAAACTGAATTATTTATATTTATTGAGTATGAGACTGAGGTGACACAAAATTTTATCCATTGTATCCAATTTTCATGGAAGCCGAGAAGTGACAGAGCTTTAAAAAGGAAATCCATTCAATGCAGTTATATGCTTTTTCCATATCTAGTTTTAAAGCAAACCAATCTGTCTTATTCTTGGATTTGTGGAACGTGTCTAGTATTTCCTGGGCAAGTAAAATATTGTCATGGATTTCCCGGTCGTGTACAAAAGCACTTTGAAAAGGGTTAATAATGTTGTTAAGAACAGGTCGTAGTCTGTTAACAAGGACTGTGGCAATTATCTTATTGAGGGTTGAGCATAGACTTATCGGGCGAAATTGTTTGGGATATTCGGGGTTATAATTTTTTGGGATCATACAAAGAAGTGTGTAGTTAACACTTCTTAGAAAGTGACCATGATTAAAGAAATTTTGAATTGTTAAGCATATGTCTCTTTGAAGGAGAGTCCAATAGCTTTGAAAGAATTTCGAACCAAAGCCATCCGATCCTGGGCTTTTGGTAGGATCTATATCAAAAAGGGCACGTCGTATTTCTTCATCCGTTACCGGAGAAATGAGATTTGTATTGGTTTCTGGAGAAATGCAAGGGGCCAAACAGGGGATAATGACGTTGCGATGGTGCTCGTGCTCAGACGTAAGCAGGTTTTGGATTTCATTTTTAAAGTTTTGTTGTATTTCTTGAGGATCATTTATCCATTGACCTAGGTCATTACGTATTCTAAATATATGTTGTTTCTTTTGTCTGGAGGATACTTTTTCATGAAAGAATTTTGAGTTTCGGTCACCTTTTGTCAGCCAATGTTTACGAGCATATCGCCCCCAATATTTTTGGTTGAAAGAAAGTATATTCTCACGTTGTCTCAGTAACCTTAAGAGGTGTTGTTCGATATGGGGTGTGGCAGACCCCGCCAAGATTTGGTTTTCTATATTTTGGATCTTTTGACTATTGATATCTAATTTTTGTTGTGCATGATCAAAATTTTCCTTGTGCCAGGATTTGAGATCGACTTTAATTCGACGGAGTTTCTGACAAATGGAATAAAAACGAGATCCTGGAATATATGTATTCCAGTGTTTTTTAATGATGTGATTGACTTTAGGCTTATTTATCCAAGCATTTTGGAATCTGAATCGATTTATGTTTAGGCGATCATTTGTATTAAGATTTAGGGTGATCGGTGCGTGGTCGGAGCAAGAAAATGTGTCGTTTGATACATAGGAGTTCGAAAATTTTTGTGACCATGAAAGGGAGGCAAATACTCTATCTAAACGTTCATATATTTTATGCTGATAGATTTTCTTTTTCCAAGTGAAAGGGTATCCATTTAACGGAATATCTTTGGCTGCGTGATTACTTAAAAAGGACTACATTCTGCAACACCTTTACTGATGTGGTGGAATAACTCCTTTTTTATCTTGTAGGTGTAGTAATTCATTAAAGTCACCTATGAGGACCCATGGGTCATTGAGATTTTGGTAATGAGAGTTTAACTCGTTCCAAAAAATTGGTTTTTTCATGTTCTTGGGCTGGAGCATAAATGCCAGTGACCCAAAATAGAAATTGAGTTGGTCTATGTTGAATATAAAGGTGAGCTAGTCGGGATGTAAAGTTATGGCTAATAACTTCACAAGTATTTTCATTCCAGAGTACCCATATTCCCCCGCTATGTCCTTGGGGAGGGATGCATGCCATGTTGTCAAAAATTGAGGAAATTTTTTATGCGAGGGATATTGATGTTAGCGGACATAGTTTCTAAGATAAAAACAATGTCTAGGCGATGTTTTGTAATAAAAAAATTAAGTTCACCTAGAGCATGCGCCTTTTTGGCCCCTTGGATATTCCAACTTAAAATCTTCATTTTAACAAGATATTATATTGAAAACTGGTCAGCAATGTATGCAATGACATACATTATACCTTGAAGAATCTCCGTAGATAGTTGAGATAAAAGATCCATAAAGCTATTGTAATGAAAAAAGTAGCAGGATTTTATTTGAATAATGGAAAGTATTTTCATGGACCCGTAAGCGATTATTCTGGGGATTGACAATTTGTGTAGTCTTGAATGCCAAGACGAGCTGCGAACACCTGCTATTTGAACATTTGAATAATCTGTTGGAAATATAACTGGCATAGTTGCTGAGATTTTCAGGACGTGTGAACGTCTAGGCAGGCATCCGAGGATGCTAGGCATGGTCAAAGACCAATCCTTTATTACAAATCAATGTAAAGTTAAAACTGTAGAAAAGTGTACATATATAAATAAAATACAGTGTGAAGTTGTCATCTGGCTCCAATAGAAATTTCGTTGATGTAGATGGCGGGAGATAGACTTAGCCATTACCTGTAGACAAATATGGACAAAATTGTTTATTAATAAAGAATTTGGTGAAAGGTACGGAGTTTCATAGAGGATATGATAGTGCAAATGATAAAAAGGATATAAAGGAGTCATGTGGCTCAAAAAAATATTATCATTGCACACAAAACAATGAAGGCTTAGATCAATGTAGTAATACTGTATATTTTCTTTGTGCCTCCAACAAATCCGGGTAGACCACGGGTGGTAAATAAGGGAGTAAAACATAGTTAATTCAGTTAAAAAAATGGATTGGAGTGACCCATTGGCAGCAAGTGTCCCTTATTTGTAAAATTAATATAAGTAAAGTATACTAAAGGAGCAGTAGAGAAATTGTAGGAATTAACTTCATGTATTACCACATGAAAGAGGATGAAGGCAATACTTGGGTAAGACCAAGTGAACAAGGTTGTCATCCAAAAGAAATAAGCATGTATGTGATATGACGAGATAAAAGAGCAGAACATAGTAATGTAAGTAGAGAAAAAAGCATAATGACTAGTATAATACATAACGTTGACACTAATGTACAAACTGTTAAAGGAGAATAGGAGATGACCTATTACATAGTCATATTTGTACTTAATCCTCCTATTGCAAAAGAAGCACTTAGGGCTACATGAAGAAATTACACCAACATGTACATAACTTGACACTAGAGAAGATAGTTGGTAAACTATATACAAACCAAAAAGACACCTCTTAGTAGAACATAAGTGCCTACCAAAAAGAAACTCTTGTTGCATCTTATTTTTTGGCTAAACTTAGAAGACGCAGAGTCGTCTTCTTCACCTTGACGGCGCCGTTTACCGGATTCACTAGACTGAGAAACCACAATGTCATGCCCAATAGCATCATAGAAGAGCTTATCAGTTTCATCTAGCTCATTAGCCAAAACCACATCACTAGAGGAAGCAAAATGGGCAGGGAGATTAGACCCGTATTGAGCTATTACCGGAGAATTTCCTGCTACAGAAAGATCAAGGTCCTGAATAGGCAAAACCAGGTCAGGGTCTTCTTCTGCGATAGTTTCATGAACCAACAGATTCATAAAAGAGCTGGTAGGACTGTCCTCCTTACGTGAAGGAGTGTGAGCCAAAGGCAGGGACTTTAGGGGGGAGTGTGCGTGCCCTTGCGGAGGACGTGGGGTATTCATTTTGTTAACAACAAAGGAAGCAAGCTTAGAGACTTGTGGTTGCTGCTGAGGCTTAGCAAATTTACCTCTACGCTTAGGCACAACCTTGATCCATCTTCCCCCTATATCAGAGGAGGGAGAAGAGGGTGGGGCCGAAGAAGCAGGACTGTTGTCATGGATGGAACTAGCTTTCATTTTATCAACTACAAACTGCATAGTTGGAATATCTTTTGAAGGGAACCATCAAAATTATGGTTATTTGAGCCGCATACAGGACATATTTCCACCATTCCTTCATAGGAAAGGTGAATCTCCCGACTAGCACCAGAGACTGAGATAAACAAAGACCCAGGAACAGAATGGAGAACATTTATCTCAACGCAAACACTCGCAAATCTAGCTTTTGAGCGAGAGAGTGTGCACTCGTCAATACGAATGACATTTCCAACTGGGGCCAGAACTTTATCAAGAACAATTGATGTACAAAATTCAAGAGGGAGTAGATGGAGTCGGAACCAAACAGCAAGAGACACAATTTGGTGAGAAATCGGGTTAAAACCCAGTTCCCAAGGTTGTAGAGCAAGGTTGAGTCCCTGCACATACCAGGGACGACGATTCCAGACTGTTTGTTTATCATCAGCATTAGTGAAAGTACATAACACCCAACCATTACCCATATCAGTATAAGTAATCTCTCCTACAATAAAAGCCCATTCTTTTTGCAACTTGGTAATTACTAATGAACCTGGAATAAAATCTCCAAAAGCGTTTCCTAGAAGAGAAGTAGTTTTTAGTTCATTTGTTAATTCTTCATCAGGGAGTACAGTAGGGTAATTACCTTTAGCGGAAGGGGATTTTAAGGAGTCTGTATGGTCAGTTTGAAGTGTAGAGTGGTGGCTCGTATTGATATTTGAAGATGGGGAAGCGGCATTAGAAACGCCACTTCGATTTTCCATATTTGCGTATGTGGGGATGCGTTCACTTGATTTCTCAGAGGGAGAAGGTAAGCTTGGAGCCTTAGTCGCATTGGGAAGTCTATCCTTATCATAGAGTGCTGAAAGGTGAGTAGGTAAAGGGAAGAAGAAAATCCCTTAACCACAGAAGCATAGTCTTTTTGCGGAGGAGTTGGAGGATTTGAAGACATGAAAAAGGAGACAAGGAGAAGATTTGGACTAGAATAATATAAGTAACAGGAAAGCAAAGCTAATAAAAGGTGATTTTTAAAGAAAACACATTGAGTATTTATACCACAGTAAATAAGTAATGATATATAGCATAGTAGAAGAAGAAAGCTGAACAGAGACATGTAGAAAGCAGAGCTAAATAAGATGACATCATGATAATAGACTTGATTATTCAGAGATCTAGAGTCATAACCAAACAACACGTAATTAAAGTAAAGTAAACCAAAAGAGAAAGGGGAAAAGAGATAACTTATCTGAGGTTTTTGACAGCTGTTGAGGTAGATCTGGTAGAAAACGGAGCAATTCTTGTCTTTTCGAGTTGAAATCATGTGTAATGGAGGTTGTTGATTCATATTGAACAAGAAATTTTATCTCACTAACTCTTGTTCCTTATCTTTGTTTCTTACGCATAAGCTTTATTTTCAGTTTTTCACACAAAATACGCACAAAAATCACAACTACACCACTCCTCTTGGAGTGTTTCGTAATAAATAACAAGTAGGCTTGGAAGATTTGGAAAACTAGTTAGTATTCTCTTTTAAAGCTTTGGAGATTTAAAGTGCTGGTCTAGGTCCTTGTGTAAAGGCAGGCATGTACTTGAAGATAGTGTTTTAAT
Source organism: Patellifolia procumbens (assembly GCA_947645195.1). NCBI lineage: Eukaryota > Viridiplantae > Streptophyta > Magnoliopsida > Caryophyllales > Amaranthaceae > Patellifolia > Patellifolia procumbens. The sequence continues at coordinate 119,148 of CANSGD010000161.1, read as the reverse complement.
CTTTAGTCTTACTAGATTATCTTTTTTGTAATTTAACTTTTAAAATGGTTCAATGACGAATTACCCAATAGATTTTTAGTTGTGAAGAATAATCATCTTCTATATTTATAAAGATGGTGGGAATTACTTCTCGGTAACCGGATAATCGTTTGCTCCGGTTGATAATATCGCGGTTACATATGATGTGCATGATCAAAATAAGTTTCATTCCGTTGAGAGTAATTTCATGCCAATAACTTTAGATTACCTTCTTCTCTTTAAAGCTATTAAAGAACAGAGAAAAGACAAATATTTCTGAAATGAGCATACAATCAACAATATAAGCTTATTCTCAAAATAATTTGGGTTCCACTAAAATAAATCATCAATAACCAATGAACTCTGCCTATGAGTATCATATACACTCATTACCGGTCTCAAACTTGGATAAAGAAGCAAAATGGCGATAGGTTTATGATGACCAACCTAAAACCAAATCACATATCATAGCATAAAATGAAATATGAAATTAAATGAGCCTAATAGGTATGAAAAATATGAAGCGAAACGTAAGATATAGTATAACCAATGAGCTTTTTTTTTAGGGGAAACCAAAGTAGCTTAATAAATTGAAATTCATCATTAACAATATCCCTATAGTTTAATTAATGAGTCTAAGAATAAAATAATATTATAGTAGACTAGAAGGAGTAATGCCGAATCTATATATTCCCAAAAAGAGCTCTCCTCCACAGTCCACCTCCCGGGGGTGATTCCTATAAACATATAAAATAAAATAATAATATCTCCCTCTTTCAAACAGCAAAATACACCAGGCTTAACAGCTATATATAACTATGCTTTCCAACACTATCTCTCTCCTCAAAAAACGTTCCACAACAAGTCCAAAAACTTCATTTTTGTTTGTGGTAGTAGAATTTTGTTTTGTTTGTGTTTTTTGTCTCAGTTATGATGGGAGGAAACAGCAAAGAGACTACTATCACCAAAAACAAAAAAGCGTCAATATGGACAATATTCATGCATGCTGACTCCGTCGATTTAGTATTGATGGTTTTTGGGCTGATCGGAGCAGTTGGTGATGGTTTTACATTGCCGTTGACATTATATGTCACTAGTAAGTTGATGAATAATATTGGCGGTGGTGTTTCTAATCTTAATACTCCCGATGCCTTCACTCAACATATTAATCAGGTTTGTTAATTCTTTCTTTTTGTTGCTCTTTCCATTTTTTTTATTTATATTTTACTCTCTCCGTTTCCGATCAAACTTGAAATTATGAGTTATAAATTCCGGTGTATCTTGAGTAGTATGATACATCTAATGCTATTTAAGATAAATATAGCTTTGAGTATACCATGTTCATAATACACCCAAGATTATTTGAGTGAAAAACATCCTATCATACTCATAGTACACTCGGACGTATAATAATAATCGAAATCAAACTTCTTGATTCCTCTTTAATCGTGAAAAACATTGCTTAGCAGGTGGGACCGTGGGAGCCCCATCAGTACCCCAAATAATTTCCGATTTTTTGGAAATTAAAATGATATACTTCCTCCGTTTTTTATACTTGCATTATTGAGTATGTGCACAATAATTAAGGAGAGGAACCAAGCTTGGCTTGGCCTAGTGGTTAAGGGTTTGATCTCATGATTTCAAGGTCGTGGGATCAAATCCCACTAGGGGCATTTGAGGTGGGAATTCCCTTACCATTCCCCCTACTCTCAAATGTCGGGCCTTGCAAACACCAGATCAAGAAACTGTACTAGTTGAGATCTGGCCAGAGGTCCACCACATTACCTTTCAAAAAAAAGAATTAAGGATAGGAGAGAGATATAGAGAGGAAAAAAGGGGACCCATGTGATTGAATAGAGGTAGAGAAGAAGTAGTATTTCCCTAAAAGGAAATGATGCAAATAATTTGCAACTTCCAAATCTGGGAAACGATGCGAGTAAAAAGAAACGGTGGAAGTATATACTAACGGAAAATGCACGAGATAAATGCGAAAGTGATTGATAATTTAGTTCGTGAAATGATTGATTGTTGAATTAGTAAAGTAATTGGAATAATTTTTTCCTTTTTCTTTTTTGTTGTTTATTGATGACCATCCCTTCGTCCCTTATATATTTATATATAATAAGTTTTGAGATAGCGCGTTTAACAAAATTTTAACCTAAAATATTAGCATGTATAATATTAAAATTCTAAAATCTCGAAATTTTAACTTAAAAGTTACATAGAGTGTATATATACCAAAAATAAACCGTTTATCACAAGATTTATGAAGAATGTTTAGTTAACACTCACCTATATGAAAAAAGAATTTTTTTTCCGATGATTTTTTTCCCATAGTGTGATTATCCAACAAAAAATTCTCATTCTATCATTTATTCGAAAATAATTCCCACTCTCCCGACTTACTAATTGTATAGGCGAGAAATGATATTTTATTAGATGATATATTGAAATACATATAATTATGTACTCCCGATGACATTTTGTGAAATTATAGTAAACTATAAGGACCGACTCTTACTTATAGAGTAACTCATACTCATTTGGATAATCCATACTTCTTTAGCTGACTCATAATCATTTGGCTAACTCATACTCATTTCGACTTAGATATCTTGGGGATACGTAAAGATACGTACATCTTGGTGTATAATGTACCAAGTCAAAAAAAACAAAACAAAGTCGCTAATTACAACAATCCCATCCCTTAATAAGATAATTAACAAATATTTCACACAACAAATCCTCTAAAATCAACAGTTTCTTGCGTTTTCTTTTTCTCAAAAAAAAAAAAAAGATGCTCAAGTATAGTGGAAATATTTTCAAAATAGTTTTATGTTAGGAATCAGTGTGTTGAGGAATTATAGTTTAGGAAAAAAAAAGTTATGCGGAAAACCTATTATTCATGACTCTTTTTCTATGCACCGTTTCCTTTTTAGGATGTCTCAAAATGATGGCCTGTTTATTTATTTGTTACTTGGTTCCATTCTCTACCCCCAAACAAAATATTGTGGTCATACTATTTAACTTATTCACTTCACAAACTTGTTTATTTAATTAATGGCCCTAATCTATTTCAAAGATCAAATAAGTGTGATTCACTTCTTAACATAATTAATTAATGACCTAATCGATTTCAAAGATATGATGGCTCTCATTCATTTATTTGTTTTCAAAAAAAAAGAAGTTAAAATTATATAGAGTGCTTGATATTGTGCATTCTGTATATGATTAGGACTATTAATTATCTTAACAAGTGGGTCACATTTAACTATAAGTTAACACTGTTAGTATGGAGATTATCTAAATTGATCCAATTCTAATATAGACCGGGTGTACACTAAATTTATTGTAGACCCAATACAAAGCTCAAAAATTAAGATTTTGTAATTAAAAGTTAAGGTTTAACAATCAAAAGTTAAGCTTTTGTAATTAAAAGCTACGTGTTATGAATGAAAAGTTAATGTTTGTTTTAAAAGTTAAGATTTTGTAATTAAAAGTCAAGGTTTTGCAATCAAAAGTTCGATGGTCTACACTATTTTTAGTGTGGACCAGGTCCACCCAAGAATTTCTCCCTAAATTGAACCTATTGACAAACCTCACGTACTCAAATTGATATTATTGAAAAATTGAGTATCCATTATGATATTTATTGATCTTCTTTCCCACTCAAAATGAAAAAGAAAAAAAAAAGTTGTTTCTGATGTAGCTAATTTGGTGATATAAGTGGACCAGGTTTTGTTCTTTATCTTTCTTGGGTTTATTAGGAGCTTTGAAGAACACCGATATAGATGGAGACAATATCACTAATTCACTACTTGATAGTGAGACACTATGTAGTTGACATCCACATCATTCATAGAGTTTTGATACATTCTAAACATGATAGCTTTGTGGACTATTAGAGTCTATATACAATCATGACCATATAGGATATTGCAAAGAGATGTCACTATTCAAACAATGCAAGATGATAATATCTATATATCAAAATTAAGATATCTAAATGCAACGCATAATAACCATCCTAATTCTAAGGCACAATAGTAATAGTAATAGTAACAATATCTCCATTACGTCCAAACTGTGATTATTATCAAAGGGTAGAAAAGTAAACAAACCTACAACTTGAGATACATACCATTTCTCATCTTTGTTGCAAGGAAAATCTCTTAGGACATAAATACGAAATGATATTCTACAACAATTATAAATCTTTCAAGTTCTCAACCTTTCACTAATGATTCTTTTCCTTTCCTTGTCCCTATTGATACGGTGATATTCGATAACCATTGATCTCATAACATTCTTAAGATATTCTAATTCATATTCTTGCACCAGGAAGGCTTATTTGTTCTTGAAAATTAATAGAGGCATCACCATTACTATTGTACGAAACAGTTGAGAATATAAAGTTGCTATTTTCACATACTTATTTTAATTTGTGTGAATATATTTTGGGTGGCAGAATGCAACAGTTCTCTGTCTGGTGGGAGCAGGAGCATGGGTTCTTTGTTTCCTTGGTGCGTGTACACTATTTTTTTCATTTCATATTTTGCAATCATTCGTAACAAAAATAAGAGATATTTTGACTTCATTTTTTTAATATATGTACTCCCTCTTCCAATTTAGAGCTAAATATAGCGATTTGATTTTCACACATTTGCATGCCTCACTTTGATCATAATTTCTCCTAGTATATAAAGCAATTACTATTAGTGTATAAGATGTTCTAATTTTTAAGTCATAGATAAATCTAGAAATATCAATAATCAAAGTTGTGCATTGACAAATATGCCACTCAAACTATTGGAGCTAAATTAGGACGGAGCTAGTATGTTGATTTATGAAGTATTATTTTAATGTGAAATAATGCATTTGTTGACTTTCTAAATTACGTAAGATGAACTAGCAAGCAATTAATCATTTCTAGAGATTTCACTATTTCTGTTGACGTATGAATATATATTATATTTTTCATGAAACTATTTATTAATGAAATTAATAATTAATTAAATAAAATGGGTTGGCAGAGGGATATTGTTGGACAAGGACAGCAGAGAGGCAAGCTGCAAGGATGAGATATAGATACTTGAAAGCAGTGCTGAGGCAAGATGTGGGCTACTTTGATTTGCATATTGGTAGTACTTCTGAAGTTATCATTAGTGTTTCTAGTGATAGCCTTATCATTCAAGATGTAATCAGTGAAAAGGTTAACCTTCTTCTCACTTATGCCTTCTCTTTTTCTTTCTTCCACTTGCAAGAATATTTTAGGTATCCTTTTTTTTCTTATAAATATACTCCTTTCATCCAATATGTTCTTTCCACACTACGTAGTCTTCTATAATACTGCCTTATCTTAACGTTTAGGAAAAATTCCCTAATAAGAATAAAAAGGACCCCTTTCGAGTTAGAAGGTCCCCTAGTAAAACTATTGAATGACCCTTCTAATTTAGATAAGCGAGCCTTTCAAATTGATATTTCACCAACTTAGTATATGAAAGTCTTACTATCAAGACCCACTATTTCCACAATTGTTCCTAAGGTTAATCTTAAACCTCGCTAGCTCATTAAATTCTAATCGTTTAGTATAATGATATATATATTTATTTTTACTTGGTGATCTCTGGTAAGATATGATTCTACTTGTATATATGAATTATTAGCTTTTCGTTCTTTTTTACTTTGTAGTACTAAAGATAATCGTGAAATGATATTGATCGACAACAATTTTGAAGTTAATTTTAGCACAAAGGAAATCTTCTTTTTAATTTGTGAAGCAACTAGCAAGGGTGTAGCTGTTCTCATTATGTCATTAGACCATCTGCTACAAGAATGTGCAATTATACTTAGGTCAAAACTCTCAACATACCATAATCTTACGCACAACGAAAATTTTCTTGAACTGTTAGTAATTATATATGTACATAAACAAGGGGTTTGGAGTATTAGTGAGGATTTTGGCATTTCTCTTTAAGCTACTTGTAGAACTAGCTAAAAATCTTCATATATTTGATCATTGGACGTAGACTTGATTTTTTTTCCCCAATGTTGCATGGTGTAATTATTTAGGTACCAAATTTTGTGATGAACACGTCTACTTTCATCGGAAGCTATTTGGCGGCATTTTTATTGCTATGGAAGCTAGCAATAGTCGGGTTCCCCTTCATAGTTCTGCTCATTATTCCAGGCTTGCTGTATGGTAGGATATTGATGGGGCTAGCGAGAAAGCTAACTGTCGAATACAGCAAGGCAGGAAGCGTAGCAGAGCAAGCAATCTCTTCTATAAGAACAGTGTATGCATTTGTAGGAGAGAACAAAACAATGGCAAAGTTCTCAACCGCGTTGGAAGGGTCAGTGAAGTTGGGGCTTAAACAAGGTCTGGCTAAAGGTGTGGCTATTGGTAGCAATGGTGTGAGCTTCGCTGTTTGGGCTTTTAGCACTTGGTATGGCAGCAAGCTTGTCATGTACCATGGTGCTCAAGGTGGCACTGTCTTCGTTGTTGGCGCTGCCCTTTCTGTTGGAGGACTGTAAGTTCCTTTCCTACTATTCGTCCTTCAAAGTTGTGGGATTATTATTGACTTGTCTTATTTTTCGTTATTGATCCAAATTGTATTGTTTTTGCTGTTGGTGCTACGGTGTAGATATATGCTTAGATGAACCAAGTAGTACTTGGTCTACTGAAGAGAATGTCATCTCACAACCTCAAGGGCGAGGGATGAATCCCTATGAGAAGCACGTTGGGGGTGGGGATATTCTAATAACTGTGTACACTAAAAGGGCCTTCGTGTTAAGTTGGACTTGTGAGAGATTCAAGTTAATAGAACACTTATTCTTACCATCTTTAAGAAAAAATGATTAGTATTTCATTTTTTTGAAATGAAAATCCATGTGTTATAAATTATATGAACATCAACAAAGGGATTTATTTTGGCAATGATAATTGATACACCTTTGCACATGTAAACTGCAGATGCATTTAAGGCCAAATCCTCTATCCCACTTTGTGTAGCAATTTTACTGGTTGATATATGTGCTATGGCCCATTACTATTGTTGTATGAACTTTACAGATCCTTTTTTTATTGAACAAAAAGTCGCCAAGTGGGACACTTAGTTTTTGTTTCTTGATATGGCCAAACATCAAATAATAAAGCTAAACAACAAACAATGTCTTTCCCTCCTTGAGTTTCATCCTTAATAAGTCAAATACCATAAGTGAGGCTGTTTACAAGACATTAGTCCTAAACATAATGCATAAGTAATGTTTAAATACAGTGCTGTGCTATAAAAATATGGATATAAATATTGTTGATTAGAGTATAATTTACTCATGCTTTCACCTATCAACTTAGCCAACTTTTGGTTAGGGATACAATCAGTAAATGTTGCTTTTGCAGGCGATTTAGGCAAAATCTATGTAGAGGAGGAATCAATATGCGGTCATCTGGTCGAAACTAGGCAGACATTGTTTAGTGTCCTATGAAATATTTAACGTGTAGGAAGATTCCCCCAGGACATACTTCAGTGTTTGGTTAAAATTTTGTTAATGTGGTTGAATAAAGTCTATATAATGCACCATTGAAGAAAGCCTCGTTCAGGAAAGCTTAAAATTTTTCCTGTTACAGAAATATTATATGCTCGATCAAATGGCAAGGGAATCCAATCAACTTTAGCCTGTAGTTGTAAGTGTGATTCGTACTTACAAAGTCAATCATTTATGCCTTATCAGAGTGCCATAGGAATCTTCTTGAAAGTGCAAGTGATTGCGGAAAAGCGGGATAGAGAAAGAGAGGAGGAGAATGAAGGAAACAAATGATGAAAGGGGATGACTTGAAAGAGCATCATGAAATCATATTATAGTCATATTATACTAAATTTCAAGATAATTTCCCAAAGTTTGCTTAAAAGAAGGAATATGTAGGAAAGGACGGGTGGAAGGAAAGCGAAATGGAAGAATCGCATTTGCACAACTTTTTTAATCATTTCAACTAGATTATAGAGTGAATAGGAGGAAAATGTTTTCTTGTTAAAATTGATGGTGGTGAAAACTTTAAAGAAGAAGAATTTACTCTTTCTGCAGCCATTTGTCATGCGCATAAACTTATGGCCTGTTTGATAGCCATTAACCAACGCGGTATTTGAACTGAATTTGTATGCAATTTTTCATAGAAAGGCTCATGTCAATGTAAGGGCACTTTAACCCTAAATATAAATGGGATGGTAATTGAAATATATATGTAGAAAATTATATATGGGAATGGACAAACGTTAAGATGAAAATGTGTTCAGCAAATACCTATAAGCTCATTATCAATACCTGCATTTGTTACTGCCTACCGGACGGGTCGTTAAGTCCTTGTATCATGTCAAATGGTCAATTTTTTAATCCAATATTTTATTTAATTTCTGGATGTCTGGTTTTTTCTTCACAGAGCACTTGGTTCTGGTCTATCAAACATCAAGTACTTGTCAGAAGCTGCTTCAGCCGGAGAGAAAATAATGAAAGTGATAAACAGGGTGCCTGCAATTGATTCTGAAAAGATGGACGGGCTTACTTTGGACCATATTTCCGGGGAGGTTGAGTTCAAGCATGTCGAATTCGTTTACCCTTCCAGACCAGATTCCATTATTTTCCGGGACTTCTCACTACAAGTTCCTGCAGGGCAGACAGTTGCTTTAGTCGGGGGAAGTGGTTCAGGCAAATCCACTGCTGTAGCTTTGCTTCAAAGGTTCTATAATCCACTTGGTGGGGAGATACTTTTAGATGGGGTGTCTATTGATAAGCTCCAACTTAAGTGGTTGAGATCACAAATGGGATTAGTGAGCCAAGAACCTGCACTTTTTGCCACTACAATTAAGGAGAACATACTTTTTGGCAAAGAAGATGCTACTATGGAAGAGGTTATTGAAGCTGCAAAAGCATCTAATGCTCATAATTTCATCACACAGTTGCCTTTAGGCTACGATACGCAGGTATATATATATGCACATGAATGAAGTGATTATGAATATATTACTTGATAAATTTTAGTTGCAGCAGTAGCATGTAATGTAAACTTGAGTAAGATCTAGTTGATATGAATGATCATGATTTTTCAGTAGGCACTTATTAAAGACTAATAGATATGAAACCAAGTTAAACCACATTCATTCTAATGTGAAATCTTAATATTATTATGCTTTATTATAATCTATGTTACTCCGACACCTTCATTTACCTCAAAAATCGGGTGTCGTGTCGTGTCGTGTCCGACACGACACCTCACTTGGATACTTCATTTTAAAATAAAAACTTGACTTTTTTCTACAAAATAGCCGAGTCGGACACTTGGACACCCGTATCCGAGTAGACACTCAATACGTGTCTGAGTAACATAGATTATAATAGTGGATTACAAAATGCTCATTTCATGTACTTGCATGGTTGTAGGTTGGAGAAAGAGGAGTTCAAATGTCAGGAGGGCAAAAGCAAAGGATAGCTATAGCAAGAGCCATAGTGAAGAAACCTCGTGTCCTCCTCTTAGATGAGGCCACTAGCGCGTTGGATTCTGAGTCAGAGCGAGTTGTACAAGAAGCCCTTGACATGGCTGCTGTGGGACGGACTACAATAGTCATTGCCCACCGACTGTCCACAATTCGAAATGCTGATACTATTGCAGTCCTCCAGAATGGCCAGGTGATGGAGATGGGCTCACATGACGTGTTGATGCAATGCAAGGATGGGCTGTACACTTCACTCGTCCGCTTACAACAAATGGAAGAATCTCAAGACGAGAGATCAAGTATATCTCATCCTTCCACCTCAAATTCATCCATTTTCAACAATGTGGATTCTAGATATAGCACAAGTAGCCGTAGACTCTCATTGGTGAGTCGGTCAAGTTCAGGTAACTCAGTTCGGTCAGTTCATGACTTGGCCAATGAGCTTCAAAACGAGCCAAAGGGTGAAGAGATAGTTCCTACACCATCATTTAAACGATTATTGGCTTTGAATTTACCCGAGTGGAAACAAGCGACTGTGGGATGTATTGGTGCCGTGCTATTTGGGGCAGTCCAACCACTCTATGCATTCGCTATGGGATCCATGATATCTGTGTATTTCTTGCAAGATAATGAGGAGATTAAGAGGCAGACTACGATATATGCCTCGTGTTTTCTAGGCTTGGCTGTGTTCTCATTGTTGGTGAATATAGTCCAGCATTACAATTTTGCGTACATGGGAGAGTTCTTGACCAAGAGGGTGAGAGAGATGATGCTTTCCCGGATGCTCACTTTTGAAGTTGGGTGGTTCGATCGAGATGAAAATGGTACTGGTACCATCTGCTCCAGGCTTGCTAAGGATGCCAATGTGGTAAGTTTTTTATCCACTTCGAATGTAGTTTTATCCCATATCGTTTTCTAACAAGCTCCTAAATAAGTATATTTCCTGTGGTTTTATAGGTAATTTTGGGAAAATATTAGAGAATTAACATGTTTATGCGCTTCCCAAAATTTAGGTAATAAGTTAGGAAGAGCTCGTCCTTTTTGTTATCATTTAAAATCTGTTGTGCTGTTTTGTTAGTGTAGTTAGTTAAATCTAAAACGTAAAGTCCAGCTAATTGCCTAATGGTTGGACAATTAAGAGTTGATGAAATGTCATAATGTCCTCGCGTGAGTCTAACTCCAGGTTTCTTATAAAGGACTCCCTATTATGCGCCTAGTTAGTTACATAACTTGGATGCAAATTGTGTTGTGGCAAATGCTAATTGTTGCTAGTCTGCATTGATGATTGTAGTGCAGCAAACGTTATATATTTTGAACTATTTGGCTTCTAACAATAATGATCATGAACCGTGTTCTGAAAATAATACTTAAGGTCTGAAAAATGAAACAGCTAAAATTTAAAAATTATAGCAAAATATTTCCCCATGATTGTTTTCCATGTTTTTTATCCCGGAATTTGTAGTAACTTTTTTCAAGAAAAAGAGAGATATGTAGTTTTCGACTTACAAACAAACAGGCCAATACATATATGGTAATAGTAACTCTTGATGATAGTTATTATTTCAATGTGATAGTACATGAAAAATGGAGACCTTCCTTTATCTTTTTCTAATGCAACAGGATTACTACATGAACCTAACTAATTTACAATTATTATTACTGACCTATCATGCCTAATTTCACATCTGCTTGTGTTTTTTGGACTATATGTAGGTGAGGTCTTTGGTTGGAGATAGGATGGCTCTTGCAGTCCAAACCATTTCAGCAGTTGTAATAGCATTCACAATGGGCTTAATCATTGCCTGGAGGCTAGCCATTGTGATGATAGCAATCCAACCCCTTATTATAATCAGTTTCTACACAAGAAGAGTTTTACTTAAAAATATGTCAAAAAAGGCAATTAAGGCCCAAGACGAGAGCAGCCAGTTGGCTGCTGAAGCTGTATCAAACCTCCGAACTGTTACTGCTTTCTCATCTCAAGCCCGAATACTAGCGATGCTCGAGAAGGCACAGGAAGGTCCTCGAAAGGAAAGTATTCGACAGTCATGGTACGCGGGCCTTGGGCTTGGAACCTCTCAGGGCATGAACATTTGTGCTTGGGCCATGGATTTTTGGTATGGTGGTAAGCTGATAGCCCAAGGTTACCTCACAGCCAAGGAATTGTTTGAGACCTTTATGATCCTAGTGAGCACTGGCCGTGTCATTGCTGATGCTGGTAGCATGACCACTGATCTTGCCAAGGGCGCGGATGCTGTTAGGTCAGTTTTTGCTGTCTTAGACCGTGTCACCCATATTGATCCCGACAATCCTGAAGGATACGTGCCCAAGAAAATAACAGGGCACATAGAGATCCGAGATGTGGACTTCTCATACCCTACTAGGCCAGACGTGGTGATCTTCAGGGGCTTCTCAATCAACATTGAAGCTGGGAAGTCAACAGCATTGGTGGGCCAGAGCGGTTCCGGTAAGTCTACAATTATAGGATTGATCGAAAGGTTCTATGATCCTCTTAACGGGTGTGTTAAAATCGATGGACGTGATTTACGAACATACAACCTTAGGTCCCTACGAAAGCATATAGCTCTTGTAAGCCAGGAACCTACATTATTTTCTGGAACCATTCGGGAGAACATAATATATGGAGCTAGTGACAACATCGATGAATCAGAAATCATTGAGGCGGCGAAGGCAGCCAATGCTCATGATTTTATATCTGGACTGAAAGATGGGTATGATACATGGTGCGGCGATAGAGGAACTCAATTATCAGGAGGACAAAAGCAAAGAATAGCAATAGCAAGGGCTATCTTAACAAACCCAGCAGTACTATTGCTGGATGAGGCGACGAGTGCACTTGACAGTCAATCAGAAAAGATTGTGCAAGATGCTCTAGAAAGAGTGATGGTTGGTAGAACAAGTGTGGTAGTGGCTCACAGGTTGAGTACCATACAAAATTGTGATCTCATTGCTGTGTTGGATAAAGGGAAAGTTGTAGAGAAAGGTTCACATTCCTCTCTTTTGGCTAAGGGATCCAAAGGAGCTTATTATTCCTTAGTCAATCTTCAAAGAACACCTTATTCTGCAAGTTAAGAAATTTAGGGAATTAATATGCAATATTTGATTCCTTACCTCAACAAAAATGTAAGATTTATAAACGGAATTCACTCTAATGATTATTGTGGAACATGTTCATCTTGAACCATATGACGATCTTCAGTTGGGTTCTAACTAAGTGTATAATGCAACTGATGACATGAATTTTATTTACCTTACAAAATTACCTAGAAAAAAAAACTAGGGAAATTTTATATAATGACCCTTAAATTTTACAAATTTTATGTAGTGTACAGGAAAATTTGACAATCTATAATATAACCCTCGACTTATTATTTCTATATTCCATGACCATCTATATATATATATATATTAAAAAGCGTAAACAAGCATTGCAGGCCGCCACGTGGCACTATCCTCTTCTTCAATTACATTTTATCCATGTCATTGTCATAATAAAAATTATAGATGTTGTCAATATGGAGTTTCGAACTCATGACCTTCGCATATGAAACAAAGAGTTTTAACCATTGTGCTACCACACTTTTCATGCTTCGATTATCACAAATAAGAATGTTATTATGTGGTTTAGATGACAATCAAGAAAGAAAAAACAAATTATAAATGGTGCCTATATGGAGTTTCGAACCTACTACCTTCGCATATGAAATAAAGAGTTTTAACCATTGCGCTACCACAATCTTAATGCTCATCACAAATAAAAATATTATTATGGGGTTTAAATGACAATGAAGAAAGAAAAAATTATAAATGTTATCAATATGGAGTTTCAAACCTATGACCTCCGCACGTGAATTAAAGAGTTTTAATCACTACTTTACTACACTCTTAATTCTTTATCTTATTACAAAAAAAATGTTCTTATGGGGTTTAGATGACAATCAAGAATTTAACTATGATAGTCAAAATTGAAAAAAAAAATCCGAAATGTCTCATTTTATGTGCTAATGTCCGCTTTAAAGGTTCACTAGTGGAATTTGCTTTATTATTAACGAATATTTTTCGATAAGGTTATGCTGGAGAATAATTTGTGAAGCAAGGGTACCAATGGGAAAGTTTTTTTGAATTTTCCACCACTGGGAATCTCTAATACATAAGGGCCACCATTGAGAATTTCCCTTTATTTATATATATTTTTTTAATGGTTACATTTTGATCTTTGACAATATATACAAGTTTCACTTTGACTAATACTTCTGATTTATGAATATAGAAAAATATAATCATGTGGGATTTTGTTGTATTCATCTCAATGTGTACTTTTGGAATATATATTATAATTTTTACAAATACACAGCTAGAGACATAAATGTTTAAACATTTGCATTGACAAACGTGAAAAGATAAAGTGTAACCATTATTTTGAAATGGGGGGAGTAAAAATGATGAAAAATTAGACCTAGCAAAGCTGACTCGAGCAAAGACCTGAAGTGACATGAAAGCAGTCCAAGACCCGAAATGAACCAACGAGACCCAATACTGAATCGAAAAATATTTAACCTAAAAACTACCCCCTCCAACCCATATTAAATGCTACACTTTCTTTATTCGCCCGTCCCATATTTGTTGATACAAATCTATAAATGGCTTGGAGTACAATTCCCAATGCCCCCAAAACATCCTGTCAGACGTTGTACCTCCCTGATCTTGCTATGCTATTTCATGTCCAGCATAGCTTGAATCTTGTCAGGGTTGGCCTCTAATCCCCTCTAGTTGACCATGAAGCCTAAAAACTTGCCGACTGTAACTCCAATACACACTTCTTTGGGTTGATCTGTAATTTATAGGACCTTAATGTTTCAAACATCTCTCTAAGGTCAGCTCTGTGTTCATGCCCTTGCCAGCTTTTGATGATCATGTCGTGTGTATACACTTCCATGTTATTTCCTAACTGTTTTTGGAATAGAACATTGGCTAGCCTTTAACAGGTGGCGAGGGCATTTCTTAAGCCAAAGGGGATTTTGAACCAACCATATATCCCCCATTCTGTGACAAATGACATGTTGTCCTGGTCTTTTTCACTCATTGGAATATGACAAACTCAGAGTAGGCATCCATGAAACTAATAAGGCATGGCTGACTGTTGAAGCAACCAGTCTATCTAACTTTGGAAGCGATATTATGTCGTTCGACATGCTTTCTTTAGATCAGTGTCGTCTATGCACATCCTCCAAGTTCCATTGGGCTTGAGCAACACGACAAAATTTGCAAACCGTTCCGAGTAAAAGGTCTCCTAAATGAACTTGGCATCCAACAATTTTTTTAGGACTTCTACGTAAGCGCTTTATTATGGGCCTCGCCTATCTATTTTTCTTTTGGAAATTTAGCTTATATTTCGGGTCCTGATATCCTGTATTTATATAGAGTTCTCCCCCTTCTTCATGAGCTAAATCGTGCATCATTGGAGCTCTTCGGAGCTATTTTATACTAATTATCGTATATAGTCAGGGTTTGTGTTTGGGTGATGAATTGCATGTTTTAGGGAGTTTTCTCCCTTTTCCGAGCCATATTGAAGGAACCACAGCTTTACGAGTTGTAACGAGGCACGTAGAAATTGTTACAAGCATCATAAATGATTTACGAGGTCCCGAGACCTCTACACTTGAAGATAGACTGCCAAGAGCTAAGAAAGGCTGGTGAGACGTGTCTTGGTCGGGCAAAGGACGGCCCGATCGGGCCAATTATTTTATGATCGGATATTGGAATTTCGGTCCCGATCAGGCAGTGGTGCCCGAACCCATCGGACAGGCCCATTTCTCACACCATGTTGATGCTGCGTGTTAAAATGAAGAGAAAGAATCTGGGCCAAGACTACCTCAGCCCGATGAGATCGGGCAAGACAGTCCCGATCAGGCGAGGCCCAAAACTGCCCAACTTATACTGTTGCTGTTTCGCTAGGAAAGAAGAGGAAGAACTGGGCTAGAATTTTAGCCCAACCCGATCAGGAAGATGTGGCCCGATTGCATCGGGTGAATCCCAGTCACTTTGCTGCTGCGTTTTGTTGTTCGCAAAGGAAGAGAAGTTGACCTGGGCTCATTTTGGCTCAACCCGATCCAGTCAGGCAAGCTTGGCCCGATCGGGCTGTGTCACACGGAGACTATTTTTCGGCCCAAAGTCTTATCTTTTTTCACGATTTTCTTAATTAGTTTTGGATTAGTATAAATAGTTAAGCTTATTATTTTTGAAGGTATCTTAATTTTGAGCTTTCGTTAGTATTAGTATTTAGAGTTTTCTAGAGTAAACACTTTTAGATTAGTTTGGAGGAAATCAAACCTCGGATTTATTTCGATTAAAGTTATTGCTTTCCGTCAACTGGTATTGTTCTTCGCTGTTAATCTCTTTATTTTAATCTTGATAGCTTAGTTGATTATTTAATTTGTTCATGATGCAAGGATTAGAGTTTTATATTAGTTTTGTTATTGTTGATTCAATCATGTCTGAGTAGTCATATCTCTAGGGTTTAGGGAGGAAAACCATATTTATAGCATGATTCATATTTGAATTGTTATTAGTTTTTAGGTTTTTATTAGATTGATTATGGTGTGATTTGTTTTTGATGAATAATTAATGTTATTGCGCAGTTTCATTGATTGCTTGTGGTTAATAATTGTTTGCACAGATCCATCTTACTTTTAGAGGCCTAGTAAACATCAGTAATTCTGATTATGTTAGTGAACATACGGCATATGTTGAATTATGAGCTTTAAGTCTTAACTGCAGCTTAACACGTGCTCCAATCTCTCGACTCTTGACTTAGGTATTGATAGTTGTTTGAACCCTTTGATTGCTATAAACATGGTGGACCGAAATAATACCCTAGACCTTTAATTCATAGTTTAAATCCCTCTTTAATATTGTTTTCTTTAGTCTAAACAGTAGTTCAGCCGATTCCTATCTGATCTTGTCTAAAGTAGATGTTTAGCTGAATATTAACTTAGATACTCTGTCTCTCTGTGGCTTCGACCCTACTTCCCTTGACTATTGATGTTAGAGGAATTTAGGATTTTATCTTTGGTTAGTGATACGACTTTAGCCTGTTAGGTCCACGTTCAACTTATGAACGACCATTATAGGATATATTCCCGACATCCCCTCAATGCTGAAAGAAAAAACATCCTGGTACTCTTTCAGTAGGAAGATCATACATTCTTTTAACTTTTTTTCATAGGGACGATCCAACCTGGACGATTCCTTCTAGACGAGCTTCGTCAAGATTAAGCTCATCAGTGACCTCAACCAACATCCTTTTCATGTCATGTTAAAAAGTTGATGATGCATCGCTGCCAACTCAAGGCACAACAATTTATAGGACTCCTCCTTGGCAACCTATTAAAACTCGAAGAATTAGAAAAATTAGAAAACATTAAAACCAACAATATGTAGATGGATCTAAAGATGATAATCCAGAGGGCTGCATTGTTCATAACGTGAAAATTGCTCTCAACGTTTGACAATAAGTTCATAATTCAACATATGCCGCATATGAAAATTACCCATCTTTGACAGTTGAAAGGAATACTCGACGTTTAACAATAAGTTCAACATGAACTATAACTGCCTACAAAAAGAGGGTAAACCCAAAAATTTTAAGAATCTGTAAGTAGTTAATAAGTAGTACACAAAATTTTATGAACTAAGTAAAATTATGACGACTCATAGTGTCCGCAGCTCTATAGAACCATTTTGCTCTTATCAACACCCTCTAAAAGCTCTTTTATTTTGGCAATATAATCTGGATTTCCTACTTCAGCCTGCCCAAAAAAATATTTTGTAAAACCTACAGCTTATGCAACAAAATCCATTCACAATAAGAGAACGTAGTGTTTTTGTGCTCCATATGACTCGCAAGTTCTTCTCAACCCTTGTCTCATTATTAACTTCCATATAGAGTTATGAACCAATCCATGTAGTATATTTAATTTTCTTAAAGGCCAAATAAATCCCGGTTATGCACATCACCAAAAAAAATACTCAAAACAGCGTAAAATAATGATTATAACAAGTTATACATGATAAATCATTATCTTAATCTTTTTGTGGGTGTGAGTGAGGGACATATCAACTAGTTAGTGAATCCCTCCTAGTACAAGAGGTCTTCATAAATTATCATCTCGCATTTGTGGCTCGTTAGCACTAAGAAAATCTTATATATGGGATAAAAGAGAGAAAACATCTAAACCAAAATGTACACATCGCCACGAAGTTTAAAAATCACTCCATCAATAAAGAGCTTCGTTGTAATGGTCACATGCTTGTAAAACTTCATCATTTTCCCAACCTCTACAAAACAAAACAACAAGTAATCAACTCAACATTTTGATCCCCATGAATGTCATGATAATAAAAAATCTAATTATAATAGTACTTACATAGCATCCGACGATTTCGGTACCCGTTTAGCCTGAAAAATCAACAAGAATTTGACATGTTAGAATCAGATTTAAATCAATTTTGATTTTTTTTGAAATTTAAGAAAAATGAAACCTTGGACAAGTAACAATGAGGCCATTGTTGTTTAGCCTGAACTAAACAGGAATATGTTCACCACAAAAACGACATTCATCCTCTTCAGAATCCAATTTTAATTTTTTTGACATAGGTTTCCCATTATTGAGCAAGTTCCTTTTCAAAATCCAGACAAACAAAACCCTAATATTAAGGTACATTAACAAAAAATAAATCCAAATTTAAAAGTTTATCAATGGAAACCCTAAACTCGATGGTGAGAATCTTAAAAAGTGGTCAGACTAGTTAACTTGTTTTCTTGCGTCATTTTCTATTGTAATTTTCAATCCTTACTAATAAAGAAGGTTGTATCCATTTTGCAGGATCCATTAGCCCTTTTCCACTAGTGCTCAACACCAAATCTTTGCGAGGTTTAGAATTTATTGGAAACCTACAACTTTCTCTTCCTTTTGATTATGTTGATGGGACTGCTTAATTTCCGTCGCCGTTTCAGTACCTTTTGCTTCTTCAAGTTTTTTGGGGGTACATCTTCGTTTTTTGCTAATCTTAGAGCTATTGTCCACGTACATGCCTTTTTTGTATCCCTCTTTGGAGTTTTTTGGGGCCCCACATTTTTATGGTTTCATACACTTCCAACCCGCTGTATCCAGTTTCTTTGGCGGGTCATCTTGATTGGTGGCCAAACTCACCACAACAATGGCAGTAGCCTTGTTTCGTTGACTAGATGCTCTCTTGGCACAGTTTTCCTTACCAGACATGTTTTATTTTGTCCATGCTCTCATAGTATGCACAAAATGGCATATCTTATATGTTCTTCGGGCACAACCTCGTTGTCACTTTTTATCATTGTACCAATATTGTTTCCCGCATTGACTAGAACCTTATATCTGTGGAGCTCCATGGGAAACTCTGGGAGGTATATTGAAAGTGGTATTAACACTAAGTTAGACTGAGATGGTTTAAAGTCAAGGCTCTAACATTGCACCTATATATTAGGCCCTAGTATACTCCAAGGTTCATCCATTAAGATGGATGTCTTTTTCTCATAAGAGCCACATTGGACACTATAAATTTCTTTCTCTAAGTGTTAGAATCCAACCTTCCTTTACTTGTATTTTCCTTATTTAATACTTTCGAGTGCTTTACTTTATGTTCTAGTACTCTTATATATGTTTAAAGTTTCATTATGGAGTTATTGCAAAACCAGTGTTCATTGGAAATATGTACAATCTCACATTTAAGCCTCTTTAGGGGGATATGATTAATGAAATGTTTTTCACAATTAAGGCCTCCTATAAGTTGTATCCTTGCTTTAAACATTGTTCTTGTTTAGGCCGCTTCAGTTATTAAGCCGCCTCAATGTCTTAAAGCGTCCCTCTAAATCTCGTGAAATAAGAACTCCCGTCGTCGGTCCCGCGGGTGCCCGCCGAGTGCACACGAGCACCCCGTTCGACCCTCATCTCTTCTATCTTGTCGCCAATAGGTAAGAGTACCCTTCAAATACATTGCTGCTCGTGCACCCACGAGCCCCATTATCCCTTTCCGCATAAGGCTTATGCCCTTGCCCCCAGATAGTTAGAGCGTGCCGCACGTCCCGAGCGTCCAAACTCTCTGACCGTGGCACTAACTCTATGATATCTATTTGGCTCGCCATATTTCAGAATTTCCTTAGCTCCACTCTAAGGAATTCTTTATAAGATGATCTTCCCAACACTTTAGAATTGATCGTAATTTCCCACGGTTAGCTGAATTTTCATATTGCTCTTGTGAGATTGGAACAAAGATCTCGTTATTTCGTAGTCAACCAATTCTTCCATGGTGGTTGTTGTAGGGAAAGAAATTGTTTGGGAGACAAAGGTTCATCGCATTCGCGGCTTGGCTTATACTCATTAAACTGGAGCACATTCTTATATGTAGGTGTATGGTTGGGTTGGGGGGTGTTAGGGCTTGGGTGAGTTGGATTATTTGGGTTGGGTAAGGTGAAAGGTTGTGCATCAGTGGCGGGTTTGTTAGTCGTTATATTGGTGGTTTGATTAACTAGATATTTGGGGGTTGTAGTCTGTGGTGGGTTAATAGCCTTATGGGGTAGACTCTTGGATTGTTAATTATTTTCGTAGGTTGTGGGAGTTGAAAAGGAGGGTTGCAGAGTATCATCTCTCTCTCAAACATTCCCCTACATTCTCTCAAACTCAAACTTCAGGGAGATTAATTATCTCATGTAACACTTACGTAATACCCTGTATAATTAAAGGATATTTTATCATCCAAAGTATTAGATAAAAGAATTTTTAAACTATTTTTTTATTATTGTAGAATTTGATTTAATTAATTTATTTCATAATAGAATTTATTTTGTGAAATTCTAACATAATATTACAAGGTTTTTGGGTCTGATGTTGTAGTTCTAAAAATGCTACGGGTCTCATTTGTTTGATTTCATTTTAAAGAAGTACATAAAATGGTTATAACAAGGAAAGCTTAGTCTTTTAATAACCCCATCAGGGTTTTATTTAAATAGGAAACGAAGTAAACAGAGAACATTTGTCAACTTTTTCCATAAGACTAGTAAGTTTCTCTCCTTTCCTTCGTAATTTCTAATGCTTTGACTTTAGATTTATGGTAGTAGTTCCTACTAGAAAATTATAAAAATTACTACATCTTTTCCATAGTTGCAACCTTTAACTTTTTATACTATTCATACACTCTCCTTTGACCTTCTTTTGTATTTTTTACATAAGGATAAATATAATCTTGTGGGATCTTATTAGATTCGTCTCTATATATCCTTTATTAATATCAACTTTTTATAATTTTTACTTAAATAAAATTAGTGAAATTAACGTTTAAAGTAGTGCATTGGGAGACGTAACTCCCTATGTTGCAATACATATGGAACGAAGGTAGTATATGTTTGAATTTGTGCTTGAATGAGGATTATTTTAATACCGATTTTGTTGAATTTCGAAATCAAAGTTCGAATATTTATTTTTCTTTGGATTTTCGAGCATTAAGGTTGAATTTTTATAAACCACAACGCCAGCGTAAGCTGACGACTGCCTGCCGACACTGCGTGGCTGCGCGCGTGCCACCACGTGGCTTCCGCCGCCACTGATACTATATAAAAACAAGTAAAATAATTTTTAAAAAATTTATATATAAAAATTTATATTTAAGGACTGCCAGAATTTTAACTATGGAAATTATTTGATTTGAGGATTTTAACTAGATTCATGCCTTAAAGTTGTTATCTTTTGTTCAAACTTGAACCTTAAAAAATCTATGATGTATGTTCTAAACCTATTTTCGAGGTTAGATCTAGTTTCTAAAGTTTGAGTTTTTTTATTAATTATATTGTTGTAAATCAATTAAAGTAGTGAGCTTTAGTTATATTAGTGTCTTTTAAAAGACCTTTTGTTAGGGTTATGTTTTATGAAATTAAAGAGGATTTTTAAAGGAGTTTTGAAAGTTTTTATAAACGTTTAGAAGCGGCCACATCTTAGGAAATTTATTATTTAAGAATTCTAAATTATGTTATGTAATTATTTAAAGGAGATCAATTTATAAAGGGACGTTAGAAGTTTGTTGGTAGCTCCTAACTGTGAGACTATTACTTGGAGTAGTATGTATACATAGAACCTAGCTTGATATTGATTTGGACTTATGAGAGATGGTATGAACTCGATGGTGTTGAACTTGCTAGTAAGCATGAGAACTATGGTTGTGTTTGATTTGTGATCTTTGTTTGTTTCAAAGCATGTTGATGACTTTCTTTTGTTAAATACTCCATTGGATATTGGATCTTCGAATCATTTAATTTGGATATTGAATATTGGATCTTTGGATCATTGGAATTGGAATTTGAAAATATAGGGACCATAATTAAGGTATTTTGGATCGAGTCGAAACGATAGTGACCTAGTAGGATGGATCCCCTACTTGTATTTTGTGCCGAGGTGAACCTTTAAAGGTTACCCAACTCGGGGTGTGTACACTTTAATTTTTGTTACAACTAGTCTGGAGCTAGCTCTGTACTTCAAGGTTTATGAGATATGGGTCGGCCAACCCAATACATTTGAGGGGTTATTATTGCTAGGTTGTCTTGTATATAGTTTGAGGTCATGCTGTGATGAAAGGTTTTGATTTATGATATATGTTTTAGTATGTAACTTGTATGTCAAGTATTAACTTATGTACTTAGCATGATTGATATGTATTCCTTTTCTTTTGTCTTTTGTTTTGACCTTTGCTTCTTTCTATGATGGTCTTGTGATTACGCATATGGACCATCCTTATTGTTGAGCAGTTAAGGCATTATAGACGGTTGAATCTTAGGTGACTGTTAGTGGACTTTATCATTCATTGGGAAATTCAAGAAGACCGTAATGAATCTCTTCTATAATGATCTTCAGTATTTTATTTTGCATTGGGATATGAATTTTGTTATTTAGTCCATGGGGAGGGTTCTCATACATTTGAATATTTTAATTGGTTTTCAGGTTTGATTATGTTTTATTTCCACTGAAATTGAATAAGTTTGACTTTGTATTAAATGTTTGACTTTGTTTAGTTTGAATTTTGAGGAGTTTGGTTTCAACTAAGACTACAATCCTATTTTTTAAAGTTTTAAGTTTTGATAAAAGGATATGCGGAATTTCGAAGAATGTTATTCAAAAAAAAGTTAAAGTTTCATGTACTTATTTGTATTTTACGATGCAATTTCTATTATTACTATTGCTATATAGTGATTGTATCTTGAGTAACATGTCAGATTTGTCCAATTTGAGTCCCTTTCGAAACCTGGGGATGTATAGGTGGTTAATTGAGCCAACGTTTTTGAATCTAAATGTTTTGTAGTTTTAAACCAAAAGGTTTTGTGTGAGATGGGTAGAATATCATATACTTCCTTCGTAATTAAATAAACGCAACATTTGTACTTTTGACACTATTCACAATTTTAACTTTGACCGTAATTTGTGACTTATATATAAGGAAAAATATAGTTATGTGGGGTCTCGTTGGATTCGTCTCAACTTGTAGTTTTTTATGATCTAATGCTTATAGTTTTTACTAATACATAATTAGTGATATTAATCTTTAAAGTTTTCCCTTGGCATGCGTGCCCAAGATAATTGTTCCCTCTATTTCGTTATGGAGGAACACTAGTAGAATAATAGTTATTTGAGGCTATTAATTTGAGCGTTTTTGGCTTATCACAACAACACAATATTGAGTAATTTTTTTAAAAAGAAAAACTGAACAGTTTTTGAGGCGTTTTGGGTGAAAAAATGCCTCATATGGGTTTTGAGGCGTTTTGGTAAAAAAAATCGCCTCATTTGGCTTTTGACACTCCATTACCTGGTAAATGAAAGAAAGCCTCCAGCTTCTCTGTCAAATTTTCGAAAGCGTAGGGTTCCATTGCTTCTCCCATTACGCCGGCTTGAATGCTCTCAACATCTCAGATCGTCCTTTTAGCTTCTTCGTTTTTTGCTTTCAAGATACCGATCATCTCTACCTCAACCGCTTGAATTCCAGTGAGATCTTCCTCACTCGCTTCACTGCCTTGCTCTCGTTCACGATTCCGGTTAGCTATGCCTCAAAATCTCAAATTCTGGTAAGCACTTCCTCACTCGCTCACTGCCTTGCTCTCGTTCACGATTGCAGTCCGCTACGCCTCAATTTCTCGAATTACGGTGAAGCCTCCCTCACTCGCTCAATTTCTGGTTCATTTTTTAAAAATTTGTGGTCTGAGCGACATTTTGAAACATTATATTTGTCTCAGTTTTCTCTTTTCTTTGTTCTGTAATGTCTTTTCTCATAGTATTAACATTTGAATATGGATGGATGCAGAATTTGCTGGAAACATATCTCCTATTGATGTCATCACTGATGTTCCAATCTTATGCGAAGAATAAGATATTCCCTACATATAAATTCCTATTAAATAAGTTGGTTTGGACCTAAGCTTTTTATCTTTTGTTTTATCACTCCTAGCATTGAGCATTTATGCTTTTCTTGTAAGCTCACTATACTTGACTTTGATTTGCTATTTATTTGCCTTTTTTGCCGATCTTGATGAATTTGTGATTTTTCATGTTTACTCCTGGACTTCTGTGGTTATAGCCTTTCTCTTTGGTCACTTTTGTGTTAGTTCATTGCAGATAATATTGCTTCAAGGGACTAGGGAATAATGTTGCACGTCAGCAAAGGCGGAGCCAGCGTTGAACACCCTGGTGCACGTGCACCAGGGAAATTTTAAAAAAAAAAATACCAAAAAGAGAAAAAGACTACCTGCACGCACTCGCTACACTTACGAGATTCGAACTCGGCACCTCTTGCACCCAAGGCAAGAATCAAACCACCAGACCAAACGCCTTTTGATGCTAATAAAGTATACAATATATTAAATAAACTCAGCAATTGCGTGTTGGCAGTAAATGAAGTTCTAAACCCTTTCTTCAACCTAATAGCCAGCTCCAGCTACTGCTTGAGATGATGCCATGTCGGAATTCGCTTTCCTATTTCTAATCCTTTCTTCCTCTCCTTCTTTCAAGAAGGTCAAGTAATTTTGCAGATAGTGCTCAACAAAATTCATGAAGAAAACTACAGATAAATGTCCATAGTGACCAAAATACCGAGTGTGACTAGGAGTAGTTTCAAGTGTCTTATTTGGTGAGATTAACCTCTTCATTGCTTTAAAAATAAGAGCTACCAAACTTCAATAGATAAAAAGGTTAATAAATTGTCAAGCCCGCAACTCCTAAAAGGACCCAAAAGTATGAATCACTATGTAACTACGTATTGTACAAAAAATTAATATAAAAAAGAAAAACTTGAAACGACAAAAGATTTAAGGAGGAAAAAGAAAATTTGGGTATCCCTTGTTTAGTTCACCCTAATAGTGGTGCATTTAGAGTTCGAATTTTCATATTAGTTCTAGTTTGAATCTATTTACAGATTAAGGTTTTATTTTTCTTTCTTGAGAATTGATTAATTGAAAAACAACATGTAATTGCAACTTTTTATGGATGTTAATTTTCATATTTTATAATTGATATTGTTCTTCTTTGTCTAATTTATTTATGCTTGATGTAGAACCATTTTCTAGAACATTTAAAATTCTTCACATGTTTGATTGCCTAAGTTAAGAGGAAAGGAAGTAGGGAATTCAAGTGTTATTTGATTGTTTATTAAGTTTTATTTAGTTGTAATATGAATTCATTATTATTATTTTTACTTTTGGAATGAAACTTGTTAATGAGCACTTTTGATAAAAAAAATTTGATTTCAATTAATGATCGACAATGGGTGGTGAACCACCATCCGAAAAATCCTGGATCCGCCTCTGCACGTCAGGTTTCACATTATTACCCTCATATGGATAAATATAAAAATATTTTGCCCAAATATATACTAATGTATGTTTGTTGGCAGAATGTTGTAAGATCCTCCAGCCATCTTTTATATAATTTAATTCGTGATTCTTGTTGTGGTGATGCTTGTTCTATACACTCGTTGTTGCAACTTTAGTCGTTCTCCAAGATGTAAGCATTAGCTTTGTTTAGTGCTCAAGTATAGTTTGAGCTTTTGAGGGGTAACCATTAGCTCACTGTTTTTTCCTTTGTACCCTGAGCAGGCAACATCGGTTCGAGCTCTCCAACTAGGGAGCAGCACAACAGTCTGCCCCTTGGGCATGCAAGTTTGGTACTCAAAATAAATCTATTCAGTCTGTGTCTATGGTATGCTTGACTGCGGGATTTTAATCTTTAAATTGTTTCTAGTTTGTTATTGACTCATCTAAACCTCCATATGAAGATATTTTTGTTTAGATAATAGGAACTTTGCCTAAGTGGAGGCCAGTATTAACTTGGCAATGCTTTGCATATATCTCCTCTGTATTTTTGGGTAAACCGCTTGCATAGCTCCCTTTCATTAGCAAATGAACTCGTAAACTGCCAGATTTTTGAAAAGTTGGACAAACATAGGAAATACTTGTGAATCTTGTGTTTATTTTATGGTGAACCAGTAGAATTGGTCATTAATCTGTATATCCTCTTGTTTCTTGGAAGAACCATTTATATAGCACCCCTCATACTGACAATAAATCGGTAAATATATGCGGACATAGGAAATAGGACATAGTTGTTTACAAATGTGTTTATTTTTAAGCTATGTGCCTTTTTGATCTAATCGATTGAAGTAAAACAAAAGAGGGCCCTTTTAGATAGCACCTCTGATCTTGCAAATAAACTGGAAATCCTATTCGATATTTTAGCAAAAGTTCGAAATAGGATATAGTTGTGAGCTCGTGTTTATTTAGAGCTGCATGTGTCTTTGATATAATCTTTCTCTCCTAATCATATTAAAATCATACCAGAAAAACCTCTAAACGTTTCATATTGTGTATTTCCTATTATACAGGTTTGTTTTGTACCTGCCACTTTGTGTGATGCTGCCAGCCAAGGAAAGAAATTGTAAAATGTTCCAATGAATGCTTTATCTGAGCAATCCGCACCTTAAATCTCCAAAATCAGTTCCTCCCAAAATCTTGAAGACAAGTCAGTGGCTCAGAGTGCTGTTACAGAAGAGCAAAATCCCGCATTGGTGTGGACTGACTTGTATATCCAGGAATTCACAGAGGTTTAACTTCCACCCTTATTATACATACCCCCACTTGTAAAAGATTTTAATTTGAAGCTCTTCCTTTGAGGCGTTTTCGACAATTAACAGCAAAAGAAAACTTGGTTTTTGTTTCTGATTTGAAACATAGGCATTATGATACTACCTCATGTAGACGAGTCGTATGACAAGGACCAAGATACTTTCAGACACTGGTTCTTGATATTGCGTTGACTAGTTTTGGCTTGCCTTGTCAATGAAAAATTTACTTTCAAAGAGCTAAGGTATAGCCATTGTTTTTGATTTAAAGAAAAGTAATGGTATACATGAGTAAGGTAAATGTAAATTCTTGCTTATCTGTTTCTATTACATAATTTGAGGCGATGTGGACATTTTTTCTTGTACTTGGAAGCAGTCGCCACTTTTCCCTAGTTGGTGCTGTTGCAGAGAACTCGAAACATCGACAACCTAGGGGGGCGTCTGGTATGTCATGGGGATAGGGATAGGGATAAAGGTTGGGATAGAGATACAGAATTGGTAGGTAGAATAAGGATAAAATCAGAGTAATACCATGTTTGGTATGGCTTGGTATAAAATTAGGAACAAAGAATGAAGTTGCATAAATAGTCTTACTAATTTTCTCATTCTCTCCTCCTTCATCCCTTTTCATTAAGGATATGTTTGTCATTTCACCCTTTATCTTTATTCCCATCCCTTATACCAAGTATAACTTTGGTGGGATAACTTGAGTTTTTATCCTTATCCATGTCCCTCCTAAATTTATAAATCCTCCTAAACAAACATGAGATAAGGGTAAGGAGGGACAAGAAATCCTTATCCCTACCCTTATCCCCCTAATCAAACAAGCCTCTAGTGGACAATGGGGGTGTTTGGTAAATGGCTTTTGGTGGCTTTTTCATTGGCTTTTGGCTTTTGGCTTTTGTATCTGGTCAAACAGCCAAAAAACATGTTTGGTAAACGGCTTTTGGATTAGTTGAAAAGCCGGCTTTTAAGCCAAAAGCCAAAAGCTGCTTTTACCAACTTTTGTTGCTGGCTTTTGGTTTTTGCTTTAATTTTTTACTTAACAGCCAACACTAACAACCGTTTTTACCAAACATTTTTATATACAGCCAATAATTATACAGCCAGTCAAACAAGCCACTAAAAAAAGCCGGTCAATCCTGCCACAACAAAAAGCCACCAGCCGATTGCCAAACACCCCCAATATGTATTTCTTTTGGGGTATGCAACTGATTCATGCTATGTTGCTCTCTACTTAGCTTCCAACCCCTCCCCCTTATATGATGTTTTATGTTTGATATGGACACTTATCAGCTGGTGTAATTTATGCTTCCTGACAAGCCTATACACATACAAATTATTAGAGCATATGATATAAAGTGCATAATTAATCTTCATGCCGCCCCTGATTCTCAAAACAGAATGGAACGTAGTTCTAGCATAGATGGTTCACTTGACCTATTTCACAAAATGGGTTTAGCAGAGATGGTTCTAGCAGACAATTGTGTTTTGTTCTTTCTTAATAATATACTTGTTGCCCCTTGTTTTTGTTTTCATTTTCTATTGATTTATGATCCTAATTTCTTATTGCTCGTTTCAGGGAGTGTTCAAGACTTCTGCATTAACTTGTTTTTAGAAGCAAGCGCCTTGTAAGCTCACCAACCACGGCGGATGAAAGTTCAATACTCTAGAAACTTTTTAGGCATCTATTTTTTTGAATTTAGTCGGTTTAGACTTGTTAACGTAATCTCCGAATGAGAATTGCTCCAAGTAGTTGTTTCTTTTCTTTTCTTTTTTGTAGCTACATTGTTGTGTAATACTCCACCATATGGGTTGTTAATAATATAAATTAGGAAAAATTGCTTATAATAATGCAACCTTTTGGCGATTCGCAAATAATAATGCAACCTTTCGATTATTCTGGAATAATGCAACTTTTATACCCCATTTATTTTAAATAGGACAAAACCGGATAAAATCAACTATAACCTGAAGAATAGGTTTAGTGGGACACGTGTCGGCTAACAATTGGTTCTAATAAACAAATTTATAAAAAAAATTTTAAAAAAAGATAAAACAAAAAATATATCTAACCCCCCCTAACCCGTGCCCCAAAAATACTGAAATCCCCACCCCACCACCCCCTAACCTCTCTCTCCCCTCTACCCACCATCCCCCAGCCGCTACCACCCCCTCCAACTCCCCGACTGCCGGCAGCCTGAACTACTCCTAGTCCTATCACTGAACTACTCCAGTTCTACTCCGAAGTAGTCCACACAACTTCACCAACAAAACAAATGTCGACTTGCATTCCCACCGCCGCCGCTGACGTCGCCAACACCACCACCACCACTTATTCACTCTGTCTCCATTGTCGCCGCCGCCACCATTTCTACTCTCATCTTCCGACCGCCCAAACACCCTGGCTTCCTCCTTCTTCATCTTCTTCCTCTTACTTCCTTCCTCTTCTATCACTTTCTCTACCACCTCAATTGGATCAAATATCTTAATTCTTTCAAACAAGTTAATTTGCTTCTTCGATTGCGATTCTATTTCCAGTTCTAATTCCGATTTCGATTCCTTAACATAATTCAATGATTCTCATTTCGATTCAACAACGGCGGATGAAGGATCAACACCGCAAGCGAAGCGTAGCTGCTAAATGCTGAAGGCAGGGCGGTTGTTGCGTCGATGGCAGTAGGTGGCCTGGGGTGTGTAGGTTGATGGCCGTGGCCGTGGGTTGGGGGTGGGGATGGGGTGGGTTTAGTTTAGATTTTTTTAAGTTTATTTAATAATTAATTAAAATTAAAATTTTTAATTAAAAAATTACCAATGTTTCAGGTCATCGGTCATTTGTCCTATTTAAAATAAATGGGGTATAAAGGTTGCTTCATTCCATAATAATCGAAAGGTTGTATTATTATTTGGGAATTGCCAAAAGGTTGCATTATTATAAGCAATTTTTCCTATAAATTATTGTGATTTATTCACATTGATCCCCCCCCTTTTGTTGCTCAATCAACCCATACAAGCAACAAAAACAAAAAAAATTACCTATTTGAGGCGTTGTTTTGCCAGAAAATGCCTCAAATAGTATAGTTTTTTGCAAAAAAAAAGCCTCAAATCACTTTCCTATTTGCGGCCCCCTTATTTGAGGCTACACCAAAAACGCCTCAAATGGGCCAAAAAGTGACGCCTCAAATTGATGTTTCTCTACTAGCGGAAGACTAGAAGTATTAAATATCCCTTTCTGTGTCCTCAAACAACATAACACTAAGTGTTTGGTTTTTGCAAGATGGCTTCATAAAGAGTTTTTTCTTTAGTAATCATACTCTTAAGTCTAAAGGAGGCGTTTTGTAACATCCCAACAGTTCTCTCTTTATAAAATATATATTTTTCCAACTAAAATAGAGAATTATCGAAGCATTATTGTGATAACGTATCGGCTTACTCAAAATTTTGCAGTGGAAAATATTAATAAAACTTTAATAAATACTTAAACCATAATAACTGTCAAAACATTATCCAAACTCCAAACGTACTTTAAAACCAACTAAAGGAACTTGAAATAAATAATCCATAAAGTAACTTAACGAAAGAAATATAAATATACGAAGCAACATAAGTGAGAAAGCGATCTCTCATCAATATCTCCCATTTCCAAAATGAATATGGATGATGCATCATATCTTCAAACATGTAGACAAATAATCAATTAAAGACTGCCCGCCAATAAAGGGTCATCACAGGATCAATAGGCACGACCATGATTGACACACAAATAAGCACGTAATTAGCAAAGCTAATTATATACACAACAATACAAAACACGAAACCTAGCATAATACTACTAAGCAATAAAACATGATCCATAACAATACTATAATACTTCAACTCATAGGACAAGACTTAACTTTACAAAACATACAACATGATAATTCATTTAGTAAATTGAATAGTCAATGGATCGAGTTGTCCAACCAAACCTAGCCTTCAATTCAGAAGACGAATTACGGACGCGACTACGTAATCCCCTGACCTACGATATCGAGGAACCTTTAAAAATAAAATAGGGCACGATGATTAATCCGGCCCAAGAAAGCCATAGGTTACCACCATGTACTCCAACTCATACTAGTCCAAAACTTCAGACGTGCACAAGTCTAAAGCTATTGCTATTCATTTTCCACTTTCAGTATTAATACGTTATTCGATGTTGAACTCTAACAAGACAACCAACACATAACATAGATACAACAAAAATTCCACTTTTTATCTTAGGATTAAATAATGTGATCAAACAATTCCAATCGACCAAGAAATTAATCCTCAATTTATTTGTTGATTTAAATCAACAATCGAAATGTCCAAAGATAATAAATATACATACCCTGCAAATCCCTCGGTCTTTGCAAAGTAGTAAAACAATTATAATAATTCCAATCCAACTTACTCACAAAGTCATCGGCCTTTGAGAAGTAATAAAATAATAACAAGGGAAACAATACCAAAATCCATAAACATATTTATAAACCTTATTAATCTAAGATTAAGACCATACTTCACATGAAGGATCAAAGTATAAATATTCTCATACCAACATGCTTGAAGCAAACCTCCATTACATCATAGGCAATTAGCATGCTCAACAATACGTAATCCCATAATCAAGAGCCACGTATGAACCATAAAAAGGGTTCCCTACACATGATACTATGGTTGTTAAAATCCTGATCCGGATCTTACGATCCTACGATTCTGCGATCCAAAATTGCATGATCGATCCGGATCTCTAGTAGGATCTTAAAGTTCGTAGGATCTTACAACCCTAATCCGGTAACAATTATGAGTTGTAGGATCCTATGATTTTACGATCCTACGATCCGATCCAACCTTTCACTATAATACAAAACTTTAGTTTATTCTTACATATTTTTTTTATTACTCATTATGTTATATGCTCATAAAGGTATTGTATTTAGTTGTTGTCGCTAAGAAATTACATAATATGAGACATTAATATAATTCTATCGGTTGATGGCTTGAAATTTATCATAGTTAAGGTTCTATTATTGACAAACTTCATCATAAATTATCAAGTATGACTTGTGTTATTAAACTTCTAACTACCATACACTTGAAGATCGACCTTTCTTGGGCAAACTAATGGTTTTTAGCATTAAGGCCATTTTGAATAAATACCTTGGACTCAATTTATAGCATACTATTAGATAATTTTATTTGTTATTTAGTAGGATCTTACGATCCCACAATCCGATTCTACCGATTCGATCCTACCCCCCCTTCATCGATCCAAGGTAGGATCCCGATCCTGACAACCTTGCATGATACTATACATAATTCTAATCTTAGGGCATGATACTAGTCTAACACATAAGGACATTTACATACCTTGTGTAGACAAAATGAGAGGCCACTTTAAAAGCACTAGAAGTCACTTACGGCAAATTTTCCGCCGGGAGAAAACTACGAAAATAAAAAATTAAGAGGGAGAGGAACACACGCGGCGGCGCGTGTGGTGCGGCTGGGCGGCGCTTGGCAGCACGCGCTGCTGCTGCGTTGCTCGTGTGTCGAGCAAGAGAGGGGGTGAGTGAGTGCGGTAGTGCTACACGCAAGGAGGAAGAGGGAGTTACGGGTGGTGCTAGTGTGTGGCCGGAAAAGAGTGAGAGTGAGTGTGTGGTGGTGGTTCGATCGACACAAAAATCGAGGGAGAGAGGAGTGAGGAAAAGAGAGAAATAAGAGTGTGCAAAATTGGGGTTTTGATGGGTATTTATAAGTTTGCTTAGAAACCTAAGACAATTACGTTTAGGCTTAGTTGGGCTTAGGTTGATCATCCAAGCCTAAGTAAACGTTTTTTGGCTCTCAACCCAGTATTAAAATCCATTTAAACATGACCCAAAACCTAATTAATACATAATACTTAGCAGTTCAACCCAATAAAATATTAACGATTATTTAAAACTTTTAAATAATCAATTGACTTTCAAAATAGTCAACACTTAAATAATTTAATAAAATAAACATGAAACTAATTATAAATACACTTTAAATATATTTATTATATTCATAAAATTACAGGGGATTACACTTTTGGTATGTCACGAGGATAAAGCTAAGAATATAGGTTGGGATAGAGATAAGGAATTGATAGGCGGGATAAAGATAAAGTCAAGGAAATTTCATGTTTGGTATGTATTGGGATAAGATTAGGGACAAATAACAAAGTTACTTAAATAACCTTACTATCTCATTCTCTCCTTCTTTGTCCCTTTTCATTAAGGGTATTTTTGTCTTTTTACCCTTATTCTTATCCCCCTCCCTTATACCCCTTAGTATAATTTTGGTGGAATAAATTGGATTTTTATCCCTATCCTTATTCGACCTAAATTTACAAACATGAGACAAGGTTAAGGAGGAACAAGAATTCCTTATCCTTACTCGTTATCCCATGAGGGAGCGTTTGGTATGTCATGGGGATAGGGATAAGGATAAAGGTTGGGATATCGGTAAGGAATTGGTAGGTGGAATAAGGATAAGTTTAGAGTAATCTCATATTTGGTATGGGTTGATAAGATTAGGGATAAATAATAAAATTATTTAAATAGCCTTACTAATTTTCTCATTTTTTTCTGCTTCCTCCATTTTCATTAAGGTATGTTTGTCTTTTTACCCCTTATTCTTATCCCCATCCCTTATACAACCCCCTTAGACCTAATGTTGGTGAGATAATTGAAATTTTTATCTGTATACCTATTTCTATTCCACCTAAATTTTCAAATTCCCTAAATAAACATGGAATAAAAATAAAGAAAGACAAAAAATTCATATCCCTACCTCTTATCCCTTACCTCCTAAACAAACAAGCTCTAAACAAACAAAGCTGAAAGGGTTAGAGGGTAGTAGGGGGAAGTAGAGAAGAGGGAGAACGTGCTGTAATTGAAACCCAGATCTGAATCCGCTGTCCTCTTATCAGCTCCCTCAATTATAACACCATCCAAGTCACACCCACAGGCCACAGCTACACTTCAAAATACAGAGAGAGAATAGACCCCCTCTAAAAAAAGTCATCTTTATAGAAAGAGATAGAAAATCAAACACAATCATCTTTGAGAGTGAGAGCGCTACATTACTAAATACTACTCTCTCACTCTCCCTTCCCCATCTTATATCACCTAAACAAAACCCAGAAAAACAATTCATGGGTTTTGCAGCTGAAGCTCCTACTAATTTTACTACTTCTGCTCCATCAAAACTAGAAGGCGGTGGTTCCGTTTTAGCTATGCTTTTATAGTAACGTCTTAATCATTATCATCATGCTGATAAACCAACTCTTCACTCCATTTATGGTATCTAAAACCACAGAAAATCATTGAATGATATTCAATCAATTATGGGGTAAGTCAATTCCATGGAATTAGAGTACCCTTTATTTTTTCTAAAAGAAATAAAATCCAGAAAGTAGCAAATGCATGGGGACGGGGAGCTGTTCTGCAATAACTTTTTTTGGGTCACTAACTTATGCTTTTTTTTATTTTTATCAAAGGCTACTCCTTTTTCCCATCACCCCCACGAGAATACAGCTTTTAAAGCTTTGAGCTTGACTTTCTTTACCCTCTCTCTCTCACTCCCCTTTTATTTTTTTTTAGAAAGTAATTTTATGTTTAATTTGTTGCAGGAACAGGAAAACAAAGTAGTTATGTGTCCTGGGTGTTTGTGAATTGAGGGTTTTTGCAAGAATATATATTGGGATTTTGAGTAGAGATTTCATACTCATTTAGTCATTCAATCATGGATCCATATGAAGCAACAAAGGCAGTATTTTCAAGGGTACAAAGTTTGGATCCAGAAAATGCGTCTAAAATTATGGGTCTTTTACTAATTCAAGACCATGGTGAGAAAGAAATGATTAGGTTGGCGTTTGGACCGGAGAATCTACTTCACTCTGTGGTTGTTAAATCTAGGCAAGAATTGGGCATCTCTTCAAACACACCCTCTATTACTTCTCCTAATTCTACTACCAATAATAATAACAACTTTTCAAGACAAAATTCTACATCATCTTCTTCTTCAA
This sequence comes from Patellifolia procumbens, assembly GCA_947645195.1. NCBI lineage: Eukaryota > Viridiplantae > Streptophyta > Magnoliopsida > Caryophyllales > Amaranthaceae > Patellifolia > Patellifolia procumbens. Next base: position 84,375 of record CANSGD010000161.1, on the reverse strand, counting down.
CTTGTTCATCTTCCACTAGATTCCTTCCTAATCCTAACGCCCTTAAGATTCCCACTTCACTCACTCTACCCACTCTTGCTAGCCCTTCTTCTACTTCTTGGTCCTCTTCTGCTAATGGAGTTTCAAGCTTCTCGACTATGTCATCTACCACCACTACTACGTCTAACTCGTCCACCTTAAACCCTTCTACCCCTCCTTTCTACGCTACCCGACGTAGTCGTAGCATTGCAGGAGGTGGTGTTGAGTTGATGGATGATCTTCAACTTCAAGAGCAACTCTCTTTTCTAAATGACAATTCCCCTACCCTCCGACCCAGGAGCACTGACCTGTATTTCCCACAGGCTGAGCTTGAGTTGGGTGGCAGCGTTGGCGACTTCAATCATGGAGTCGCCAATGCTACATCCTCCGCCTGGGGGGTACCTAGTCTCTCCCATAGACGGAGTTGCTCCGTGAGTGATATTAACTTGGAATCATTGTTGGATGACCCTGCTTCCGGGTTAGGATGGAAACCTTGCCTTTATTATGCTAGAGGGTTTTGTAAGAATGGTTCAAGTTGTAGATTTGTACATGGTAGTGGTATGTTAACTGACTCTGAAGCTGCTGCTTTAGTTGGGTCTAATGCTACTAGTAAGCTGGATATGATGGAACATTGTCATGAGCTTCTTAGATCTAAATCTATGCAGCAACAGAAGCTCATTGCTGCTGCCATTGCTTCGGCTTCGTCTCCTACTTCGGCTTCCGGTTCTTTCCCTTACTCTATGAGCAAGGGATTAAGCTTATTTGCTCAGCAGCAACAAAATGATTCTCCAAGGTAATAGTTTGTTGTAATAATTAGTAGCAGTGTTATGAATTTTGGTAATGTTAGTTGCATGTGGTGAATCGCTGGATTGTGGTTTGCTTGTAGAGCTGCTGCTGCTGCGGCCGCTTTGATGATGGGAGAAGATTTGCACAAGTTTGCCCGTTCGCCTAGGGGGCTCGAAAATGGCCGGGGTGATTCGAGTCCTGCTTCGAGGCAGATTTACTTGACTTTCCCGGCTGATAGTACATTTAGAGAAGAGGATGTGTCCAATTACTTCAGGTTAGCTGTCTTTTTAAACATTCAGAAATGATGATGATGATGATATAATATATACTATGATGATGTAATTCTATGATTATGTTGTTTGATTTTCTTGCTTATTGCTTTGTTTTCACACCTTTTGATTTACCAATAAGGACAATACTACTACTATAAACTAACAATGATTATTTTCGATTTCCTGTAGTATTTATGGGCCAGTGCAAGATGTGAGAATACCGTATCAGCAGAAACGTATGTTTGGATTTGTAACCTTTGTTTATCCTGAGACTGTAAAGATCATACTGGCTAAGGGTAATCCTCATTTTGTTTGCGATGCTCGAGTTTTAGTCAAACCGTACAAAGAGAAGGGCAAAGTCCCAGATAAATTCAGGTAAATGTTTTGTCTAATTTCTACTTTCATTTGGCTATATCTCTAGAATATTTGCTTAAATTATGGGTTTATAATCTGCAGGAAACAACAGCAGCAGCAGATGGAAAGAGGGGAATTCTCTGCATGTAATTCTCCCACTGCCATTGATTCTATGGACTCTTTTGATCTCCCACTTGGTAAGAAATACTATACCCCAAAAAAAGAAGAAAAAAGTCTTTTATTCTCCATATTGAAACTCAGTTTCCAATTTTGATGCCTTTTGACACTGTAACTTTTTTTAAAAAATAGGGGCAAGAATGATGTATGATACACAGTACATATTGTGGAGGAGGAAGCTGGAGGAACAAGCTGATTTGCAGCAAGCTTTGGAGCTGCAAAGCCGTCGGCTAATGGGCTTGCAGCTTCTCGATGTAAAGCGAACTCATCACCGTTCTCTCTCCACCGGAGCACCACCTATACATTCGCCAACTCAATCTCCGAACAGTATATTCAATCAAGCTCTCCTCAGCTCCGACCGCAGCAGTCCAGATGCATCAGATGGTACTCTCTATCTAGCTAGCTCCCTTCTTTAACCTCAAATTCAGTTCAGAAAATTTAGTGCCAAAATGTTGAGTTATTCAGAGGCAGCATTTATTACAGTAATATATCAAGTTGTTGATCAGATTTGCATCTTTTTCTGCCCCAGAGAATTGTGGTAGCCCCTCACTTAATGAGGCCAAACAAGCACTGCAACAGGCTATAAATGAGGCAACTGACAGAGAAAAAGAAGGTTCAGTAGGTGGTGAGGATAATAGCAACAATGACAATGGCAGGGAGAATCCATGTCATGAAGATAACATTATCAGTTTGCCTGAAAGGTGGTTATCTTCTTATCTATTTTATCTTCCGATAAATAATCAATTCATTAGTTCTTTTATGAGTTGCCATCTTAGATATTATAGTGTGCTCTAGAAGGAGCTGGATCGAAAAATCCCCCCTAAAATCAAAGCAATAATACATATAGGATGAAAAAAGGAATTACCGTGTTAACCTAAAATTTATAATTCTAAAGTAGTAGTTACAGACTTGCAGTAGAGTAGCAAAATTTTTGCTGTTTAGCCTCACTCTATTGGCTTGTTAAACCTTGTCTTTTTTTATTCGAAATTGCAAATGTTTATTTTGCCTTGTAGTTGCTTGTGTAAAAGGTGTGACTCGTACATGAATTATCTAAACATGGTTATGCGTCTTGCATGGTGATGAATGTAGCTTGGAACATAATCTTCCGGATAGTCCCTTTGCTTCCCCTAAGAAAGGCGCAAGCGAGTACTTAACCACCTTTGCTGGGAACACTGCTGGGGGCCGTAGTGGTGTGGAAGCATTGTCGAATCTAGGTGCAAATTCTGCCAACAGTAACTCCAAGGGTTCTTCTTTCCACCCTGCTGCAGCTACATTAGACATGGCTCAACCTTTCAAATCATCATGCTACTTCCAAATGCCTAGGTATAAAAACTTGATGCAAACTTCTCCGTTCCTCTATTTGATAATTCCAATCTGGGTTACTAGTGATATAATGAGGTGGATGGAGTTCACAAAAAGTTTATTCTCCATGAACGAAATCATTGCACTTAAAAATTGATTAATGTAAAAGCAATAGGCTTTTAAATGATGATTAACCATGGAGGGAAATGGGTCCCCCAAGTTGAAAGTTGGGGTCACCTAATTGAAAAAGGCCCTATGATTATGCTAAATCTATCATCCAAAAATAATTTTTGAATGCTTTTGTATATTCTTTCAAAGACTAAATTGGTACATGCATCTATCTCTACTACTCTTTGATGATTGTTGGACTTTTGGTTCAGGTTTTCCCCGGGTCATGGTGCTATTGGTATGTAGGTTGTGGCAAAAAGGCGAGTTTTCGGCGCGTTAATCATTATTCTAGGTACATCATTATCACTTAATCTAATCAAATTGTTTTCTTGCCATCTCATTACAAAGTAGAAAACTTGTTTATGTTCTTCCTTTCTTTCTTTTTTACAGGGTATATGATTGTGCCCAAACCAGCAGCCCAAGTCTTGTTAAGGGTAGAAAAAAATATAAAAAAATAAAAAAAATAAAAACTTCATCAGCAAATACTGTACCAAAGTCCCTAGGAGTTGTATGAGTAGAAAGTGGTAGTAGTCCCATCATTACCATACAAATTGCCATACGTAAAAGAAAAAGGAAGTTAGAAAGAAAGTAAAGTAAGAGAAAAAAGAAGTGGGGTCAGCTATTTATGCCCTGTTTGTTTGTTGTACTAGTAATTTTCCAACCTCTGATTCTGTAGTTGGGTGGTTGGACCACAGGTAATACAACCCAAAGAGAAGATAAAAAAAGAAAGTGAATGATTAGTGTATGTGTAGTAGACAGTAGTATTTTTACTGTAGTAATTAAGTAACTCAGCACTGTAATTTTCATCCTTCCCCTTCCTTGAAGCCATCCTTGTCATCCTCTATTCATGGGCTATATTTATCTTTCCTTTTAAAACACAGGATAGACAAACAAGCCCGTGAAAAAAGTATAGATTTTTAGTCTTTGTTATTAGGAAAAAACAGTCCTTGTACAGCCAGGCAGCACAAAGTCAGAGCAAAATAGCAGCTTATTAACGAACACAGAATTGGAGTTGGAAGGTTTGGCTCAAAGGGAAGGAGTGAAGCTAAAGATTGAAGTTCTCAGCTCATCTGCTCAAGTATAAATAGTATGGTTTTTATTAATTAGGGTTTAATTAGTTTTTGATGTTATTGTTATATACTATGAAAAGAAAGAAAGGAGTTATGAGGGATGTTTGTAGACGTTTCCAAACAGATGATGAAAGAAATAGATAAAATGGAATTATAATGAGAACAGCCTCTATATTTGTGCAATCCAGCTAATCAAAGCATATACTAGTATTACTGTATTGTGTTGTTGCCTCTTGATCTAGGACAATTTGTCTGCTTGCTGCAGCTACATTTCTGCATTTATACAAGTGGACTTTTGTCTTCTTCCCTCAGCACTTCACTCTTTTTTTAATTTAAAATAAGCAAATAACCTTAACTTTATTTTTTCAATGTCTGTTTGTTGCATGCATTTCTGCCTAGACAAAGGATTGAACAGATAACTTGTTGCCTTCGATGGATTGAATTGAGGTGGATTCTAATTAATAATAATATTAATTATTTAATTATTATTATTAATATATTAATAGTAATATTAAATTAATATAATATACTTTTTCCGTTTCTAAATAAGTGACACATTTACATAGTGTTTTTAATTCACAGTTTAGACTTTAATTAGTTTTGGTGATTTACATTTTAGAAAAAACATAGTCATGTGGGATTTTATTAGATTCATCCTAATGTGAATTTTTTTTTCAACTTTTATAATTTTTATTTATTGATAATTATAGATATTAATGGTTAAAATAATGCATCGACACACGTGAAAAGGAGAAGTGTGTCACTTATTTACAAACAGAGGAAGTAATAAAAAATAGTTAATGATGGTTTAAGCTAGAGATGGCATATGGGCCGGGCCAGCCCACCCAACCCAACCCGTCTCGGGGGCCTCGTGGCCAGACCCGTTTGGCCCGTTACCCAGTCCGGTTCAACCCGTGAAAAAGAAAAACCCGCACCGGGCTCGTTTGTTGTAACCCAGCCTAGTAGTAACCGCCCAACCAACCCGCACCTAACCGCCCACTAACCCACCCAGCCCTAACCACCCAAACCATCCAGCCCACCAACCCACCCAGCCCTAACCACCCAGACCACCCAGCCCATCAGCCCATTAAGCCCGAACCACCCAACCCACCTGTTACCCGCACAAACCACCTAGCCCAGCCCGCCTGACCCACCTTAAACCCCCACTGAAATCTTCTTTGTATTTTAGCGTTAAAGTATTTTTCTTGTCCAGCCAAACAAATTGAGGGGAATTAGGGGATTTTACATTTATCTTTCTTTTCATTCTTTTGTCACCAACCCATAATCAACTCACTCATTCAGATTAGATTCATCAAATTCTAAATTCAAATTTCTGAAATCATGACCGAATATGAAAATAAAAAGAAATCTTGCACAATTTTTCCGGCCCAACCCACTAAGCCCACCCAGCCCAACCCAACACACGCAACCAGCCCAGCCCACCCAGCCCATTAACCCTCCCAGCCCAAACCACCCAGCCCACCCAACCCATTACCAGCCCACCCAAACCACCCAGCCCACCCAACCCATTAACCAGCCCAGCCCACCCACTAAGCCCACCCAGCCCGCCCAATTAACCGTTTCAGGCCCACCCAAACCGGTTGTGGGTTGCCTCCCCAACCCAACCCACCGACCCACCCAGCCCACCTATTTTTCCGGCCCGCACCGGTTCATAAATGGCCAACCCAGCCCGGCCCACCCATTTGCCATCACTAGTTTAAGCTGGTAATAAGAAATTATTATTGTTATTATTATTATTATTTTATTAGAGCTTAATAACAATTATAATCATTATTCATTAATAATATAATACTAAAACAACATGTTGATCCAAGTTTAGTTCAGGATTTGTTATTTTCAACTTATTTTTGCTTATCTGACTTTATTCGAATTTACTCGACTTTATTCGGTCTTATTAGATGAAACATTATTAGATCTTATTTGCCCTTATTCGACCTTATCTGAACTTATATGAACCTATGAGGTTTGAAAATAAGTTGGAAAATTGGACTATTAATACTTACTTCTTTTTTGGTTGTTTGTTCAATTTACAAATTTGATTATTGATATCTCTAAATTATACAAATTAAAATGATACAATATATCTTCATTCATCAAGACTATGATAATACGATTACGAGAAACATAGGAGGTACTTATTAGTACTACATATTAATAATCAGCCAAAATATGTTTTATTAATTAACGTTACTTTCTATTATTTATATTTGAGAAGTTAATCTCTTTATTCGATCCTTTTGAGATCGGGAGTTTGTTCTCTTCACCTTATAAATTATACTATACTCTAAAGGAGTTTCAATAAATTAAGTTTACATTTTAAATAAGTACAAATAATTTAGGAAAAACAATAGAAAGAGGAAAATGGGAAGTAGTTACTATATTACTCCATGATTGCAATAGAAAGAAAGGCGGGTGGTTGTAGGGTTCACAACAGAGAAGAGTCACATGGGGAGCTGACAGTGCATGTGGGGTCTTATTATTATTATTATTATTATTATTCAATATTAATCTTTTAAAATGAGAGAGAGAGAGAGCAGGAAAAGAGACCCGTTGTGTTTGTGTAATTGTGTTTGATGGTGAGAGTGATTAGCCATAGGTATCCACCAATGCTTCCCACCCCCCCATGTGAGTGATGCCACCCATTATAACCCCCCAAAAATTGGTGACCCCTATTACTATTACTATTTGCTGCGGGCTCCACTTTCTTTTTCTTTCCCTTTCTTACTTTTCCTCTCTTTCTCTTGCAGTCAGTATTGACAGGAAAATATATATTTAATGGAAGATTTTCAAATGGGGAAGTAAAAACGATAAAGGAGTTAGATGTGATGCCACACGTATGACAAAGTGCACGATTGCCAGGAATCTTTTGGGCTCTGTGTATTGCGCCGATACATATATATTGAGTGTATATGGGGTAGACATACACTACCAATGTGAAGCTGTCACATCACTGCTACCAAAAAAAAGAAGAGGGAAAAATGGGGGGAAAAGTTTTGGAGGGTTGGCGCCCAAGGTATACTCTTGGCGGGACAAAAATCTTGGCACCCAACCTACATTAATTGCTTCTCACTCCTCATTTCCTCCTCAGTTTCTATTATCTATTGGCGCCCATGAAGCTTGTTCATTGCCTACATATAATCGGCCGGAGAAGACAACCAGAAACTGGAATCCATTATTACCGTCATGTTTTCCGGCGAAGTTTTGGATTTTTTTAAATTTTTTTGTTTTGTTAATAAAATACGCTAAACATGAAAAGCCTTATAAGTAATTAATTTACATACTCGAATTTTACTTCAGTACTAGTTTAATTTGCAGCTTGAATTTTTTTTAATGTTGTAAATTTTTGTTGTAATTTGCATCTCTGTAATAGGAATAAATTTTTTTTTTTTATTGTCTCTTGAAATTTTTGGCTATGTAGATCTAGCAGCTTATTTGCTAACACAGTACATACTCGAATTTTTATTCAGCCCCATAGTTCGTCTGTACTCCATTTTCAGTCCCCCTGGTTCATTTGTAAAGAAGACATTCAAACTGTAATACATATTCAGATAACAAATTAAATTATTATGGTTACTAAACAATTTATCAACTTTTAAAACCCTTTCAACCTGTTTCCATACTTATACAATATAAATAAGATAATTAAGCGCAATATATTATATCGAAATGGAATTTACTAGATCGATCAACAAAGAATTCAATCATAATCATTAATATGTTAAATAAGAACAAAATATGTACATATATTAGTAATCAATTATCATTATAGGTTTTTAACATATGAATTTGGAATCATTTTAGGTTTGTTAGTTTTTTGGTAACATGAGCGATTTTAATTGTATCCTAATCCTATAATATAGTTTTCAGATTTCGCTTGTAATTAGCATATGTACCAAAGGAACGCCCTTTATACCACGGTTGAATATCCTGTCCACTTGGTTACACCTGCATGCCCTGAAAGCGTCTCTCTTGCTCTGAGGTCTCGAGTTCGAATTTCACGCTTGCCTGCTGTGTTTGCTTATTACTTTAAACATGCCTCCCCCACAACCCTTTTGTTTTTTTTTTTTTTTTAGTAGCACTTTACATTAAATTAGTAAACAAAACCCCAACCCAGAAAGTATGTTTTCATTTCGTTGTTTTTTGTTCTGTTACTGTGATAAATCAAATAGTGAATGTGTTGTCTTTATAACTAGTCCAATGTCCATATTCAGTTACTAATCAATCATAGATTTTAATTTTAGAAAATGATGAAGATTATGGAAGATTAAGAACACAGTTTTTAACATAAAACAAGATTAAACACTGAAGGGTTAAGATAGAAATAATATGGATTGAAATTCAAATAGTGGTTGCTGGTCACAATATAAAATGTCGCTTTATGTTGAAACAAATTCAAATGAACCTAAAGGTTCACATAAAATATTTAATATAGTGATTTTCGAAACTGTTTCATCGAACAATTCATTCACTATGATATTTAGCTATCAGACACTTTGATTGATGCTTAATTTTTACTTTATAAATGTTTTTCATTGTATTCTCATATGAAAATAATCTCCAATCGTGGAAGGATATTAGTGAACTGTTTCAATGAACAATTCATTCTCTACTCGTTAGCATTACTAATTCACATGATCTTATTATTCAATATGTTCTTACAAATCCACAAAATGTGAAAAAATACAAATTAAAGAGTTTTAAGGGTGTTAAGCAAAGTGTGCTACTACAAAAACAAAAAAAAATGGGTGGGGGAGGATGTGTGGGGCTAATGACATGAATCAGATTCGAACTCGAGACCTGACAGACAGACAAGCGCTTTTAAGGGTGCAGTTGTGACCATGGAGACGGGATATTCAACCGTGCTAACTTGTGGACACACTAGGTAATTATCTGCTACAGCCGCGTTACTATGGAAACTATAATATACGTTGTTGTTACTATTATATTACTCACGTTACTAAACAAATCATCATATCTTATTAGGTTTGTATTACCAGTTAAACTTATCCTGTTACTACAAATTGTACACTGAAGCTTTTGATATATATATGTGTGTGCGTGTATATATATATATATAAATAAATGAATTTTAAGCTAAAGTCTTATAAGTAAAAATAGATAAAACTTAAAAGTTAAGCTTGAGTCGTATGGTTAAGATTAAACACCGAAGGGTTAAGATAGAAATAATATGGATTGAAATTCAAATAGTGGTTGCCGGTTACAATATGAAATGTCGCTTTATGTTGAAACAAATTCAAATGAACCTAAAGGTTCACATAAAATATTTAATATAGTGATTTTCGATACTGTTTCATCGAACAATTCATTCACTATGATTTTTAGCTATCAGACACTTTGATTGATGCTTAATTTTTACTTTATAAATGTTTTTCATTGTATTCTAATATGAAAATAATCTCCAATCATGGAAGGATATTAGTGAACTGTTTCAATGAACAATTCATTCTCTACTCGTTAGCATTACTAATTCACGTGATCTTATTATTCAATATGTTCTTACAAATCCACAAAATGTGAAAAATACAAATTAAAGAGTTTTAAGGGTGTTAAGAAAAGTGTGCTACTACAAAAACAAAAAAAATGGGTGGGGGAGGATGTGTGGAGCTAATGACATGAATCAGATTCGAACTCGAGACCTGACAGACAGACAAGCGCTTTTAAGGGTGCAGTTGTGACCATGGAGACGGGATATTCAACCGTGCTAACTTGTGGACACACTAGGTAATTATCTGCTACAGCCGCGTTACTATGGAAACTATAATATACGTTGTTGTTACTATTATATTACTCACGTTACTAAACAAATCATCATATTTTTATTAGGTTTGTATTACCAGCTAAACTTATCCTGTTACTACAAATTCTACACTGAAGCTTTTGATATATATATGTGTGCGCGTGTATATATATATATAAATAAATGAATTTTAAGCTAAAGTCTTATAAATAAAAATAGATAAAACTTAAAAGTTAAGCTTGAGTCGTATGGTTAAGATTAAACACCGAAGGGTTAAGATAGAAATAATATGGATTGAAATTCAAATAGTGGTTGCCGGTTACAATGAACAATTCATTCTCTACTCGTTAGCATTACTAATTCACGTGATCTTATTATTCAATATGTTCTTACAAATCCACAAAATGTGAAAAATACAAATTAAAGAGTTTTAAGGGTGTTAAGCAAAGTATGCTACTAACTACCCCGTTACTATGGAACCTATAATATACGTTTATGTTACTATTCAATTCATCAAGTTACTAAACAAATCAATACATTAAGTATTATTTCTAGAGATGCTTACAACAATTACTCTGATAAGTAATACTTATGAGATCAACAATTACTGAGTACTACGTAACCAATATGAGTTTAGGTTTGTAGGAATTGAACAACTAGGACTATATGTCGACTGTTCTTCTTCGTTGGCAAAGCGCAGTGGCGAACCAGCAATGTTCTCTGTCATAAACCTGGATCCATTGGAAACTTGATGCAGACCCGCGTGGACATTATAGCTACCTCCAGCATCATCATGTTTACGATGTTGTAGTTGCCACCTGCCGCCCATTGAACCAAACGTCTTTCTTACAATTTCCTTCACATATTCAAACACAACACATAAACAAACATTATTGAACTTATTATGAACGTTAAAATGAAACTTTATTTTTTAGAATTGAACTTACGCTCCTTTGGTAATTATCTGCTACAGCCGCGTTACTATGGAAACTATAATATACGTTGTTGTTACTATTATATTCCTCACGTTACTAAACAAATCATCATATTGAGTATTAGGTTTGTATTACCAGCTAAACTTATCCTGTTACTACAAATTGTTGTTGCCATAATAATCTGTAACATAAACCAAGATGTTACCTCCTTCGTGGCAATTTCTTCTGGTGTTTCTATATATTTTTTCTTCGACTTTGCATTCTTCTCTGATGGGTTGGGATTTCTGGTTTTGCTGCCCCTACCAGTATATCTTTTGTCGACAGGGTCCTTCGTGCCATTTTCTACGGGTTGTAAACTCTTTTTAAAGTGTCTTTCGTTTTTTTCCTTTGGACGTAGCCTACGACGCCCATACACTTTGCGCGTTGATTGATCCCACCATCCTTGTGCATCATCAGTATTCCGTTCTATTCCCATTGAATCCTCTAACGCTATTCGAATTTTATCCGTTGCTTCCTGGTACATGGTAAAAGTTTCGTCGCTATGCATGGCTAAAGTGGTCAAATACTTATGCCGTAGAGATAATTCCCTCAAATTTTGGACTCTTAATGATTCAACTGGGTCATAGTATGAAACTTGTATGTCCTCATTCTTTCTCACCAAATCCTTCCTCCATCGACTAAGTATATATTTCTCCGGGATAAATTCTATATCCTCAAGCTCAATCACACGAATAAGATGCTTGCACAATATACCTCTAAATTCAAATAACTTACAAGAGCATGAGAAATCAGAGTTTTTTTTGTCGATTGTAATATTGAAATGCTTCCGTCTTTTCCTCAATATCGGTGTTGGAATCTTCTCATCGGCTTTGAAAAAGGAAACCGGACCAATTGTTCCGGTCTTCGTGATATTTGTATGCTTTAACCCCAGTGCCTCATCCTTCACCTCTTTGAATTTTGAATTTGTGTACTTGTTGTGGAACACATACTCAACAAGTATAGTCTTGTCCACTGGAAGAGGTTGATCCACAGATTCAAAATTCATTTTCTTCTCTTTTTCCACTAAATCTTTCAATGCCGCCTCATAAAGCTCCACGAATCTACACAAAGGGGTATCAATGCATACATAGCTTTTGAAAACAAGATTCATACCTTCACTCCTTTGTGTGGATGACATTCCAGCCCAAAACTTGTCTCTGCAATATCCTGGGACCCAACGATCCCTGAGCTCATAGGCATCTTTGATCCAGGTGTTTCCACCTATCTCATATTTCTTCACCATGCATGCCCATGCTTCGTCAAACTCATCCGTTTCTAGACATTCATGGACAACTACTAGTAATGCAACCTCGATTTCCTTCCATTTTTATTGCTGCCTAAATTCTTCGATGCATTTTGTAGGATATGCCACAAGCATAATCTGTGTGATACCCCATTAAACACTATTTCCACTGCCTTCCCAATAGCTTTATCCTGGTCGGTAAGTATGCCTTTTGGGGCCTTGCCCATACAATTAAGCCACTAATTAAACACCTATACAAACGTCTCTGTATCCTCATGGGAAATCAAAGCAGATGCAAAAACAATGGAACACCCATGATGGTTGACTCCGACAAATGGTGCAAATGGCATTCGGTATCTGTAGTTTTATTTTCATTAGTTTCAATACTCATGTCATATACATTGAAAACAACGCTGATGATCATACTACGTATATAGTACTTATTAGTAACGTGAGTATTGTATTTGTTACTGTTTTATAAATTATTTCATCATTAATGGCATTCAAAGCATATTGTTTACACACAATTCTAATATGTTACTAATTAAATACAATATGGTACCACAAAACGAATATAGCAGGCAATCGATATGAGTAGTAGCATTCAAAGCCTATTATTTAACATAGGTTACTGATGTTACTATTTAAAAGCAATACGATACCACAAAAACAAGTAGATGTATCAAATAATGCATCTGACCTGTTGCTATTGAACGTTGTGTCAAATGTTATTATGTCGCCAAAATCTTCAAACATTGCTCTACTCCTTGCATCAAACCAAAAAACGTTCATCAACCTTCCATCACAATCCCTTTGAATTGCGCTGTAAAAGTTATTGTTGAGTTCATACTGCTTCTGAAAGTATGCCTCAAGAGCCTGAGCGTCTCCTAAAAATCTCGTCTTACGACGCTCCAAGTTCACAACATTTATCAAGTCTCGCCGATTGTAGGTTAGATTTTCATGACCCCCGTTTTCAACTAACTGTGCATTGAAATTTTTCACAATGGATATACCAGAACGATCGTTATTTAAAATTCCGTCAACTGTTGGTTGATCAATGCTTCTATAGTTCACCATAAGACGACTTGATTCTGGATGAAGTGGGTGGTTATGTTGCAAGTTACATGTTCGTATCTGCATTTTACCATCTAGCATCCTAGCATGAACCGCAACTTTACAACCGGTAACGGTAGACCCAACTGTTTGTTTTTTCCCTCCTTTTTGACATTCAAATCTGAGTACGCTCATCATATGGTAAGATGTCTCTTTTTCCCCACTCGCTGTTCGAGTGACTCCCATTTCCTTATATGTATCCATCAAAATATTTGTTCTTGTGAAAACATAAAGCCCTTTTTAAATGCATAATCATGACATAATTTTGCAAATTCTTGGCCTGTAGGAAAACACATTCCAACCGCTGGCGCAGTCTCATCTTCATCATTCCTAATCTGATCATTATTTTCATGATCATTTATATTATCATCGATTTCTTTATTGTTCAGATTATGGTCTTCTTCATCTTCATGAGCTACATTTAGATCATTGTTTTCTTCGTTAATCAGCTCAGGGTCTTCTTGATCTTGGTTTAGGTCTATTACTGGAGGACTATTGTCGTTATCCATTTTACTGTATTTGTATGACATAACGAAGTTCGTATCAATCATCTTTTAAAAATATGCATAGTTAATAGACTAGATAACGCAACTAAAGAGTTCAATGATTATACTCTGTTCCTACTAACCAAAACACCATATTGTTCCTGAACAACACCACTTAATATTTATAGATCATTCGAAATGACAATGACTAAAATAACGTACATACCTGGGTAAAAAATGTAGATGTAGTATATTTGTTCTCGGTTCTCGGTTAGGAACTTAAATTCTAGCTTCAACCGTCAGTGTTTCAGTTGGAGACGCAGTAAAAACGATCTTTGGGACGATACCCGGCGTAATATATGTAAGACTTTAGTAACTACAAACGTTTTGCAAAATCTCTTCAATTCGGTTCACAACAAGAGCAGTTCTTTGTGTCGTAAATCATAAAATAGAAATGAAAAGAATCACTCCCATCATATGATAAAATAATAATACCAGGATGGTCAAATTATTTTTGGAAAATAATACAAGATTTTGTAATAATATGTGTGATAATGGTATTAATTAGTAACACATAAGTTAAAATGGTCTCCGAAACCTTTAGATTAATTTACATTCAGCTGTAAAATTAGACGTTTAGTCACTTAGCGTTAATGAATATTAAAATAACGGTAATTACCTTAACTACCTATTTAATTATAGAGACGTTGCATTTAATACAGTAGTATTGCCCCAAGGTAAACCTTTACGGCTCCCAAGGCACCCTTAAAAGAAGGAAATTTTTTTTACCTGGTTTCGAACACGAGACCTAAGAGACGGAGACGTGCATACAGGTATGCATATGTGACCATTGGGACGGGGTATTCAACCGTGCTTGTTGACGGATACAAAACGTACCTATTACAACAATCCTGTTAAAATGGAAACTATAATAAAGGTTAACGTTACTATTTAATTTCAAAACGTTACTAAAATTTCATCAAATTGATTATCAGGTTAGTTTTACCAGCTAAACTCATCCTGTTACTACAAAATGTACATATAACCTTTTGTTGCTACTAGTATACTTGATATATATATATATATATATATATATATATATATATATATATATATATATGTGTGTGTGTGTGTGTGTGTGTGTGTGTGTGTGTGTGTGTGTGTGTGTGTGTGTGGGTATATATAAATACAATTTAAGCTAAAGCCTTATAAATTATTTAAGACAAAACTTAAAGGTTATACCTTGTTTATTGGTTTCTATAAGTCGCAACATTTATTAATCCTATTGTACACATATTTATGCTGACTCTCGAGTCTCGGCCAACTGTTTGTCTGAGCTTTGGAATTGAAGTTATGCTCCTTAATGTTATCTTTTGTGACTTCCTATTTAATTTTTTAAACTTATTTCATTAATTATTGAGTCGCCTAATTGTTAAAGTAGGGGTTCCTAGCAATGATATATAATGTCGAGTTATGTTGAAATGAACTCAAATGAATCTAAAGGTTCACATATGATAACCAACTTTGATTTTTGATACCGCTTCATCGAACAATCCATTCATTACTCGTCAGCATCACTAATACATGTGATCTTATTCTTTAATATTAACGATAGGTAGTTATCAGAAACTTTTATTGATCCTTTATTTTAACTTTAAAAATGTTATTCATTGTATTCTAATATGAAAATAATCTCCAATCATGGAAGGACATTAGTGAACCGTTTCAATGAACAATTCATTCACTACTCGTTAGCAAAGTGTTCTTACAAATCCACAAAATCCACAAAATCCACAAAATGTTACTATTTAACATAAGTTACTGATGTTACTATTTAAAAGCGATAAAATACCACAAACACATTACTAATTCACGTGATCTTATTATTCAATATGAATAGCTATCAGACACTTTGATTGATCCTTTATTATAACGTTATAAATGTTTTTCATTCTATTCTAACATGTAAATAACTTAAAATATATCACCATATCAATTAATTTAATAAAGGTTTTAGTTACTATGTAATTAATCAAGTTACAAAAGAAATAATCAAATTGATTATTGGGATTGTATTACCAACAAAACTCATCCTGTTACTACAAAATGTACATTGAACATTTTGTTGCTACTAGTATACTTGATATGTATGTATATATATATATACATATATATGTGTGTGTGTGTGTGTGGGTGTACATATAAAGGAAATTTAAGCTAAATGCTTTAAAGGTTATACCTTGTTTATTGGTTTCTATAAGTCGCAACATTTGTTGTACACATATTTATGCTGACTCTCGAGTCTTGGCCAACTGTTTGTCTGAGCTTTGGAATTGAACTTATGCTCCATAATGTTATCATTTATGACTACCTATTTAATTTTGTTAAAATTATTTTATTAATTATTGAGTCGCCTAAATGTTAAAGTAGGGGTTCCTAACAATGATATATAATGTCGTGTTATGTTTAAACGAACTCAAATGAATCTAAAGGTTCACATACGATAACCAACTTTGATTTTCGATGCCGTTTCATCGAACAATTCATTCACTACTAATACATGTGATCTTATTCTTTAATATTAACGTAAACTTTGATTGAACCTTTATTCTAACTTTAAAAATGTTTTCCATTGTATTCAAATATGAAAATAATCTCCAATCATGGAAGGACATTAGTGAACTGTTTCGCTGAACAATTCATTCTCTACTCGTTAGCATTACCAATTCACGCGATCTTATTATTCAATATGAATATTAAACGATAGGTAGCTATTAGACACTTTGATCGATCCTTTATTATAACGTTGACTGATCCATTTGATTTAATAAAATGTTCTCATAAGTAAATACTAAAAACATGTTCTTACAAATCCACAAAATGTAAAAAAATACAAATTAAAGAGTTTTAAGGGTGTTAAGCAAAGTGTGCTTTTACAAAACAAAAAAAAATGGTGGGGAAGAAGTATGGATCAAGTGGCAAGCGTGAGATTTGAACACGAGACCTAAGAGACAGAGACGGGCTTTAAGGTATGCGGATGTGACCAGTGGGACGGGGTATTCAACCGTGCTTATTCACGGATACAAAACATACTTATTTCAAACAACCCTGTTAGAATGGAAACTATAATATAGGTTTACGTTACTATTTAATTCATAACGTTACTAAACAATTAATCAAATTGATTATCAGGTTTGTTTTACCAGCTAAACTCATCCTGTTACTGCAAAATGTACATAGAACCTTTTCTTGCTACTAGTATACGTGATATATATATATATATATGTGTGTGTGTGTGTGTGTATGTTTGTGGGTGTGTGTGGGTATATATAAATACAATTTAAGCTAAAGCCTTATTAATTATTCAAGACAAAACTTAAAGCTTATACCTTGATTATTGGTTTCTATAAGTCGCAACATTTGTTGTACACATATTTATGCTGACTCTCGAGTCTCGGCCAACTGTTAGTCTGAGCTTTGGAATTGAACTTATGCTTCTTAATGTTAGCTTTAGTGACTACCTATTTAATTTTTTAAACTTATTTCATTAATTATTGAGTCGCCTAATTGTTGAAGTACGGGTTCCTAGCAATGACATATAATGTCGAGTTATGTTGAAATGAACTCAAATGAATCTAAAGGTTCAGATACGATAACCAACTTTGATTTTCGATACCGTTTCATCGAACAATTCATTCTCTACTAATACATGTGATCTTATTCTTTAATATTAACGATAGGTGGCAATCATAAACTTTGATTGATCCGTTATTCTAACTTTAAAATTGTTTTTCATTGTACTCAAATATGAAAATAATCTCCAATCATGGAAGGACATTAGTGAACTGTTTCGATGAACAATTCATTCTCTACTCGTTAGCATTACCAATTTACGCGATCTTATTATTCAATATGAATATTAAACGATAGGTAGCTATCAGACACTTTGATCGATCCTTTATTATAACGTTGATTGATCCATTTGATTTAATAAAATGTTCTCATAAGTAAATACTAAAAATATGTTCTTACAAATCCACAAAATGTAAAAAAATACAAATTAAAGAGTTTCAAGGGTGTTAAGCAAAGTGTGCTACTACAAAACAAAAAAAAAATTGGTGGGGAAGAAGTATGGAACTAATGGCAAGCGTGAGATTCGAACACGAGACCTAAGAGAGAGAGACGCGCTTTAACGTATGCAGATGTGACCAGTGGGACGGGGTATTCAACCGTGCTTATTTTCGGATACAAAACATACTTATTTTAAATAACTCTGTTAGAATCGAAACTATAATAAAGGTATACGTTACTATTTAATATATATCGTTACTAAAATTGATTATCAGGTTTGTTTTACCAGCTAAACTCATCCTGTTACTACAAAATGTACTTTGAATCTTTTGTTGCTACTAGTATACGTGATATATATATATATATATATATATATGTGTGTGTGTGTGTGTGTGGGGGGGGGTATATATAAATACAATTTAAGCTAAAGCCTTATAAATTATTTAAGACAAAACTTAAATGTTATACCTTGTTTATTAGTTTCTATAAGTCGCAACATTTATTAATCCTATTGTACACATATTTATGCTGACTCTCGAGTCTCGGCGAACTGTTTGTCTGAGCTTTGAAATTGAAGTTATGCTCCTTAATGTTATCTTTTGTGACTTCCTATTTAATTTTTTAAACTTATTTTATTAATTATTGAGTCGCCTAATTGTTAAAGTAGGGGTTCCTAGCAATGCTATATAATGTCGAGTTATGTTGAAATGAACTCAAATGAATCTAAAGGTTCACATACGATAACCAACTTTGATTTTCGATACCGTTTCATCGAACAATTCATTCACTACTCGTCAGCATCACTAATACATGTGATCTTATTCTTTAATATTAACGATAGGTAGTTATCAGAAATTTGATTGATTCTTTATTTTAACATTAAAAATGTTTTTCATTGTATTCTAATATGAAAATAATCTCCAATCATGGAAGGACATTAGTGAACCGTTTCAATGAACAATTCATTCACTACTCGTTACCAAAGTGTTCTTACAAATCCACAAAATGTTACTATTTAACATAAGTTACTGATGTTACTATTTAAAAGCAATAAAATACCACAAACACATTACTAATTCACGTGATCTTATTATTCAAAATGAATAGCTATCACACACTTTGATTGATCCTTTATTATACGTTGTAAATGTTTTTCATTCTATTCTAACATGAAAAATAACTTTTTATGTATTACCATATCACATAATTTAATAAAGGTTTTAGTTACTATGTAATACTTCCTCCGTTTTTTATTAGTTGACCTGTTTCTTTTATCACATTTGCCAACGCGTGATTTCAATCACTTTTATCTTGGAAAATTGATTAGTAAAAATTATAAAAATATGATATTTTGAAAATATATAATGAGACGAATCTAACAAGACCCCACATGACTATATTTTCTCTTACGTATAAATCACAAAAGATAGTCAAAGTAGATTATGTGAATAGTGTCAAAAGTCAAAACGTGTCAACTAAAAAAAACGGAGGAAGTATTAATCAAGTTACACAAGAAATCATCAAATTGATTATCGGGATTGTATTACGAACTAAACTCATCCTGTTACTACAAAATGTACATTGAACATTTTGTTGCTACTAGTATATATACATATATGTGTGTGTGTGTGTGTGTGTGTGTGTGTACATATAAAGGAAATTTAAGCTAAATCCTTTAAAGGTTATACCTTGTTTATTGGTTTTTATAAGTCGCAACATTTGTTGTACACATATTTATGCTGACTCTCGAGTCTCGGCCAACTGTTTGTCTGAGCTTTGGAATTGAACTTATGCTCCTTAATGTTATCATTTATGACTACCTATTTAATTTTGTTAAGCTTATTTTATTAATTATTGAGTCGTCTAAATGTTAAAGTAGGGGTTCCTAACAATGATATATAATGTCGTGATATGTTGAAACGAACTCAAATGAATCTAAAGGTTCACATAAGATAACCAACTTTGATTTTCGATACCGTTTCATCGAACAATTCATTCACTACTAATACATGTGATCTTATTCTTTAATATTAACGTAAACTTTGATTGAACCTTTATTCTAACTTTAAAAATGTTTTCCATTGTATTGAAATATGAAAATAATCTCCAATCATGGAAGGACATTAGTGAACTGTTTCGATGAACAATTCATTCTCTACTCATTAGCATTACCAATTCACGCGATCTTATTATTCAATATGAATATTAAACGATAGGTAGCTATCAGACACTTTGATCGATCCTTTATTATAACGTTGATTGATGATATCACGTATTTATATAGAGTTTTCTCCCTTATTTACAAGCTAATCTGTGCGTCATTGGAGCTCTTGGGAGCTATTTTGTGCTAACTATCGTATATAGTTGTGGTTTTGTATTTTAGTGTTGAATTACAGGTTTTAGGGAATTTTCTCCTTATTCCCGAGGCATTTGGAAGCAACCACGGCTTTACGAGATGTTACGAGGCACGTAGGATGGCTCACGAGCTTTATGGGTAGTTTAGGAGGTCCCAAGACCCCTAAACGTGAAGATTAGAGAGCAAAAGAGTCAAAATGGAGGTTTCCGTGCACTGATCGGGCAGAAATGGCCCGATCGAGCGAAAATACATTGATCGGGTATAGAAGTTGCGGACCCGATAGGGCAAGGCATGCCCGATCGCATCGGGCGAGCATACATGTGCCCAGACCCGATCGGGTGTATCTTGCCCGACCCGATCGGGTTGGGTGCTGCTAGGTCTCGTTGTGAAGCTGCGGATGAGGAGATGCTGCTGGGCTCGTTTTGTCGCCTGGCCCGATCAGGTGGATGCCCACGGCCCGATCGGGTGGGCCGTAAAGTTTAATTGCTGCTGCGCTGCTGCTATATCAAAACCCAAGACCAAAAAAATGCTAAAACTGCTGGGCACCCGATTGGGTACTGAGCTCGGGCCCGATCGGGTCTGGTGCACTTATTTGCGGATTTAGTCTTTTTGTTTCCGTTTTTAGTTAACTTGAGGGGGTATTATAAATACCTTTTTCCTCATTATTTAGAAACATCTTTTTATTATCTTTTCATTAGCTTAGACTAGTTTTATTCCTCATTGTTCTTAGTTTAATTCAAGCACTTTAGATTAATTTAGAGGTGATCAAACCTATTTCGATTTCAATAAAAGTTCCTGCTTTCCGTCAATTGGTACTCTTTCCTACCCTAATCTCTTTTATTATTCTTGATTGCTTAGTTTATTTATTTAATCATTCATGATGCAATTGTTAGGGTTTCATATTAGTTTTGTTGTTGTTAATTCGATTATGAGTGAGTAGTTTAATTTCTAGGGATTTAGCGAGGGAAGCCATGTTTATACCATGATTGTTTGAATTATTATTAGTTTCTAGGGTTTGATGAGATAGGTTATGGTGTGATTTGTTCTTATTGGGTAATTAACGTTATTGCGCAGTTTCATTGATTACTTGAGGTTAATAATCGTTTGCACAGATCCGTCTTACTTTTAGAGGCCTAGTACACATCAGTAATTCTGATTATGTTTGTGAACATGCTGCATATGTTGAATTATGGACGTTGAGACTTAACCATAGCTTGACATTGTTCTAATCTATCGATTGTTGGCCTAGGTTCTGATAGTTGTTTGATCCTTTGATTGGTATAAGCATGGTGGACCGAACTAATTCCCTAGACCTTTAATTCATAGTTAAATTCCGATCTTTATATTGCTTTCTAGTAGTTATTTATTAGTTCATTTGAATTCTATCTGATTTTTGTCTGAAGTAGCTTTCTGGCTGGATATTAACTTAGATCTCCGTCTCTCTGTGGATTCGACCCTACTTCCCTTGACTGCCATTGTTAGAGGACTTAGGTTTATCTTTGATTAGGTGATACGACTAAAACCTATCAAATTTTGGCGCCGTTGCCGGGGAGACGGCTAGTTTTCTAAGTTTTTATTTGATTATTTGGTCTACTTCTCTGTACCTCATTGGAACTTCATTGTTTCAATAGAGGTACGTTTTACTGCTGCTTTTTGTTTCTTTTGTATGCCCAGGTCCCAAAGAAACGGTTCCCCCATTCCAGCGGACCCCGATCTTACTAGGACAATCAGGCGGATCCGAAAGATAAAGCAGAAAGAAAAGCAGTCTGTTCAGCTGAACATCTCTGGAGCAGACACCTTAAGTTCAGTCATGTCAAAATCACGGAAGTCATATGGGGTGCCCAACCCAGAAGGTCTCTCCACTGGACCTACCATGCCCACCATTGCCGCGGCAAATTTTGAGATTAAGCGTGGACTCATCAGCATGGTCCAGCAAAATTAGTTTGGTGGGCATCCTACTGAAGATCCGGCAAATCATCTGCAACGGTTTCAACAACTTTGTCGAACCGTTAAACATGCCGGTGTCACTCCAGATCAACTCAAAGTCATGTTGTTCGAGTTTTCATTGAGAGATAGATCCCAGAAGTGGTTGAACGATGTGAAGGAAACCGAATGGAGTGAGATTTCTGCTGCATTTCTGAGAGATATTACCCACCTACTAAAACAGCAGAAATCAGAAATAAACTAGCCACGTTTTCCCAAGAGCCTGATGAAACATTACGGGAAGCGTGGGCTAGGTTTAGGGATTTACAGAGAGAGTGTCCACACCACAACATGGACAAATGGTTCTTAACGCAGAAATTCTACAATGGTCTGCAGCCTCAGACGAAGAGTATTGTTGATTCGTCTGCAAGAGGAGTCTTTTTAGACAAGGCAGTTGATGAGGGTTATGAATTCCTATCAAATCTTGCAGCCAATGACCATTCATCATCTAGGAGTTTGACTAAGAAGGTACTTGAAGTTGACGCTGTTTCATTGCTTGCATCTCAGATGGCGCAACTAACTCAGCAGCTAATGAAGTCTTCTAGTTCGACACCTCCGCCTATGAGCATCAATGCTATGTCTGCCGTAGCACCCATTACCTTATCTTACTGCGAGGTATGTGGTGTTCAGGGTCACTTTGGGCATGACTGTCAGTTCAGTCAACTTCAGATGGAGCAGGCAAATGCCTTTCAACAAAGGCCACAAACCTTCCCCCCTTCACATAACTACCAAAGTCCACAAAACTATCAACCTCCACCTCCACAAAACTATCCTAAACCCTCATACCATCAAACCCCACAAAATTTCACTAGACCACCACCACAAAACTTCCATCACCATAACAACTTCCAAACTCCACAAAATTTTCCCACCCCACCTCCACAAAACAATAACCCACAAGAGCCTAGCAATTCTGAACTGATGAAACTGATATTGTCCATGCAAAAGGCACATGAGGAAGCACGGAGGAACCAAGAGAAGCATATCAAACTTCTCGAGGCTCAAGTTGCTCAATTGGCAGAAACTAATGCACAGAGGCAGCAGGGACAATTGCCAGGGCAACTCGTTCAGAGAGAACATGTGAATGCCATCACTCTTCGTAGCGGCATAGCTTATGATGCTCCTCCATTGCCCGTTGTTGAGGTTACCCCAACTGCAGGGAAGGAGAAGGTGGTAGAGGAAGGAAAAAAGAAGAATTCGACGTCTGAAGTCGATTTGTCTGCAGAAGCTGAACAGACAGGGAAGAAAAAGGAGAAGGTTTCTGAAACGCCTTTTACACCAAGGCTACCTTTTCCCCACAGGATGCAACAGTTCTAGGTCGATCAGCAGTTTGGTAAGTTCTTAGCCATGGTCAAGAACCTTGAGGTAACGATTCCATTCACAGATTTAATTACCCAAGTGCCTGTTTATGCCAAATTTCTGAAAGACATGATCACTAAGAAAAGAGACTTTGGTGAGGTAGAACGTGTCGCTCTTACTGAAGTGTGTAGTGCTTTTATTCAAAATAAAACCCCACCAAAGTTAAAAGATCCTGGTAGTTTTTCTATACCCTGCCATCTTGGACCTATTTTTATTGACAAGGTTTTATGTGATTTAGGTGCTTCTGTTTCTGTTATGCCATTATCTGTTTTTGAGAAACTGAACATGGGAGCACTTAAATGCACACAAATCACTTTATAGATGGCGGATCGTTCTATAAAATACCCTCTAGGTGTTTTAGAGGACGTTCCTGTTAGGGTTGGGAAATTCTATATCCCTGTTGATTTTGTGGTATTAGATATGGATGAGGATGCCCAAATTCCTATTATCTTGGGTAGGCCATTTTTGTGTACTGCTGGAGCTGTAATTGATGTCAAGTCTCGGTCTTTAACTCTTAGTGTTGGTGATGATAAAGTGATGTTTAAACTAACCAATGATGTTAAGGCACCTATGCTTGAACAATCTTGTTGCAGGGATGAGGTTTTGGATGAAGTAGGTGTGGAGAAGGTTCAACCTACACCTAAGGTTGCCTCGCCGTCTGGAGGCATTATCAAGAACATTTGGAGGAGAAAGATGTTTGATGAGGGAGCACTCATTGCCAAGCCCCTCCTATTTGAGAGAGGGAGGATTATGGTCGTGCGGGACCTTTATAAACCAGCGCTGTGCGAGAGGATTATCACCATATCACATAATTTAATAAAGGTTTTAGTTACTATGTAATTAATCAAGTTACAAAAGAAATCATCAAATTGATTATCGGAATTGTATTACCAACTAAACTCATCCTGTTACTACAAAATGTACATTGAACATTTTGTTGCTGCTAGTATACTTCATATGTATGTATATAAATATATACATATATATGTGTGTGTGTGTGAGTGTACAAATAAAGGAAATTTAAGCTAAATCCTTTAAAGGTTATACCTTATTTATTGGTTTCTATAAGTCGCAACATTTGTTGTACACATATTTATGCTGACTCTCGAGTCTCGGCCAACTGTTTGTCTGAGCTTTGGAATTGAACTTATGCTCCTTAATGTTATCATTTATGACTACCTATTTAATTTTGTTAAACTTATTTTATTAATTATTGAGTCGCCTAAATGTTAAAGTAGGGGTTCCTAACAATGATATATAATGTCGTGTTATGTTGAAACGAACTCAAATGAATCAAAAGGTTCACATAAGATAACCAACTTTGATTTTCGATACCGTTTCATCGAACAATTCATTCACTACTAATACATGTGATCTTATTCTTTAATATTAACGTAAACTTTGATTGAACCTTTATTCTAACTTTAATAATGTTTTCCATTGTATTCAAATATGAAAATAATCTCCAATCATGGAAGAACATTAGTGAACTGTTTCGATGAACAATTCATTCTCTACTCGTTAGCATTACCAATTCACGCGATCTTATTATTCAATATGCATATTAAACGATAGGTAGCTATCAGACAGTTTGATCGATCCTTTATTATAACGTTGATTGATCCATTTGATTTAATAAAATGTTCTCATAAGTAAAAACTAAAAACATGTTCTTACAAATCCACAAAATGTAAAAAAATACAAATTAAAGAGTTTTAAAGGTGTTAAGCAAAGTGTGCTACTACAAAATAAAAAAAATGGAAGGGAAGAAGTATGGAACAATTGGCAAGCGTGAGATTCGAACACGAGACCTAAGAGACAGAGACCTAAGGGAAGAAGTATGCAGATGTGACCAGTGGGACGGGGTATTCAACCGTGCTTTTTCACGGATACAAAACATAGTTATTTCAAACAACCCTGTTAGAATGGAAACTATAATAAAGGTTTACGTTACAATTTATTTCATAACGTTACTAAACAATTAATCAAATTGATTATCAGGTTTGTTTTACCAGCTAAACTCATCCTGTTACTACAAAATATACATAGAACCTTTGTTGCTACTAGTATACGTGATATATATATATATATATATATATATATATATATATATATATATATATATATATATGTGTGTGTGTGTGTGTGTGTGTGGGGTGTGTGTGGGTATATATAAATACAATTTAAGCTAAAGCAATATAAATTATTTAAGACAAAACTTAAAGCTTATACCTTGTTTATTGGTTTCTATAAGTCGCAACATTTGTTGTACACATATTTATGCTGACTCTCGAGTCTCAGCCAACTGTTAGTCTGAGCTTTGGAATTGAACTTATGCTCTTTAATGTTAGCTTTTGTGACTACCTATTTAAATTTTTAAACTTATTTCATTAATTATTGAGTCGCCTAATTGTTGAAGTAGGGGTTCCTAGCAATGTTATATAATGTCGAGTTATGTTGAAATAAACTCAAATGAATCTAAAGGTTCACATACGATAACCAACTTTGATTTTCGATACCGTTTCATCGAACAATTCATTCACTACTAATACATTTGATCTTATTCTTTAATATTAACGATAGGTGGCTATCATAAACTTTGATTGATCCGTTATTCTAACTTTAAAAATGTTTTTCATTGTATTCGAATATGAAAATAATCTCCAATCATGGAAGGACATTAGTGAACTGTTTCGATGAACAATTCATTCTCTACTCGTTAGCATTACCAATTCACGCGATCTTATTATTCAATATGAATATTAAACGATAGGTAGCTATCAGACACTTTGATCGATCCTTTATTATAACGTTGATTGACCCATTTGATTTAAGAAAATGTTCTCATAAGTAAAAACTAAAAACATGTTCTTACAAATCCACAAAATGTAAAAAAATACAAATTAAAGAGTTTTAAGGGTGTTAAGCAAAGTGTGCTACTACAAAACAAAAAAAAAATGGTGGGGAAGCAGTATGGAACTAATGGAAAGCATTGCGCAAGCGTGAGATTAGAACACGACACCTAAGAGACAGAGACGCGCTTTAAGGTATGCAGATGTGACCAGTGGGACGGGGTATTCAACCGTGCTTATTCTCGGAAAGAAAACATACTTATTTTAAACAACTCTGTTCGAATGGAAACTATAATAAAGGTTTACATTACTATTTAATACATACCGTTACTAAATATTTCACCAAATTGATTATCAGGTTTGTTTTACCAGCTAAACTCATCCTGTTACTACAAAATGTACATAGAATCTTTTGTTGCTACTAGTATACGTGATATATATATATATATATATATGTGTGTGTGTGTGTGTGTGTGTGTGTGTGTGTGTGGGTATATATAAATACAATTTAAGCTAAAGCCTTATAAATTATTTAAGACAAAACTTAAAGGTTATACCTTGTTTATTGGTTTCTATAAGTCGCAACATTTATTAATCCTATTGTACACATATTTATGCTGACTCTCGAGTCTCGGCCAACTGTTTGTCTTAGCTTTGGAATTGAAGTTATGCTCCTTAATGTTAGCTTTTGTGACTACCTATTTAATTTTTTAAACTTATTTCATTAATTATTGAGTCGCCTAATTGTTAAAGTAGGGGTTCCTAGCAATGATATATAATGTCGCGTTATGATGAAACGAACTCAAGACCTATGTGTCAGAGAAGCGCTTTTAAGTATGCAGTTGTGACCAATGAGACGGGGTATTCAACCGTGCTATTTTATAGATACAAAATATAATTATTTTTAACAGCACGGTTATAATGGAAACTGTAATAAAGATTTAAGTTACTAATTAATAATCACGTTACTAAACAAATCATTAAATTGATTATCAGGTTTGTATTACCTGCTAAACTCATCCTGTTATTATAAAATGTACATTGAATCTTTTGTTGCTACTAGTATACTTGATATATATATCATTGTAATGTCATTTATTGAATCGTAACGTCTTCTGCCATTTTTTCATTAGCATATTCGCTCCTTTGGAATCGTAACGTCTAAAGATTTCAAACAAATATGAAGTGGATGTTTAACAAAATAATTATATCTTCTTCCATTGTTTCTTTTCCACTAAATTAGTTACAATTCATTATCGCCCCGAGTTGCTACTAGTATATTGATTAGATACATAGAAATGTATATCATTACATATGTCTAACAGAAACCACAATAATTTTTTTTAAAACATATGTCCAACTTCTGAATACTTAAATGCAAATCCAAATAAGTTATGACAAATATATGTGAAACAGAAACCACAATAATTCATTACAAACATCTTTCAGAAAATGTATAAAAATTCTCAACAAGCTTCTTAAAAAGTATTAAAAGCACCAACTAAGGATCATCAGCCTCGACCAAGTCTTTCACCGATTTGCATAGCTCGTTCCCCTCATCAAGCAGAATTTCCGTGCAAACATGCTGCTTGTAAACATCCTCATCACCCATGTACCACTGTATAATAATATAAATCAGGCTATTTACAAAATAATTCCTAAGAAGTGCAAAATACTTAATTGTTTACTCACATGCATCCACTTAGTTGCATCGTACATAAACATTATCATGTAAAGGATGCACAACATCCCTGATTGGTGAGGCTTCTTTTCCTTGGGGCTGTCATAACGTTTAAAAAGCCCAAAATCTAGCGTACGGGATGTTCTGGTGCAATCACAGACATAACCCTACTTGTAAACTGCAGCTGTTATAAGTTTACCATAAATTAGTAACATAAACAATTAAACAAGGGAAATTCCCAATGGTGGCCCTTAAGTATTAGAAATTCCCAGTGGTGGAAATTTCATAAAAACTTTCCCACTGGTAGCCCTGCTTCACAAATTATTCCCAAGCATAACCTTATCGAAAAATATTCGTTAATAATAAAGTATATTCCACTAGTGAACCATTAAGGTGGACATTCGCACATAAACGAGACACTTCGTATTGTTTTTTTTCAATTTCAATTTCAAAATCGACTCTTAAAGTTAAGTTTAGGGGGTTCGTCAACGTTCAATTTTGATGTCAAAATTGGCAAAAAAGACCCAAAAGACCTCTTTTTACGTGCGAGTGGCCGTCTTAATGGCTAACTAACATAATATGATTTATTATTAACTGAATATTCTTCATTAATGCTATAATTGGGAATAATTTGTAATGTAGGGCTACCAATGGGAAAGTTTTTTAGAAATTTCCACCACTAAGAATTCCTAAGACCTAAGGGCCACCATTGGGAATTTCCCATTAAACAATAACGGTACAATTATATTAAGAACTAACATATAGTTCAACTTACCACAAAAGGAAGTAAATTTTGATGATAGTTGTTAGGATATGCATGTTTGGTGTCAACAACAACCACTACCCCTCTACTAGTATTGGCCATGTATACTGTCTATCTACCATTTTTGAACACATGCATGAATAACTGCAAGTAAAAAATAATATATTTAGTAACTGAAATGAATTTACTAATAACTATATTGTATGTAATTTGGGGAGTACCCTAGAGTAGTTCTTAAATTTATCCACAACTGCAGTATCATTTTGAATAGCAGCAACACAACTTTGTACAATTTCATCTATGTCCTGCCCTGCAGTTAGTTTCTCAACAGCCTCACACTACATGAAGCACGAAGTTATATTATACCATGTAAGTTGGTAGCATGATGCTTTGATTAGACTAAAATGATCGCCTAATAAAAACAAATTCATTTATACCATGAAATTTGGTGGCATGATGTAGGAATTTTCTCCTTCCAATGGATTAGAAGCGTCATAGTCATTTATAAGTTTCACAAACGCATGCATTACTCCAATCGAAATCGAGCCATTCCTTTTGAAAGAGTCATGTAGGTCCTCCCGAGTCAAAGTAACACCTGGCCGCCTAAAGAGCACTTGACTTTTGAACCTGCATAATAAACATTTGTTCGTTAAATACAAAAACCATTTTCCCACTTCCATTACATACTAAACCTCATTAATAAACGTACAGAGCGTTTGATTTTTTCTGCATTATTTCCTCAAAAATCTTTCGTCGTGGGGGAGCAATACTCGGTGGTCCCGTACACGGTGATTCTGTATCCTGCAATAAATAAAAAACCAAAATTTATCCAACACATCAATGCCTCCTGAGCGGCAACCTACCTTTTCAGAAAACCAAAGAAATCTAGAGTGATAGGAGGATGTGAAAAGAGAAGGATATAGTAATATTACTGGATGTTAAACAGCCCCGTTAATAGGCAAACTAGAATATAGTCTTTGGTTACTACTTAACTTGTTCACGTTACTAAATAAATCAACAAATTGTTATGTTATTATGATTATTGATTATTAGAATTTTATTATGATTTAAACTTATCATGTTACTAGAAAATGTACATGATATAAAATCCCACATATATTTACAAAAAAAATACACATAACCTAAAACAACATCAACACAGCTTACATAGACCAATACAGGCTCCTTGTTACGATTCCCACTCTTAGCTTGAGGCTGACTCCGTGAAATATATTCTTCCTGTCATATTATGTCATATCAAACCAAATGACTACCCATCAACTATAATTAAGAAACACACTTTGAAACTTGGTTACCTTGCCAGTTTGTTTAGGCGATTCTTCAGAAATGATGTGTTCGCTTTCTAGTAAACGGGAACTTCTTCTTATAGGAATGGCCTCAAAAGGAGTCTTGCTGCCTCCACCAACTTTGGCCTTCTTCTTCTTTGGTTCCGGGGATTCAGACCCCTGCCACAACGTTGGAAAAATGTGGTATAAATATATATACTAACCAATTTCAACAGTATCTTTACCAATAGAAACGTACCTCATCACCGTCAGTGCCAGCAGAAGCAAGTTTATGAGCTTTTCCTTTCTTTGATTTCTCATCTTGGATGACCTTCTCTTTTGACTTTGGAAGCTTTATGATATTCTCTACTTTCTCATCTTCTGATGATACCTTATCATCAGATTCCTGATTGGAAAGGGTAGAGTTTAGATAAAGGACAAATCAACAATATAATTTAGGAGGGAGTTGTGACTAAATATAATAGTAACAAGTTCCAATTTGTACTTATGGAAAATTTGTAATACATGTTGGCAAATTTGTAATAGTGACTAAATAAATTCATCTTGCAACTAAATAAACAATATAATATAAACAGGAGTAGCTTTATTATAAGGGGTGAAAGGGATACAGCTCTTACACATTCACTTGCTTCAAAACCAGAGCTGTTGGATTTCAGCCAATGAGGTGTTTTAAAAGACTTTCCAATTGGATAATCCTCTCCGTACACCACATTGCGAACAACCTACAAAACAAACATTGTATTTAAATTCGAGAAAAAAGAACTTCCATTAAGGTCATACAGAACTAACTGTAAAAATACCTCTGCAGCACCGAACGTTCCATCCGGTCTTCTATCCGCCTCAATAGCTTGATCAATACTCCTTTGTTGCCAAACGCCGATTCTTGGTTCAGTTATGTCCCACATTAGACCTTTGCCATCGATGTTCAAACGATCTAAGTAGGCAATCTGCACAATAATGTTGTTAAATTAGTTGAAACATATTATTTCAGTAACACATTAAGTTCAGAACCAGTTTGAATCAAGCAATGAGATAGTAGTGGTAACACAATTATAAAAAGATCAACTAAATTAGTAGCAAAACAAGCAATACATCAGTTTTGTAATCAAAATTTTCTTTTTATATCAGCAAAACAATAGCTCGATAATTACGTTAATAAAAAATATTAATCGGAAATTAAATAAATTAAAATACATACCATAAGAACCACAGGCGATCCCTTAAACCCCTTGGTCGCATCCCCTCCTCCATACTTGACCATCTAGTCAAGTATGTATTTCGACCAATTAAATTTCTTCGCTTCATTCATGATTTTTTTTTTCAACAACCAACAGTGGTTGGGACTAATGTTGTTGCTAGTTGTAATGTAAAACACATTAGCAATCACAAATAGAACAAAATGCTTTAAAAAATCCTTGTTTTCCTCTTTCTCATCTCTACACATATTGTACACTACACCATAACTAATACCACCAGAATTTTTGTACAAACTCTTCAACTTTTGATACTTCGAATCACAATTATCCACCTCAGGAATCTCATATGTCATATCCCCATACGGAAGTCCCGTGATCCAACCAACCATTTCTTCGTCGATCTGGATCTCGTAGTCGTCCCTGATGCGTAAAACCTTTCTTTCGGCATCCCAAAGACTAAAGAAGTATGCCAAGAAATTCTGTCAAATTTTTTTATTTGTATTTTTAAAAATGACCTAAAAACTATTTTTTTCAAAAACTTCTTCCTCTCATTGCTCATTTTCTTCACAAGCTTCCTCACTTCTTGAGGGTAGGCCCTGATAATGGGGTACTGCATGAAAGAAACAGTTAAAAAAAAAGGTTACATATCCATGGATATTGATAATTCTTAAATTAGTAACCAATGGAATGACATGTCAGTTATTATTTGGTTAAGACTTGTTTCTTACGTTTTTAGGTCCTTCCTTGCGTGGTCTTCCTCGCTTTTTCACAACAGCCGATCCCCCTACTTCAACTGTTTTTGCTCCTTTCGTAGAAGCAACTTCAACCTTATATGTAAAACAACACGAAGATTAACATTATCAACACTGTCCCTCATACCCCCACAACATATTCCATGCAACACAAACATAAATACATAACCTAAACCCTATGTTTTTTCAATTGATACGAATTCTCACTTGACGTGTACTGGCTGATGCCTCTTCCCCACTTTTGCGTACCATACTTCGCTGCTTCCTTGTTGTTACACCTATTTCAGAACTTTGATGTGTACTGTCAGATGCAACATTTGTCTTATCTGGATTGTGTGGTTGCTCCATTGCGCTCTTAGGGTTAGTGTCCCCCATATCCGTTGACCTAAACTGTTGCCATGAACAATAATAACAACATTACCTTCATTGCATTTTTACTTACTTTTGAAGATACAGTATACATCTAGGGAAGCATGAATTTACCTTTATGTTATCAGTAATCAGAATAATGTTACTAAATATTAGACTTAGTTTGTATTATTTTATACTTCTGTATTTCCGCTCTTACCAAAAACAACATAATATGACCTATTAAAATAGACTTGTGTTTATAGGTATTATCAGCCTTTCCACATTCTAAGGTTATATTATTAAAAAATAATCATGCTACCATTAGTAAACATAATGTCACTAAATATAAAAGTAGGTTTTGTAACTGCAATAATTTGTGCTTCCATATTCTAAGCTCTTACCTAAAATTTTACTAAAAAAAAAATTTATTTATAGGTAATATGACTTTTGCATATTATTGCTTCCAAAAAAAAAATTGACCTTTCCATATTAGAAGGTGTAATTATTACAAATGATGATTGCTACCATTAAAAGTCTATATGTTACTACATAATATACTTATTGTGACCATCCCTATTCAGCTTTGTTACCATAACACATTATTATATTACATTAAATCAATTATGTGTTACTAAATAATAAAGCTTGTGATATGACTGTAGGAATTTACCTTCCTTGGGTGCAGCTTTCGTGGCCTCTTCCGTAACTGTTGTTGTGGGGGTGGCATGGAAGAATCTTCAAATGTGGCAACAACCGTCAGTCCAAGCACATACTGAACAAACGATCCATCACCAGTGTTTTCGTTCTACCACATAAGTTAGCATGTAGGTCGTCGTATACTACAATCAATATAACACATAAACAGAAATGGAATTTATGGAAATTTTATAGGGAATTAACCTGAGGTTGATTTAAATTTCCTTCCATATCAAGATCAAGCTTTTTAGAAGCTGCCGTATTTTCATTATGATCCTTTTTTTTTGGATCATCATCAGCCTTTTCAGCAGCATTTGTATTTTCAGTCTGATTCGTATCTTTTGTTTCAGGAACAGCTTATAATATAACATGGTGTATATTTCAGTAACCAAAACAACAAACACCAACATGCAATTTCACCAAATCATTAAACACTGTTAATCTTAGTGAACGAATCTCCAACCTTTTCAGCAGCAGTTGTATTATCATTATGATCTGTTTTCTTTGGATCATAATCAACCTTTTCAGAGGCATCTGTACTTTCATTCTGATTTGTATCCTTTGTTTCATTCACAGCAATGTAAGATATTGTATATTTCAGTAACCAAAACAACAAACACCAGTATGCAATTTAACCAAATCAGTAAACACTGCTAATCTTATTGAACTTCCAACATTTTCATTATAATCTACCTTTTCAGCAGCAGCTTCATCTGTTTTCTTTTGATCATCTATACTTTCAGTCTGGTTCGTTTCCTTTGTTTCATTAGAAGCCTATAATGTAAGATATGTATATTTTAGTAACTAAAACAACAAAACCAACAAGCAATTTTTCATTCTGATTTGTATCCTTTGTTTCATTCACAGCAATGTAGGATATTGTATTTTTCAGTAACCAAAACAACAAACACCAGTATGCAATTTAACCAAATTAGTAAACACTGCTAATCTTATTGAACTTCCAACATTTTCATTATAATCTACCTTTTCAGCAGCAGCTTCATCTGTTTTCTTTTGATCATCTGTACTTTCAGTCTGATTCGTTTCCTTTGTTTCATTAGAAGCCTATAATGTAAGATATGTATATTTTAGTAACTAAAACAACAAACACCAACAAGCAATTTTTCATTCTGATTTGTATCCTTTGTTTCATTCACAGCAATGTAAGATATTGTATATTTCAGTAACCAAAACAACAAACACCAATATGCAATTTAACCAAATCAGTAAACACTGCTAATCTTATTGAACTTCCAACATTTTCATTATAATCTACCTTTTCAGCAGCAGCTTCATCTGTTATCTTTTGATCATCTGTACTTTCAGTCTGGTTCGTTTCCTTTGTTTCATTAGAAGCCTATAATGTAAGATATGTATATTTTAGTAACTAAAACAACAAACACCAACAAGCAATTTCACCATAGTCAAACACTATTAATCTTAGTTAACTTCCAACCTGCATGATTTTAGCAGTATCTCCACACCCATCACCCTTTTCTGATGGTGAACCAAAGACTTCCCTTTCATCAGTTTCAAATGTTTCATTTGAGTCATCCATCTAAAACATAAAGAAGGAATCTTAACGCAATAAACGTTACATAGAATGTTAAAAAGAAAGACTTAATAATTTAAAACTAAACCATTACACCAAACTCCACTGCCTTACTTAACAATGCAACAGATAAATCCAAGTCCCTAATTATCTAAAGTACCAGAATAATGTTGCTAGCAAATATCATAACATCCTTTACAATGCAGTTATCATATATAGGTAAATGAAAAATGGATATGGATACCAAATTTACAAGATTCAAAGTAGTGTCATGTTTAAACCTCTTTGTTTAGTTCTTCACCATCATTTGTTCTTGGCTCATTTGGCATTGCCTCCGAATCAATCTACAACATCAAAAGCCCACACATAACGCAATACTTAATTCATCTTTTCAAAATTCTCAAAAAATAAAATAATGAGTGAAAGGCATTGTGGACAAACCTGCATGCCAACGACACCGTCCCCTGTTTTAATCGGTTGTTCGACCCCAACATTATCACCTATCTCCTTGTCCATATTATTATCATCTTCCAGAGGGTTCAAATTTTCAACCTCAAAGTTTGCCACACAATCGGTGGCTACATTTTGTATTGTCATCCACTCATTATCAAGTGGGTCTTCCTTACCACCACTAGATCTGTTGGTTGCCGTAATTAGTTTACCGTCAATATTTAATTACACTATTCATAACAAATTCTAACATAAAAAACTAATTAATCCTGTTAGTTTATCAGTTGTAGCATCTTGTAAGTTAATAAATTTATTTGAACTTCATAATAGATTGGTACATTAGATACATAATTTGGAAAATTGAAACTTTAAAGTTCATAAAACAGTAACATTCTTAAACCAGAAATACTACACAAGTAGTGCAAACTTGAAATAAATTTTTCATCTTTATAGAACAACCACGCATTATAAGGAAAAATAGCATGGGTCAAATAATCAGCCACATAAAGGAGAAGAGAGAAACTTACCCTGTTGTAGAATGATCCATGAGTTGCTTTGATTGAACAGTTGAAGAAAACCTCAAGAACAAAAGGGAAGTTTCTTTTCTCTCTCTGAAAGTAACTGGAAATATGCTGAAGGTAGCGAAAATGAAGAGTCATGAAGTTAAACCATACCCTGGCATTTAATAACCGCAATAAAAAAAATTAAACGTCTAATTTTTTAAAAAATAACAGCGAAAATTGTGAATAGAATAGTTACACCGCCTAACATCAGCATAAATATTCCCTACTTACACCTACAGAGACTACAACTGCAAAATGCAATTATGATACCATCAATCAAATCAACCTTTTTTTAATCTACTTTTTCATTTCCGTTTCGCTTTGATTTATTATTGATACTAATTTAATGTTCAACGTTAATAACAAAAACACAACGTTAAGGTCGTTTATATTCATAATAATATTATGATTATTGATTATTAGGTTTGTATTACAAGTTAAACTTACTCCGTTACTAAACAATGTACACTGAACCTTTTGTTGCTACTAGTATACTTGATATATACATATATATATATATATATATGTGTGTGTGTGTGTGTGTGTATATATATATATATATATAAATGCAATTGGGAAATTATACATGGTAGCCATGAGGTTTGGAACTCTCTACGTGGTAGCCTTTCTTAAAAAGAATTCTACATGGTTGCCCTGAAAGTTTTGGAAAATCTATGTGGTAGCCCTAATTAAGTTAATTACCACCATTACCACCCAATTACCTTAAAAAACAATTAAAAAATTAACTAATTACCTAATTAACAAAAAAAAATTAAACCCTCCCCCAAAGCCCCATCCCCCGAACCCCCCGAAAGCCCCACCCCTCGAACCCCCTACCCCCCGAAATCCCCAACCACGGTAACCCCCTCCCCCACCTCAGCCACCATCGAGACCGCTCACCCCACCTCGAGCCCATTTCGACCACCCCCTCCCCTTTTCCAACCACCGATTTGCACTCGCCACCCCTTTCCAGACCACCCCCTCCCCGTCACCGCCCCCAAACCCCACCCCCACCCCCACCCCCAACACAGGCCCTAAACTGATTTTTTTTTTGTTAATTAGGTAATTAGTTAATTTTTTTAATGGTTTTTTTAAGGTAATGAGGTGGTAATGGTGGTAATTAACTTAATTAGGGCTACCACATAGATTTTACTAAAACTTTCAGGGCTACCATGTAGAATTCATTTTTAAAAAGGCTACCACGTAGAAAGTTCTAAACCTCACGGCTACCATGTAGAATTTCCCAATGCAATTTAAGCTAAAGCCTTATAATTTTGTAAGATAAAACATAAAGGTTATACCTTGTTTATTGGTTTCTATAAGTCGTACTATTATTATTGTTTTCTATACGTCTTACTACTATTAATTGACTATACTCGTGCGTTAATCCTGAAGTATACAAGTACTAAATCTTGATGTGTTGTGTTCACCTAGACCTGATATTATGTATAAATCAATGCTTGCAAACTAGGGGGCAATCCTCAAAGTACACCACGCCACTACATGACCACCCAACAATAGGACATCGACAAAAACTTGAGTCGGATGGTTAAAACTAAACATTGAACGGTTAAGATAAAGGAATAAGGGTTCTAAAGAATAAGGATTATTGAAATTCAAATAATTAATTGAACGATTAAGCTATCAAACACTTTAATTGGTCCTTTATTATAAAGTTGTAAATATTTTTCATTCTAGTCTAACATGACAATAACTTAATATATATCATCATATCACATAATTTAATAAAGGTTTTAGTTACTATGTAATTTCAAGTTAAAAAAGAAATCATCAAATTGATTATCGGGATTGTATTACCAACTAAACTCATCCTGTTACTACAAAATGTACATTGAACATTTGTTGCTACTAGTATACTTGATATATATGTTTATATATATAAACATATATATGTGTGTGTGTGTGTACATATAAAGGAAATTTAAGCTAAATCCTTTAAAGGTTATACCTTGTTTATTGGTTTCTAAAAGTCGCAACATTTGTTGTACACATATTTATGCTGACTCTCGAGTCTCGCCCAACTGTTTGTCTTAGCTTTGGGATTGAAGTTATGCTCCTTAATGTTATCTTTTGTGACTACCTATTTAATTTTTTTATTTTATTAATTATTGAGTAGCCCAATTGTTAAAGTAGGGGTTCCTAGCAATGATATATAATGTCTCGTTATGTTGAAACGAACTCAAATGAATCTAAAGGTTCACATAAGATAACCAACTTTGATTTTCGATACCGTTCCATCGAACAATTCATTCACTACTAATACATGTGATCTTATTCTTTAATATTAACGATAGGTGGCTATCATAAACTTTGATTGATCCTTTATTCTAACTTTAAAAATGTTTTTCATTGTATTCAAATATGAAAATAATCTCCAATCATGGAAGGACATTAGTGAACTGTTTCGATGAACAATTCATTCTCTACTCGTTAGCATTACCAATTCACGTGATCTTATTATTCAATATGAATATTAAACGATAGGTAGATATCAGACACTTTGATTGATCCTTTACTATAACTTTGATTGATCCATTTGATTTAATAAAAATGTTCTCATAAGTAAAAACTAAAAACAAAATGTGCTACTACAAAATCCACAAAATGTAAAAAATACAAATTAAAGAGTTTTAAGCAAAGTGTGCTACTACAAAAACAATAAATAGTGGGGAGGAAGTATGGAACAAATGGCAAGCGTGAGATTCGAACACGAGACCTAAGAGACAGAGACGAGCTTTAAAGTATGCAGTTGTGACCAGTGGGACGGGGTATTCAACTGTCTTTATTCACGGATACAAAATATACTTATTTTAAACAACCCCGTTCTATCCTGTTTTAATACTTAGTTTTTTCCTAGAATGAATTAAGTTATTGTTTTAAAAAGTTTTTATAATATTTACATGGATTGTTCATTTAAATAAATATTTTCATGCATTCTTCATTTAAAAATATAAAATATCATTTCCTTTTTATAAATTTTGAATGATACAATACCATTTATAAAATAATCCGACCCTTCAAATTTCTGTTTTTTTTTTCACAAATACAACTGTAAAACTTTCAATTAAGATATATACACTTCAAAAAGCCGTTCTTATTTATTTATGTGATTTTATTTAATACGGCAGTACTTCTTTGATTCATTTTATTTTATTTCTTATTTGTTTTTTAGTTTGGTATCCAACCCATTTCCCTTATAGTATAAAGACACAATCAGATATGTTACTAAATAAACTACTAAAGATATTAAATATTAAATAAACCATTAGTTGGCTAAATGAAGAATGGAAAGCAATATTACAAACACATCGAATGTAAAAAGCTACGTAATACAGGTGAATATGGCAAATTCGAATGTCTTACTATATAATCTACAGATGATACTACATAAATAATAGAGTTGGCAAATTGGAAGACACCAAGCTTGTTTCATCAACCAAGTGATCTATAATATATCTATCGGGTAGGGTTGTCTTCCCCATAAACCACATTGTCCATAGCCTGCAAATAACATACAGAATAACAGGTCAATATTGGTGTTGAAACACTGTTATCATTATTGATATGAAATTTGGTAACCTTTGCAACACCAAAGCTCCCAATACTTCTCATGTCAATTTTCAAAGCATAATCAACATCAGTTTGGTTCCAATAGCGAATTCTGCTTGATGTAGAGTTCAACTCAATATTCCTCCCATGGGCAATGCGATCTATGTAAATCACCTAGGAATTGACAAATAGATCAAGTGAAATTATATGCAAATGAACAAGGGATACATCATACTTTATTTTTAAAGAACAAAGGATATAAAACAAGAGGGAATGATTTGGGGATTTACCAAAAGCAGTAAAGTACATCCTCCTAGGCCCTCTTTTGCGGCGTTGAATTTTTCTTTATATTTCACTAACCAGTCTAGCACATACTTGCCCCAATTGTATTTGTAAGCCTTGGATGCATTTCCCAACAAATAGACGTGTAGGGGACTTATGCACCCACACTTTTGTGTAGGACATAGGAGAACACCTAACGTGTACAACAAGAAATGTCGCTGAAACTTTGTTTTTTTGCTTTTCTCGGAGAGAACCATGTCATATACAGTTTCCTCAGCTAACGCGTCATACATCGTCTCTTCTTTGTATTTCCTTTTCCATTCCTTATATTCTTTCGGGCTTGCCTCTTCGGGATGAAAAAGATCAGAGCCAGCGGGGATTCCTAATACCCAACCTACCAGTTCATCATCTATGGGAACTGATATGTTATCCCTCATTTTAAGAGTCTTACTTGAAGCATCAAACAACGAAGTAACCCAAACACCAAACAGCGGGTCAATGTTGGTGATCTTAATGCTAAGCATGTGTTTGAACCCCATATCTTTAACCCATTGCCGTTGATCTCTTGACAATTTGCCAATGAGTTTGGCAAATCTTCCAACATCACAACTCAAAGATGGGCACTCAAGAATATTTTTACAAGTAGGGAATACATCAAGGTAACTCGAAAGTGAATGGCGTATCTAGCAATAATTTTAAAATTTACTCTATGACAAAAACCTTACTTTGCTTTTAACAACAAGAGGAATCATGTTTGCCTCATTAGTTGGTTTCTGATCTTTATCCTCATTTTCACGGGAATTCCCATTAGAGTAAGTGGACTGAAAACATCACATATTATTGTGGAGGAAAATAGTAAGAATATCGACAAATAAAACATTATTTGGTAACAAGCATGATCAAAACAATTAAAATAATTGCGTATACCAATTAAATTGGTAGCATATACACGAATGGAGTAGTAAATTAGTAATGTTGTGAGTACTAGGTTGGAGAACCTTAATATATTACCTTCTGTCATTTGGTAACAAGAATGCTCAGAATAAATACAACATAATTTAGTAACAAGAATGATCACACCAATTGAAATAATTCTGTAAACTTATTTTTAATTGGTAGCATGGATACTAATGGTAAGGCTCTGACTCTGAGTAGTTAATTAAGTGAACAACATAGATAAGATACCAAACAAGAGACAAGTTAATTTTGGTAACACAAAAGATGAAAAAGAGTGAAATAATTATTTAAACCGATTTATTTGTAAACATAAATACTTATCGTAACTTTCGTAAGCCCTTGAGAGGTTGGTTAAGTGAAGAACTGAGATAAAATACCAAAAATAACATTATTTGGTAACAATGATAATGAAAAACGACTGGAATAATTATATAACATGATTTATTTGGTAACATAGATACTAATAGTAATGCTCATAGCCTCAGAGTAGTTAGTATATTTGAAGAGGTAAATAAAATACCAAAATAAATACAACATTATTTGGTAACAAAGGTTATGATATATCAAGTAAACGGGCAAGACATACTCACCTGTTCTTCATTTTCGTTAGTCATTGAATTGTCAGTATCATGTTTTTGTCTTTCCGATCTCCGTCTTGGTCCCGTTGTTACGTGTTTTCGAGCGACTTTGATTCTTTTGTTTTCTTTTCGAATCAGGGACTGGGGTTCCAATTTTTGGGGCTTCATTTTGTTTCAATTTTTTCCATTTCGGTTGAATGAAAACGTTGACGAATCCTTTTGAGAGAGCCATTTGCCTGAGTTGCTTGAAGTCCCATAAGCATGGTGGACCGACCTAATACCCTAGACTTTTATTCCATAGTTTAATCCTCGATTTATTCAGTCTTCCGTAGTCTATTCATTAGTTTAATTAATTTCTTCCCTGATTTCATCTGGAGTAGCTGAATTGGTTGAATATTGATTTAGAAACTCTGTCTCCCTGTGGATTCGACCCTGCTTCCACTGACTACCTAGTTAGAGGTCCGTAGGTTTATTTTTGATTAGGTGACACGACTAAAACCTATCAAATTTTGGCGCCGTTGCCGGGGAGACGGCTAGTTCTCTAAGTTTTTATTTAATTATCTGGTCTACTTCTCTGTACCTCATTGGAACTTTATTGTTTCAATCGAGGTACGTTTTACTGCTGCTTTTTGTTTCTTTTGTATGCCCAGGTCCCAAAGAAACGGTTCCCCAATTCCAGCGGACCCCCGATCTTACTAGGACAATCAAGCGGATCCGAAAGATAAAGCAGAAAGAAAAGCAGTCTGTTCAGCTGAACACCTCTGGAACAGACACCTTGAATTCAGTTATGTCAAAATCACTGAAGTCATATGGGGTGCCCAACCCGGATGGTCTCTCCACTGGACCTACTATGCCCACCATTGCCGCAGCAAATTTCGAAATCAAGCCTGGACTCATCAGCATGGTCCAGCAAAATCAGTTTGGTGGGCATCCTACAGAAGATCCGGCAAATCATCTACAACGGTTTCAACAACTTTGTCGAACCGTTAAACATGCCGGCGTCACTCCAGATCAACTCAAATTCATGTTGTTCGAGTTTTCACTGAGAGATAGAGCCCAAAAATGGTTGAACGATGTGAAAGAAACCGAGTGGAGTGAGATTTCTGCTGCATTTCTGAGAGAGTATTACCCACCTACCAAAACAGCAGAAATCAGAAATAAACTAGCCACGTTTTTCCAAGAGCCTGATGAAACATTAAGGGAAGCGTGGGCTAGGTTTAGAGATTTACAGAGAGAGTGTCCACACCATAATATGGACAAATGGTTCTTGACGCAGACATTCTACAATGGTCTACAGCCTCAGACGAAGTGTATTGTTGATTCGTCTGCAGGAGGAGTGTTTTTAGACAAGGCAGTTGATGAGGGTTATGAATTCATATCAAATCTTGCAGCCAATGACCATTCATCATCTAGGAGTTTGACTAAGAAGGTACTTGAAGTTGACGCAATTTCATTGCTTACATCTCAGATGGCGCAACTAACTCAACAGCTAATGAAGTCTTCTAGTCCGACACCTCCACCCATGAGTATCAATGCTATGTCTGCAGTAGCACCCATTACCTCATCTTACTGCGAGGTATGTGGTGTTCAGGGTCACTTTGGGCATGACTGTCAGTTCAGTCAATTTCAGATGGAGCAGGCAAACGCCTTTCAACAAAGGCCACAAACCTTCCCCCTTTACATAACTACCAAAACCCACAAAACCATCAACCTCCACCTCCACAAAACTACCCTAAACCTTCATACCATCAAACCCCACAAAATTTCCAAAGACCACCACCACAAAACTTCCATCATCCCAATAACTTCCAAACTCCACAAAATTTCCACACCCCACCCCCACAAAACAACAACCCACAAGAGCCTAGCAATTCTGAACTGATGAAACTGATATTGTCTATGCAAAAGACAAATGAGGAAACACGGAGGGCCCAGGAGGAAGCAAGGAGGGCCCAAGAGAAGCACATCCAACTTCTCGAGGCTCAAGTTGCTCAGTTGGCAGAAT
This sequence comes from Patellifolia procumbens, assembly GCA_947645195.1. Classification (NCBI taxonomy): domain Eukaryota; kingdom Viridiplantae; phylum Streptophyta; class Magnoliopsida; order Caryophyllales; family Amaranthaceae; genus Patellifolia; species Patellifolia procumbens. The sequence goes on along the minus strand of CANSGD010000161.1, from coordinate 41,310 downwards.
CTAATGCACAGAGGCAGCAGGGACAATTGCCAGGGCAACCAGTCCAGAGAGAACATGTGAATGCCATCACTCTTCGTAGTGGCATTGCATATGATGCCCCTCCAGTGCCCATTGATGAGGTTACCCCGACTGCAGGGAAGAAGAGGGTGGTAGAGGAAGGAAAAAGAAAGAATTCGACGTCTGAAGTCGATTTGTCTGCAGAAGCTGAACAGACAGGGAAGAAAAAGGAGAAGGTTTCTGAAACGCCTTTTACACCAAGGCTACCTTTTCCTCACAGGATGCAACAATCTAAGGTCGATCAGCAATTTGGTAAGTTCTTGGCTATGGTCAAGAACCTTGAGGTAACGATTCCATTTACAGATTTAATTACCCAAGTGCTTGTTTATGCCAAATTTCTGAAAGACATGATCACTAAAAAAAGAGACTTTGGTGGGGTAGAACGTGTCGCTCTTACTGAAGAGTGTAGTGCTTTTATTCAAAATAAAACCCCACCAAAGTTAAAAGATCCTGGTAGTTTTTCTATACCCTGCCATCTTGGACCTATTTTTATTGATAAGGCTTTGTGTGATTTAGGTGCTTCTGTCTCTGTTATGCCATTGTCTGTTTATAAGAAACTGAACATGGGAGCCCTTAAATGCACAAAAATCACTTTACAGATGGCGGATCGTTCTATAAAATACCCTCTAGGTGTTTTAGAGGATGTTCCTGTTAGGGTTGGGAAATTCTATATCCCTGTTGATTTTGTGGTATTAGATATGGATGAGGATGCCCAGATTCCTATTATCTTGGGTAGGCCGTTTTTGTGTACTGCTGGTGCTGTCATTGATGTCAAGTCTGGGTCTTTAACTCTGAGTGTTGGTGATGATAAAGTGATTTTTAAACTAACCAATGCTGTTAAGGCTCCTATGCTTGAACAATCTTGTTGCAGGGATGAGGTTCTGGATGAAGTAGGGGTGGAGAAGTTTCCAATTCCACCTAAGTTTGCCTCACCGTCTGGAGGCATTGTCAAGAACATTTGGAGGAGAAAGATGTTTGATGAGGGTGGCACTCATTGCCAAGCCCCTCCTATTTGAGAGAGGGAGGATTATGGTCGTACGGGACCTTTATAAACCAGCGCTGTGCGAGAGGCAACTCGTACTTTTCTTTCCCTTTTCCTTTTCTTTTTATTTTCCCTTCTTCTTGTGAGCGAGAGTGAGGGTACTAACATTGTTTTTCCTCTTAGCATAGTCCTTATAACCTTTTGGCATTGAGGACACTGCCAAGTTCAGCTTGGGGGAGGAGTTCTGTTTGTATTCCCTATCTCTTTTACTGCTTTCTAGGATAGATTTACTGCTTTCAAAAATACTGAAAAAATCAAAAAAATTTGGTTCCCATGACTGGTTTAGTTGCCTCCCTGTGCCCCTTGCTGTGCTCTATTTGAAATTGATTTGACTTTGTTTTCTGGATAGATGGGCATTTGTGATCTTGAGGCTATGATTTGATGTTTGATTGCTATGATTTCGAGCATTTTTTGATTATATTAGACCACTTTGCGCTGCATACCTGAATTGGTTAGACTGTGAGGCCTCTTTGTAGCCTATTGGATTCATATTATTATCCTGTCTATTCTTGTGTGTTAGTTCCTCTTTAGTGGATTGATCTTGACTTTGACTTCGTACTTGTCTGATTTTAGATGACTTGTAGCATGTGCTGTGATAGAGGCGTTCTTTTGTCTTATTCTTGAGCTTCAGAGTGAGTTTTTGATATACTTTTATCCTCCTTAGCCCCGCTGAGCCTAATGACTTGTTTCGTGTTACTTAAACCCCTATTATGAGCCAAAAGCCTTCACTTGATATTATTCCAAGCCTAGCTTGGGGGAGCTTTTGTATGGGTTGAGTTTGAGATTGGTTTGTTGGTTTAGTTTGGTTTTTGAGGAATTTAAAAGTGTATTTGCTGTGGTTTGAGAGTGAGAAAGAGAAAAGAAAGAAAGCAAGTTTAGAGTTGCGTGAATGAAGTTTAGAAAAATGAAAGAAAAATGAAATGAAAATTCAAAAGAATTCTAGTTCTTTCATTCACGTACGTTCATAAAAGAATATTCGCTCCATTGCTAGAAAATTGGGTTTGTTATGCGCTTTTCATTGATTTATGAGAGTTGGGTTACTTTACATGGTTTGATGGTGATTGTTGGGAGTTGTGTAGGCCATCTTAGGCCTTGTTTGAATGATTTATGCTCCCCCTTCTTGGTTTTTCCACCACATTACCCAAAAGTATCCCCTACCTCTCGCCTAAGCCCCATTACAACCCTATAAAGTCCTCTTGAGCTTATGTCTGCATTGTTCATTTGATTGATTTCGAGTTAGTTTGTCAAAGTTAAAGAGTATTTCTGCTAATTGAGTCGACTTGACTAGGATGAGCGTCATTGAACCTTCTTAAACACATGAGAGTGTGAGTGGGAAGGGTACTTATGGTCGGGTTGGTGAGTGTTCGGGCACATTCTTTGCCTGCCACAAAATTGAGAGGAGTGACACCCTTGTGAGTGCCTTTTCAGGACTTGTATGCTTTGTGGGTGCTTGAGTTTGATAAATTGCTTGAATGATTGGTGGTTGGATGGATTTGATTAGCCAAACTTGAATTATGCCTGCTTGAACGATTCTTAGTCTTGAATATGTTTTGAGCTTTGATTTGTTTTTATCTTTGGGGTGAGGTAATCTATTCCATGTTCATGTGCTGTTTGCTTGAGGACAAGCAAAGGTTTAGCTTGGGGGAGTTTGATATCACGTATTTATATAGTCTTTTCTCCCTTATTTACAAGCTAATTTGTGCGTCATTGGAGCTCTTGGGAGCTATTTTATGCTAACTATCGTATATAGTTGTGGTTTTGTGTTTTAGTGTTGAATTGCAGGTTTTAGTGAGTTTTCTCCCTATTCCCGAATCATTTGGAAGCAACCACGGCTTTACGAGATGTTACAAGGCACGTAGGATGGCTCGCGAGCTTTATGGATAGTTTAGGAGGTCCCAAGACCCCTAAGCGTGAAGATTAGAGAGCAAAGGAGTCAAAAGGAGTTTTTCGTGCACTGATCGGGCAGAAATAGCCCGATCGGGCGAAGTATTTATGATCGGGTATAGGAGTTGCGGACCCGATCGGGCGATGTTTGCCCGATCGAATCGGGCGAGGAAGCATGTCCCCAGACCCGATCGGGTGGCTACCGCCCGACCTGATCGGGTGGAGTGCTGCTTGGTCTCGTTGCGGTGCTACAGGCGAGGGGAACACGCTGGCCCAAGTTGTCGCCAGACCCGATCGGGTGACTACCACCCGACCCGATCGGGTGGGCCGTTTTCTCGCCTTATTGCTGCACTGCTGCTGCCAGAGCCCAGAAGTAAAGTTGGGAGAATTTGTATGTGGACCCGATCGGGTACTGTGCTCGGGCCCGATCGGGTCTGGCGCTCTTTATCGCGCTTTTTCACTTTTTTGTTCCCATTTTTAGTGAACTTGAGGGGTATTATAAATACCTTTTCCTCATTATCTTTCATTGATCTTTTATTCATCTTTCATTAGGTTTTAGACTAGTTTTATTCTACATTGTTCTTAGTTTAATTCAAACACTTTAGATTAATTTAGAGGTGATCAAACCTATTTCGATTTCAATAAAAGTTCCTGCTTTCCGTCAATTGGTACTCTTCTCTACTCTTTATCTCTTTAATTACTTTGATTGCTTAGTTTAATTATTCAATTGTTCATGATGCAATTCTTAGGGTTTCATATTAGTTTTGTTGTTGCCAATTCGATTATGAGTGAGTAGTTCTCTTTCTAGGGTGTTAGATAGGAAAGCCATGTTTATACCATGATTGTGATTTAGATTTCTATCAATTTCTAGGGCTTGATTAGGGTGATTGTGATGTGGTTTGTTCTTATTGAGTAATTAATGTCAGTGTACAATTTCATTGATTGCTTGTGGTTAATAGTTGTTTGCACAGATCCGTCTTACGACTAGAGGCCTAGGACACATCAGTAGTTCTGATTACGTTAGTGAACATGCGGCGTATGTTGAACTATGAGCGTTGAGTCTTAACCATAGCTCAACATAGGCTCTAATCTCCCGACTCTTGACTTAGGTTTTAATAGTAGTTACCCTATTTGATTGGTATAAGCATGGTGGACCGACCTAATACCCTAGACTTTTATTCCATAGTTTAATCCTCGATTTATTCAGTCTTCCGTAGTCTATTCATTAGTTTAATTAATTTCTTCCCTGATTTCATCTGGAGTAGCTGAATTGGTTGAATATTGATTTAGAAACTCTGTCTCCCTGTGGATTCGACCCTGCTTCCACTGACTACCTAGTTAGAGGTCCGTAGGTTTATTTTTGATTAGGTGACACGACTAAAACCTATCAAATTTTGGCGCCGTTGCCGGGGAGACGGCTAGTTCTCTAAGTTTTTATTTAATTATCTGGTCTACTTCTCTGTACCTCATTGGAACTTTATTGTTTCAATCGAGGTACGTTTTACTGCTGCTTTTTGTTTCTTTTGTATGCCCAGGTCCCAAAGAAACGGTTCCCCAATTCCAGCGGACCCCCGATCTTACTAGGACAATCAAGCGGATCCGAAAGATAAAGCAGAAAGAAAAGCAGTCTGTTCAGCTGAACACCTCTGGAACAGACACCTTGAATTCAGTTATGTCAAAATCACTGAAGTCATATGGGGTGCCCAACCCGGATGGTCTCTCCACTGGACCTACTATGCCCACCATTGCCGCAGCAAATTTCGAAATCAAGCCTGGACTCATCAGCATGGTCCAGCAAAATCAGTTTGGTGGGCATCCTACAGAAGATCCGGCAAATCATCTACAACGGTTTCAACAACTTTGTCGAACCGTTAAACATGCCGGCGTCACTCCAGATCAACTCAAAGTCATGTTGTTCGAGTTTTCACTGAGAGATAGAGCCCAAAAATGGTTGAACGATGTGAAAGAAACCGAGTGGAGTGAGATTTCTGCTGCATTTCTGAGAGAGTATTACCCACCTACCAAAACAGCAGAAATCAGAAATAAACTAGCCACGTTTTTCCAAGAGCCTGATGAAACATTAAGGGAAGCGTGGGCTAGGTTTAGAGATTTACAGAGAGAGTGTCCACACCATAATATGGACAAATGGTTCTTGACGCAGACATTCTACAATGGTCTACAGCCTCAGACGAAGTGTATTGTTGATTCGTCTGCAGGAGGAGTGTTTTTAGACAAGGTAGTTGATGAGGGTTATGAATTCATATCAAATCTTGCAGCCAATGACCATTCATCATCTAGGAGTTTGACTAAGAAGGTACTTGAAGTTGACGCAATTTCATTGCTTACATCTCAGATGGCGCAACTAACTTAACAGCTAATGAAGTCTTCTAGTCCGACACCTCCACCCATGAGTATCAATGCTATGTCTGCAGTAGCACCCATTACCTCATCTTACTGCGAGGTATGTGGTGTTCAGGGTCACTTTGGGCATGACTGTCAGTTCAGTCAATTTCAGATGGAGCAGGCAAACGCCTTTCAACAAAGGCCACAAACCTTCCCCCCTTTACATAACTACCAAAACCCACAAAACCATCAACCTCCACCTCCACAAAACTACCCTAAACCTTCATACCATCAAACCCCACAAAATTTCCAAAGACCACCACCACAAAACTTCCATCATCCCAATAACTTCCAAACTCCACAAAATTTCCACACCCCACCCCCACAAAACAACAACCCACAAGAGCCTAGCAATTCTGAACTGATGAAACTGATATTGTCTATGCAAAAGACAAATGAGGAAACACGGAGGGCCCAGGAGGAAGCAAGGAGGGCCCAAGAGAAGCACATCCAACTTCTCGAGGCTCAAGTTGCTCAGTTGGCAGAATCTAATGCACAGAGGCAGTAGGGACAATTGCCAGGGCAACCAGTCCAGAGAGAACATGTGAATGCCATCACTCTTCGTAGTGGCATTGCATATGATGCCCCTCCAGTGCCCATTGATGAGGTTACCCCGACTGCAGGGAAGAAGAGGGTGGTAGAGGAAGGAAAAAGAAAGAATTCGACGTCTGAAGTCGATTTGTCTGCAGAAGCTGAACAGACAGGGAAGAAAAAGGAGAAGGTTTCTGAAACGCCTTTTACACCAAGGCTACCTTTTCCTCACAGGATGCAACAATCTAAGGTCGATCAGCAATTTGGTAAGTTCTTGGCTATGGTCAAGAACCTTGAGGTAACGATTCCATTTACAGATTTAATTACCCAAGTGCTTGTTTATGCCAAATTTCTGAAAGACATGATCACTAAAAAAAGAGACTTTGGTGGGGTAGAACGTGTCGCTATTACTGAAGAGTGTAGTGCTTTTATTCAAAATAAACCCCACCAAAGTTAAAAGATCCTGGTAGTTTTTCTATACCCTGCCATCTTGGACCTATTTTTATTGATAAGGCTTTGTGTGATTTAGGTGCTTCTGTCTCTGTTATGCCGTTGTCTGTTTATAAGAAACTTAACATGGGAGCCCTTAAATGCACAAAAATCACTTTACAGATGGCGGATCGTTCTATAAAATACCCTCTAGGTGTTTTAGAGGATGTTCCTGTTAGGGTTGGGAAATTCTATATCCCTGTTGATTTTGTGGTATTAGATATGGATGAGGATGCCCAGATTCCTATTATCTTGGGTAGGCCGTTTTTGTGTACTGCTGGTGCTGTCATTGATGTCAAGTCTGGGTCTTTAACTCTGAGTGTTGGTGATGATAAAGTGATTTTTAAACTAACCAATGCTGTTAAGGCTCCTATGCTTGAACAATCTTGTTGCAGGGATGAGGTTCTGGATGAAGTAGGGGTGGAGAAGTTTCCAATTCCACCTAAGTTTGCCTCACCGTCTGGAGGCATTGTCAAGAACATTTGGAGGAGAAAGATGTTTGATGAGGGTGGCACTCATTGCCAAGCCCCTCCTATTTGAGAGAGGGAGGATTATGGTCGTGCGGGACCTTTATAAACCAGCGCTGTGCGAGAGGCAACTCGTACTTTTCTTTCCCTTTTCCTTTTCTTTTTATTTTCCCTTCTTCTTGTGAGCGAGAGTGAGGGTACTAACATTGTTTTTCCTCTTAGCATAGTCCTTATAACCTTTTGGCATTGAGGACACTGCCAAGTTCAGCTTGGGGGAGGAGTTCTGTTTGTATTCCCTATCTCTTTTACTGCTTTCAAAAATACTGAAAAAATCAAAAAAATTTGGTTCCCATGACTGGTTTAGTTGCCTCCCTGTGCCCCTTGCTGTGCTCTATTTGAAATTGATTTGACTTTGTTTTCTGGATAGATGGGCATTTGTGATCTTGAGGCTATGATTTGATGTTTGATTGCTATGATTTCGAGCATTTTTTGATTATATTAGACCACTTTGCGCTGCATACCTGAATTGGTTAGACTGTGAGGAATCTTTGTAGCCTATTGGATTCATATTATTATCCTGTCTATTCTTGTGTGTTAGTTCCTCTTTAGTGGATTGATCTTGACTTTGACTTCGTACTTGTCTGATTTTAGATGACTTGTAGCATGTGCTGTGATAGAGGCGTTCTTTTGTCTTATTCTTGAGCTTCAGAGTGAGTTTTTGATATACTTTTATCCTCCTTAGCCCCGCTGAGCCTAATGACTTGTTTCGTGTTACTTAAACCCCTATTATGAGCCAAAAGCCTTCACTTGATATTATTCCAAGCCTAGCTTGGGGGAGCTTTTGTATGGGTTGAGTTTGAGATTGGTTTGTTGGTTTAGTTTGGTTTTTGAGGAATTTAAAAGTGTATTTGCTGTGGTTTGAGAGTGAGAAAGAGAAAAGAAAGAAAGCAAGTTTAGAGTTGCGTGAATGAAGTTTAGAAAAATGAAAGAAAAATGAAATGAAAATTCAAAAGAATTCTAGTTCTTTCATTCACGTACGTTCATAAAAGAATATTCGCTCCATTGCTAGAAAATTGGGTTTGTTATGCGCTTTTCATTGATTTATGAGAGTTGGGTTACTTTACATGGTTTGATGGTGATTGTTGGGAGTTGTGTAGGCCATCTTAGGCCTTGTTTGAATGATTTATGCTCCCCCTTCTTGGTTTTTCCACCACATTACCCAAAAGTATCCCCTACCTCTCGCCTAAGCCCCATTACAACCCTATAAAGTCCTCTTGAGCTTATGTCTGCATTGTTCATTTGATTGATTTCGAGTTAGTTTGTCAAAGTTAAAGAGTATTTCTGCTAATTGAGTCGACTTGACTAGGATGAGCGTCATTGAACCTTCTTAAACACATGAGAGTGTGAGTGGGAAGGGTACTTATGGTCGGGTTGGTGAGTGTTCGGGCACATTCTTTGCCTGCCACAAAATTGAGAGGAGTGACACCCTTGTGAGTGCCTTTTCAGGACTTGTATGCTTTGTGGGTGCTTGAGTTTGATAAATTGCTTGAATGATTGGTGGTTGGATGGATTTGATTAGCCAAACTTGAATTATGCCTGCTTGAACGATTCTTAGTCTTGAATATGTTTTGAGCTTTGATTTGTTTTTATCTTTGGGGTGAGGTAATCTATTCCATGTTCATGTGCTGTTTGCTTGAGGACAAGCAAAGGTTTAGCTTGGGGGAGTTTGATATCACGTATTTATATAGTCTTTTCTCCCTTATTTACAAGCTAATTTGTGCGTCATTGGAGCTCTTGGGAGCTATTTTATGCTAACTATCGTATATAGTTGTGGTTTTGTGTTTTAGTGTTGAATTGCAGGTTTTAGTGAGTTTTCTCCCTATTCCCGAATCATTTGGAAGCAACCACGGCTTTACGAGATGTTACAAGGCACGTAGGATGGCTCGCGAGCTTTATGGATAGTTTAGGAGGTCCCAAGACCCCTAAGCGTGAAGATTAGAGAGCAAAGGAGTCAAAAGGAGTTTTTCGTGCACTGATCGGGCAGAAATAGCCCGATCGGGCGAAGTATTTATGATCGGGTATAGGAGTTGCGGACCCGATCGGGCGATGTTTGCCCGATCGAATCGGGCGAGGAAGCATGTCCCCAGACCCGATCGGGTGGCTACCGCCCGACCTGATCGGGTGGAGTGCTGCTTGGTCTCGTTGCGGTGCTACAGGCGAGGGGAACACGCTGGCCCAAGTTGTCGCCAGACCCGATCGGGTGACTACCACCCGACCCGATCGGGTGGGCCGTTTTCTCGCCTTATTGCTGCACTGCTGCTGCCAGAGCCCAGAAGTAAAGTTGGGAGAATTTGTATGTGGACCCGATCGGGTACTGTGCTCGGGCCCGATCGGGTCTGGCGCTCTTTATCGCGCTTTTTCACTTTTTTGTTCCCATTTTTAGTGAACTTGAGGGGTATTATAAATACCTTTTCCTCATTATCTTTCATTGATCTTTTATTCATCTTTCATTAGGTTTTAGACTAGTTTTATTCTACATTGTTCTTAGTTTAATTCAAACACTTTAGATTAATTTAGAGGTGATCAAACCTATTTCGATTTCAATAAAAGTTCCTGCTTTCCGTCAATTGGTACTCTTCTCTACTCTTTATCTCTTTAATTACTTTGATTGCTTAGTTTAATTATTCAATTGTTCATGATGCAATTCTTAGGGTTTCATATTAGTTTTGTTGTTGCCAATTCGATTATGAGTGAGTAGTTCTCTTTCTAGGGTGTTAGATAGGAAAGCCATGTTTATACCATGATTGTGATTTAGATTTCTATCAATTTCTAGGGCTTGATTAGGGTGATTGTGATGTGGTTTGTTCTTATTGAGTAATTAATGTCAGTGTACAATTTCATTGATTGCTTGTGGTTAATAGTTGTTTGCACAGATCCGTCTTACGACTAGAGGCCTAGGACACATCAGTAGTTCTGATTACGTTAGTGAACATGCGGCGTATGTTGAACTATGAGCGTTGAGTCTTAACCATAGCTCAACATAGGCTCTAATCTCCCGACTCTTGACTTAGGTTTTAATAGTAGTTACCCTATTTGATTGGTATAAGCATGGTGGACCGACCTAATACCCTAGACTTTTATTCCATAGTTTAATCCTCGATTTATTCAGTCTTCCGTAGTCTATTCATTAGTTTAATTAATTTCTTCCCTGATTTCATCTGGAGTAGCTGAATTGGTTGAATATTGATTTAGAAACTCTGTCTCCCTGTGGATTCGACCCTGCTTCCACTGACTACCTAGTTAGAGGTCCGTAGGTTTATTTTTGATTAGGTGACACGACTAAAACCTATCAAATTTTGGCGCCGTTGCCGGGAGACGGCTAGTTCTCTAAGTTTTTATTTAATTATCTGGTCTACTTCTCTGTACCTCATTGGAACTTTATTGTTTCAATCGAGGTACGTTTTACTGCTGCTTTTTGTTTCTTTTGTATGCCCAGGTCCCAAAGAAACGGTTCCCCAATTCCAGCGGACCCCCGATCTTACTAGGACAATCAAGCGGATCCGAAAGATAAAGCAGAAAGAAAAGCAGTCTGTTCAGCTGAACACCTCTGGAACAGACACCTTGAATTCAGTTATGTCAAAATCACTGAAGTCATATGGGGTGCCCAACCCGGATGGTCTCTCCACTGGACCTACTATGCCCACCATTGCCGCAGCAAATTTCGAAATCAAGCCTGGACTCATCAGCATGGTCCAGCAAAATCAGTTTGGTGGGCATCCTACAGAAGATCCGGCAAATCATCTACAACGGTTTCAACAACTTTGTCGAACCGTTAAACATGCCGGCGTCACTCCAGATCAACTCAAAGTCATGTTGTTCGAGTTTTCACTGAGAGATAGAGCCCAAAAATGGTTGAACGATGTGAAAGAAACCGAGTGGAGTGAGATTTCTGCTGCATTTCTGAGAGAGTATTACCCACCTACCAAAACAGCAGAAATCAGAAATAAACTAGCCACGTTTTTCCAAGAGCCTGATGAAACATTAAGGGAAGCGTGGGCTAGGTTTAGAGATTTACAGAGAGAGTGTCCACACCATAATATGGACAAATGGTTCTTGACGCAGACATTCTACAATGGTCTACAGCCTCAGACGAAGTGTATTGTTGATTCGTCTGCAGGAGGAGTGTTTTTAGACAAGGTAGTTGATGAGGGTTATGAATTCATATCAAATCTTGCAGCCAATGACCATTCATCATCTAGGAGTTTGACTAAGAAGGTACTTGAAGTTGACGCAATTTCATTGCTTACATCTCAGATGGCGCAACTAACTTAACAGCTAATGAAGTCTTCTAGTCCGACACCTCCACCCATGAGTATCAATGCTATGTCTGCAGTAGCACCCATTACCTCATCTTACTGCGAGGTATGTGGTGTTCAGGGTCACTTTGGGCATGACTGTCAGTTCAGTCAATTTCAGATGGAGCAGGCAAACGCCTTTCAACAAAGGCCACAAACCTTCCCCCCTTTACATAACTACCAAAACCCACAAAACCATCAACCTCCACCTCCACAAAACTACCCTAAACCTTCATACCATCAAACCCCACAAAATTTCCAAAGACCACCACCACAAAACTTCCATCATCCCAATAACTTCCAAACTCCACAAAATTTCCACACCCCACCCCCACAAAACAACAACCCACAAGAGCCTAGCAATTCTGAACTGATGAAACTGATATTGTCTATGCAAAAGACAAATGAGGAAACACGGAGGGCCCAGGAGGAAGCAAGGAGGGCCCAAGAGAAGCACATCCAACTTCTCGAGGCTCAAGTTGCTCAGTTGGCAGAATCTAATGCACAGAGGCAGCAGGGACAATTGCCAGGGCAACCAGTCCAGAGAGAACATGTGAATGCCATCACTCTTCGTAGTGGCATTGCATATGATGCCCCTCCAGTGCCCATTGATGAGGTTACCCCGACTGCAGGGAAGAAGAGGGTGGTAGAGGAAGGAAAAAGAAAGAATTCGACGTCTGAAGTCGATTTGTCTGCAGAAGCTGAACAGACAGGGAAGAAAAAGGAGAAGGTTTCTGAAACGCCTTTTACACCAAGGCTACCTTTTCCTCACAGGATGCAACAATCTAAGGTCGATCAGCAATTTGGTAAGTTCTTGGCTATGGTCAAGAACCTTGAGGTAACGATTCCATTTACAGATTTAATTACCCAAGTGCTTGTTTATGCCAAATTTCTGAAAGACATGATCACTAAAAAAAGAGACTTTGGTGGGGTAGAACGTGTCGCTATTACTGAAGAGTGTAGTGCTTTTATTCAAAATAAAACCCCACCAAAGTTAAAAGATCCTGGTAGTTTTTCTATACCCTGCCATCTTGGACCTATTTTTATTGATAAGGCTTTGTGTGATTTAGGTGCTTCTGTCTCTGTTATGCCGTTGTCTGTTTATAAGAAACTTAACATGGGAGCCCTTAAATGCACAAAAATCACTTTACAGATGGCGGATCGTTCTATAAAATACCCTCTAGGTGTTTTAGAGGATGTTCCTGTTAGGGTTGGGAAATTCTATATCCCTGTTGATTTTGTGGTATTAGATATGGATGAGGATGCCCAGATTCCTATTATCTTGGGTAGGCCGTTTTTGTGTACTGCTGGTGCTGTCATTGATGTCAAGTCTGGGTCTTTAACTCTGAGTGTTGGTGATGATAAAGTGATTTTTAAACTAACCAATGCTGTTAAGGCTCCTATGCTTGAACAATCTTGTTGCAGGGATGAGGTTCTGGATGAAGTAGGGGTGGAGAAGTTTCCAATTCCACCTAAGTTTGCCTCACCGTCTGGAGGCATTGTCAAGAACATTTGGAGGAGAAAGATGTTTGATGAGGGTGGCACTCATTGCCAAGCCCCTCCTATTTGAGAGAGGGAGGATTATGGTCGTGCGGGACCTTTATAAACCAGCGCTGTGCGAGAGGCAACTCGTACTTTTCTTTCCCTTTTCCTTTTCTTTTTATTTTCCCTTCTTCTTGTGAGCGAGAGTGAGGGTACTAACATTGTTTTTCCTCTTAGCATAGTCCTTATAACCTTTTGGCATTGAGGACACTGCCAAGTTCAGCTTGGGGGAGGAGTTCTGTTTGTATTCCCTATCTCTTTTACTGCTTTCTAGGATAGATTTACTGCTTTCAAAAATACTGAAAAAATCAAAAAAATTTGGTTCCCATGACTGGTTTAGTTGCCTCCCTGTGCCCCTTGCTGTGCTCTATTTGAAATTGATTTGACTTTGTTTTCTGGATAGCTGGGCATTTGTGATCTTGAGGCTATGATTTGATGTTTGATTGCTATGATTTCGAGCATTTTTTGATTATATTAGACCACTTTGCGCTGCATACCTGAATTGGTTAGACTGTGAGGCCTCTTTGTAGCCTATTGGATTCATATTATTATCCTGTCTATTCTTGTGTGTTAGTTCCTCTTTAGTGGATTGATCTTGACTTTGACTTCGTACTTGTCTGATTTTAGATGACTTGTAGCATGTGCTGTGATAGAGGCGTTCTTTTGTCTTATTCTTGAGCTTCAGAGTGAGTTTTTGATATACTTTTATCCTCCTTAGCCCCGCTGAGCCTAATGACTTGTTTCGTGTTACTTAAACCCCTATTATGAGCCAAAAGCCTTCACTTGATATTATTCCAAGCCTAGCTTGGGGGAGCTTTTGTATGGGTTGAGTTTGAGATTGGTTTGTTGGTTTAGTTTGGTTTTTGAGGAATTTAAAAGTGTATTTGCTGTGGTTTGAGAGTGAGAAAGAGAAAAGAAAGAAAGCAAGTTTAGAGTTGCGTGAATGAAGTTTAGAAAAATGAAAGAAAAATGAAATGAAAATTCAAAAGAATTCTAGTTCTTTCATTCACGTACGTTCATAAAAGAATATTCGCTCCATTGCTAGAAAATTGGGTTTGTTATGCGCTTTTCATTGATTTATGAGAGTTGGGTTACTTTACATGGTTTGATGGTGATTGTTGGGAGTTGTGTAGGCCATCTTAGGCCTTGTTTGAATGATTTATGCTCCCCCTTCTTGGTTTTTCCACCACATTACCCAAAAGTATCCCCTACCTCTCGCCTAAGCCCCATTACAACCCTATAAAGTCCTCTTGAGCTTATGTCTGCATTGTTCATTTGATTGATTTCGAGTTAGTTTGTCAAAGTTAAAGAGTATTTCTGCTAATTGAGTCGACTTGACTAGGATGAGCGTCATTGAACCTTCTTAAACACATGAGAGTGTGAGTGGGAAGGGTACTTATGGTCGGGTTGGTGAGTGTTCGGGCACATTCTTTGCCTGCCACAAAATTGAGAGGAGTGACACCCTTGTGAGTGCCTTTTCAGGACTTGTATGCTTTGTGGGTGCTTGAGTTTGATAAATTGCTTGAATGATTGGTGGTTGGATGGATTTGATTAGCCAAACTTGAATTATGCCTGCTTGAACGATTCTTAGTCTTGAATATGTTTTGAGCTTTGATTTGTTTTTATCTTTGGGGTGAGGTAATCTATTCCATGTTCATGTGCTGTTTGCTTGAGGACAAGCAAAGGTTTAGCTTGGGGGAGTTTGATATCACGTATTTATATAGTCTTTTCTCCCTTATTTACAAGCTAATTTGTGCGTCATTGGAGCTCTTGGGAGCTATTTTATGCTAACTATCGTATATAGTTGTGGTTTTGTGTTTTAGTGTTGAATTGCAGGTTTTAGTGAGTTTTCTCCCTATTCCCGAATCATTTGGAAGCAACCACGGCTTTACGAGATGTTACAAGGCACGTAGGATGGCTCGCGAGCTTTATGGATAGTTTAGGAGGTCCCAAGACCCCTAAGCGTGAAGATTAGAGAGCAAAGGAGTCAAAAGGAGTTTTTCGTGCACTGATCGGGCAGAAATAGCCCGATCGGGCGAAGTATTTATGATCGGGTATAGGAGTTGCGGACCCGATCGGGCGATGTTTGCCCGATCGAATCGGGCGAGGAAGCATGTCCCCAGACCCGATCGGGTGGCTACCGCCCGACCTGATCGGGTGGAGTGCTGCTTGGTCTCCTTGCGGTGCTACAGGCGAGGGGAACACGCTGGCCCAAGTTGTCGCCAGACCCGATCGGGTGACTACCACCCGACCCGATCGGGTGGGCCGTTTTCTCGCCTTATTGCTGCACTGCTGCTGCCAGAGCCCAGAAGTAAAGTTGGGAGAATTTGTATGTGGACCCGATCGGGTACTGTGCTCGGGCCCGATCGGGTCTGGCGCTCTTTATCGCGCTTTTTCACTTTTTTGTTCCCATTTTTAGTGAACTTGAGGGGTATTATAAATACCTTTTCCTCATTATCTTTCATTGATCTTTTATTCATCTTTCATTAGGTTTTAGACTAGTTTTATTCTACATTGTTCTTAGTTTAATTCAAACACTTTAGATTAATTTAGAGGTGATCAAACCTATTTCGATTTCAATAAAAGTTCCTGCTTTCCGTCAATTGGTACTCTTCTCTACTCTTTATCTCTTTAATTACTTTGATTGCTTAGTTTAATTATTCAATTGTTCATGATGCAATTCTTAGGGTTTCATATTAGTTTTGTTGTTGCCAATTCGATTATGAGTGAGTAGTTCTCTTTCTAGGGTGTTAGATAGGAAAGCCATGTTTATACCATGATTGTGATTTAGATTTCTATCAATTTCTAGGGCTTGATTAGGGTGATTGTGATGTGGTTTGTTCTTATTGAGTAATTAATGTCAGTGTACAATTTCATTGATTGCTTGTGGTTAATAGTTGTTTGCACAGATCCGTCTTACGACTAGAGGCCTAGGACACATCAGTAGTTCTGATTACGTTAGTGAACATGCGGCGTATGTTGAACTATGAGCGTTGAGTCTTAACCATAGCTCAACATAGGCTCTAATCTCCCGACTCTTGACTTAGGTTTTAATAGTAGTTACCCTATTTGATTGGTATAAGCATGGTGGACCGACCTAATACCCTAGACTTTTATTCCATAGTTTAATCCTCGATTTATTCAGTCTTCCGTAGTCTATTTATTAGTTTAATTAATTTCTTCCCTGATTTCATCTGGAGTAGCTGAATTGGTTGAATATTGATTTAGAAACTCTGTCTCCCTGTGGATTCGACCCTGCTTCCACTGACTACCTAGTTAGAGGTCCGTAGGTTTATTTTTGATTAGGTGACACGACTAAAACCTATCAGGAGTATCTGATAGGAGAAGAGGAAAGGAAGATGAGATGGATAGAGAGAGAATGTGAGAATGGGGGATAACAAGTAAGGATTTGACAAGACAAGAGAAGAGATATTGGAATCAGAATTTGAATTAGGGTTAAGTCTTAAAGCGGTTTTTCCAATGGTCAATTGCATTGGCAGTTTATTGAATAAAAAAAAACAAATAAATATGAAAATCTGCACATTTTGATAACAACAAAGGTGGAAAGGATTATAAGCTTCTAACGCATTTCGTAACAACATGCATTTTAATAGTAGTAACCATCTATATTATAGTTTGCAAATTAGTGGCGGAGTATAAGTCAGGAGGGGAGGAAGATGGTGATAAACATGAAAAGACTAATTTACCCTTAATGAATTATTAATTTATCAACAATTCCTCTATCTAATATTAATTCATGCAATGAAGCAACATAATGCTCCATTAGTAGGGGTGAGCAGAAAAGTTGGGTACCCGGTTCCAGACCCAGAACCGGTTGGAACCGACGGTTTCGGAACTGGAAATGGAACTGTCGGGACTGGGTCTGGGTATCAAATATTAGGAACCGGTTGAAACTGGATCCAATTCCGTGTAGTGAAATTATAGACCCGATACCCACTGGGAACCCGGTTCAACCGTTTCCAAGACCGAATTTTTTTGAGAGGAATGCATATGTAATGTATGCTTAAGACTTGAAGGTTTTTAAGACTAACTTGTCAATGGAAGTATCAAATTATGTTATATATGATCCTTATATTTAAGCTAAACAAGAAAAATATAGTTTTTGAATGCAACTGGGTAGTGGGTACCCGGTATTGGAACCGGCCAAATAGACCGAATAACAATCACTTTTGCGGGACTGGGTACCCGGTCAAAGAACCGGTCCCGGTTCGTTCCGGTTCCAATTCCAAAAATTAAGGAACCGTTGCAACCGGTTTCGGTTCCGGTTCCAGGTTCTAGGTACCCGGTTTCGAGTAATATAACCGGGTAACCGGTTGTGCTCACCTATCCATTAGCTCCACACTTCCTCCGTCATCCTTTTTGTTATTGTATTATTTTTGGTTTTGTTATAGCAGACTTTGCTTAACACCCTTAAACCTCTTTAATTATTTTCATGTTAGACTATAATGAAAAACATTTATAACGTTATAATAAAGGATCATTAAAGTGTCTGATAGCTACCTATCGCTTAATATTCATATTGAATAATAAGATCACGTGAATTAGTAAAGCTAACGAGTAGTGAATGGATTGTTCATTGAAACAGTTCACTAATGTCCTTCCATGATAGGAGATTATTTTCATATTAGAATACAATGAAAAACATTTATAAAGTTAAAATAAAGCATCAATCAAAGTGTCTGATAATTAAAAATCATTAATATTAAAGAATAAGATTACATGTATTAGTGATGCTGACGAGTAGTGAATGAATTGTTCGATGAAATGGTATCGAAGATCAAAGTGGGTTATCTTATGTGAACGTTTACATTCATTTGAGTTCATTTCAAGATACCGCGACATTATATATCATTGTTAGGAACCCCTACTTTAACAATTAGGCGACTCAATAATTAATATAACAAGTTTAAATAATTAAATAGGTAGTCACAAACAGTTGGCCGAGACTCGAAAGTCAGCATAAATATGTGTACAACAGGATTAATAAATATTGCGACTCATAGAAACCAATAAACAAAGTATAACCTTTAAGTTTTGTCTTAAATAATTTATAAGGCTTTACCTTAAATTGCATTTACATACATATATAAATATATATAAATATTAAGTATACTAGTAGCAACAAAAGGTTTAATATACATTTTGTAGTAACAGGATGAGTTTAGCTGGTAAAAAAAAACTGATAATCAATTTGCTGAGTTATTTAGTAACGTTATTAATTAAATAGTAACGTAAACTTTTATTATAGTTTCCATTCTAACGGATTAGTTAAAAATCAGTATGTTTTGTATCCGAGATTAATCACGGTCGAATACCCCGTCCCATTGGTCACAATTGCATACTTTAAATTGCTACTTTGTCTCTTAGGTCTCGAGTTCGAATCTCACACTTTCCATTAGTTCCATACTACCCTCCCCACCCAAATTTTTGTTTTTGTAGTAGCACACTTTGTTAAACACCCTTAAAACTCTTTTATTTGTATTTTTTACATTTTGTGGATTTGTAAAAATATGTTTTTAGTTTTGACTTATGAGAACATTTTATTAAATCAAATGGATCAATCAACATTATAATAAAGGATCAATCAAAGTGTCTGATAGCTACCTATCGTTTAATATTAATATTGAATAATAACATCACGTGAATTAGTAATGCTAACGTGTAGAGAATAAATTGTTCATTGAAACAGTTCACTAATGTCCTTCCATGATTGGAGATTATTTTCATATTAGAATACAATGAAAAACATTTATAAATTTAAAATAAAGGATCAATCAAAGTTTCTGATAGCTACCTATCGTTAATATTAAAGAATAAGATCACATGCATTAGTGATGCTGACGAGTAGTGAATGAATTGTTTGATGAAACGGTATCGAAAATCAAAGTTGGTTATCTTATGTGAACCTTTAGATCCATTTGAGTTCGTTTGAAACATAACGCGACACTATATATTACTGTGAGGGACCCCTACTTTAAAAATTAGGCGACTCAATAATTAATCAAATAAGTTTAAATAATTAAATAGCTAGTCACAAAAGATAACATTAAGGAGCATAACTTCAATTCCAAAGCTAAGACAAATAGTTGACCGAGACTCGAGAGTTAGCATAAATATGTGTACAATAGGATTAATAAATGTTGCGACTTACAAAAACCAATAAACAAGGTATAACCTTTAAGATTTGTCTTAAATAATTTATAAGGCTTTAGCTTAAATTGCCTTTATATGTACACACACACACACACACACACACACACACACACACACACACACACACACACACACACACACACACAATATATATACATATATATCAAGTATACTAGTAGCAACAAACAAGGTATAACCTTTAAGATTTGTCTTAAATAATTTATAAGGCTTTAGCTTAAATTGCCTTTATATGTACACACACACACACACACACACACACACACACACACACATACACATTTACGTTAATATTTAATTCATAACGTTACTAAAAAATTAATCAAATTGATTATCAGGTTTGTTTTACCAGCTAAACTCATCCTGTTACTACAAAATGTACATAGAACCTTTTGTTGTTACTAGTATACTTGATATATATATATATATATATATATATATATATATATATATATATATATTGTGCGTGTGTATATATATAAATACAATTTAAGCTAAAGCCTTATAAGTTATTTTACACAAAACTTAAAGCATATACCTTGTTTATTGGTTTCTATAAGTCGCAACATTTATTAATCCTATTGTACACATATTTATGCTGACTCTCGAGTCTCGGCCAACTGTTTGTCTTAGCTTTGGAATCGAACTTACGCTCCTTATTTTATTAATTATTGAGTCGCCTAATTGTTAAAGTAGGGGTTCCTAGCAATGATATATAATGACGAGTTATGTTGAAACGAACTCAAATGAATCTAAAGGTACACTCGCGTTATGTTGTACTTGTACACATATTTATGCTGACTCTCGAGTCTCGGCCAACTTTTTGTCTTAGCTTTGGAATTGAACTTATGCTCCTTAATGTTATCTTTTGTGACTACCTATGTAATTTTTAAACTTATTTTATTAATTATTGAGTCGCCTAATTGTTAAAGTAGGGGTTCTTAGCAATGATATATAATGTCTCGTTATGTTGAAACGAACTCAAATGAATCTAAAGGTTCACATAAGATAACCAACTTTGATTTTCGATACCGTTTCATCGAACAATTCATTCACTACTAATACATGTGACCTTATTCTTTAATATTAACGATAGGTGGCTATCATAAACTTTGATTGATCCTTTATTCTAACTTTAAAAATGTTTTTCATTGTATTCAAATATGAAAATAATCTCCAATCATGGAAGGACATTAGTGAACTATTTCGATGAACAATTCATTCTCTACTCGTTAGCATTACCAATTCACGTGATCATATTATTCAATATGAATATCAAACGATAGGTAGCTATCAGATACTTTGATTGATCCTTTACTATAACTTTGATTGATCCATTTGTATTAATAAAAATGTTCTCATAAGTAAAAACTAAAAACAAAATGAGCTACTACAAAATCCACAAAATGTAAAAAATACAAATTAAAGAGTTTAAAGCAAAGTGTGCTACTACAAAAACAAAAAAAAATGGTGGGGAGGACGTATGGAACTAATGGCAAGCGTGAGATTCGAACACGACGCCTGTAAGAGACAGAGACGCGCTTTAAAGTATGCAGGTGTGACCAGTGGAACAGGGTATTCAGCCGTGCTAATTCACGGATACAAAAAATATTTAAGTTTAACAACCCCGTTAGAATGGAAACTATAATAAAGGTTTACGTTACTATTTAATTCATAACGTTACTAAAAAATTAATCAAATTGATTATCAGGTTTGTTTTACCAGCTAAACTCATCCTGTTACTACAAAATGTACATAGAACCTTTTGTTGCTACTAGTATACTTGATATATATATTTATATATATGTGTGTGTGTGTGTCTGTGGGTGTGTGTGGGTATACATAAATACAATTTAAGCTAAAGCCTTATAAATTATTTAAGACAAAACTTAAAGCTTATGCCTTGTTTATTGGTTTCTATAAGTCGCAACATTTATTAATCCTATTGTACACATATTTATGCTGACTCTCGAGTCTCGGCCAACTGTTTGTCTTAGCTTTGGAATCGAACTTACGCTCCTTATTTTATTAATTATTGAGTCGCCTAATTGTTAAAGTAGGGGTTCCTAGCAATGATATATAATGTCGAGTTATGTTGAAACGAACTCAAATGAATCTAAAGGTACACTCGCGTTATGTTTTACTTGTACACATATTTATGCTGACTCTCGAGTCTCGGCCAACTTTTTGTCTTAGCTTTGGAATTGAACTTATGCTCCTTAATATTATCTTTTGTGACTACCTATGTAATTTTTAAACTGATTTTATTAATTATTGAGTCGCCTAATTGTTAAAGTAGGGGTTCCTAGCAATGATATATAATGTCTCGTTATGTTGAAACGAACTCAAATGAATCTAAAGGTTCACATAAGATAACCAACTTTGATTTTCGATACCGTTTCATCGAACAATTCATTCACTACTGATACATGTGATCTTATTCTTTAATATTAACGATAGGTGGCTATCATAAACTTTGATTGATCCTTTATTCTAACTTTAAAAATGTTTTTCATTGTATTCAAATATGAAAATAATCTGCAATCATGGAAGGACATTAGTGAACTGTTTCGATGAACAATTCATTCTCTAATCGTTGCATTACCAATTCACGTGATCTCATTATTGAATATGAATATCAAACGATAGGTAGCTATCAGACACTTTGATTGATCCTTTACTATAACTTTGATTGATCCATTTGATTTAATAAAAATGTTCTCATAAGTAAAAACTAAAAACAAAATGTGCTACTACAAAATCCACAAAATGTAAAAAATACAAATTAAAGAGTTTTAAGCAAAGTGTGCTACTACAAAAACAAAAAAAATGGTGGGGAAGACGTATGGAACTAATGGCAAGCGTGAGATTCGAACACGAGACCTATAAGAGACAGAGACGCGCTTTAAGGTCTGCAGGTGTGACCAGTGGGACGGGGTATTCAACCGTGCTTATTCACGGATACAAAAGATACTTAAGTTTAACAGCCCCGTTAGAATGGAAACTATAATAAAGGTTTACGTTACTATTTAATTCATAACGTTACTAAAAAATTAATCAAATTGATTATCAGGTTTGTTTTACCAGCTAAACTCATCCTGTTACTACAAAATGTACATAGAACCTTTTGTTGCTGCTAGTATACTTGATATATATATATATATATGTCTGTGTGTGTGTGTGTGGGTATATATTAATACAATTTAAGCTAAAGCCTTATAAATTATTTAAGACAAAACTTAAAGCTTATACCTTGTTTATTGGTTTCTATAAGTCGCAACATTTGTTGTACACATATTTATGCTGACTCTCGAGTCTCGGCCAACTGTTTGTCTTAGCTTTGGAATCGAACTTACGCTCCTTATTTTATTAATTATTGAGTCGCCTAATTGTTAAAGTAGGGGTTCCTAGCAATGATATATAATGTCGAGCTATGTTGCAACGAACTCAAATGAATCTAAAGGTTCACTCGCGTTATGGTGTACTTGTACACATATTTATGCTGACTCTCGAGTCTCGGCCAACTGTTTGTCTTATTTTTGGAATTGAACTTATGCTCCTTAATGTTATCTTTTGTGACTACCTAATTAATTTTTAAACTTATTTTATTAATTATTGAGTCGCCTAATTGTTAAAGTAGGGGTTCCTAGCAATGATATATAATGTCTCGTGATGTTGATACGAACTCAAATGACTCTAAAGGTTCACATACAATTTTAACTTACGCTCCTTATTTTATTAATTATTGAGTCGCCTAATTGTTAAAGTAGGGGTTCCTAGCAATGATATATAATGTTGAGTTATGTTGAAACGAACTCAAATGAATCTAAAGGTACACTCGGTTACTAAACAATTTATCAACTTTTAAAACCCTTTCAACCTGTTTCGATACTTATACAATATAAATAAGTTAATTAAGCGCAATATATTATATCGAAATGGAATTTACTAGATCGATCAACAAAGAATTCAATAATAATCATTAATATGTTAAATAAAAACAAAATATGTACATATATTAGTAATCAATTATCATTATAAGTTTTTAACATATGAATTTGGAATCATTTTAGGTTTGTTTGTTTTTTGGTAACAGGAGCGATTTTAATTGTATCCTAATCCTATAATATAGTTTTCAGATTTCGCTTGTAATTAGCATATGTACCAAAGGAACGCCCTTTATACCACGGTTGAATATCCTGTCCACTTGGTTACACCTGCATGCCCTGAAAGCATCTCTCTTGCTCTGAGGTCTCGAGTTCGAATTTCACGCTTGCCTGCTATGTTTGCTTATTACTTTAAACATGCCTCCCCCACAACCCTTTTGTTTTTTCCCTTGTTTTTAGTAGCACTTTACATTAAATTAGTAAACAAAACCCCAACCCAGAAAGTATGTTTTCATTTCGTTTTTTTGTTCTGTTACTGTGATAAATCAAATAGTGAATGTGTTGTCATTATAACTAGTCCAATGTCCATATTCAGTTACTAATCAATCATAGATTTTAATTTTAGAAAATGATGAAGATTATGGAAGATTAAGAACACAGTTCCTCATAGTTAAGATTTTTATGAAGAACCCAGAAATTTGTTTCAAAAATGGTGCAGATGAATAAGAGAAAAACAAACCCAATAAAATTGTCTCATATGTTAAAACAAAAAATCGGTTCGAAAAACAAACCCTTAAAATTATATAATTTTTTTTTCAAATGAAGAACATGAAGAACATCAATAACATTAGGAGAGAGAATAGAGAAAAAAAACCCAGAAAAAATTTTGTCAAAAATTTACAAAATAAAAAGGTCCGTTATTCTTCAACTTCGAAGTAACAATAATACAGTAAAAAAAATTTGTGAAAAAAATTTGTAATTTTTTATTAAAATGAAGAACATATGAAGAACATGAAATAAAAAGAGAGAGAAGAGAGTAAACGAAACCGGAAAAAAACCTGTCAAAAAAAATGAGAGGAGAGAGAAAGTGAAAGTTGCAAATTTTGGTGCATTAATTGTGGTGCATTGAAAATACAAATCTGATTTTGAAATTTGAATTGAAATTTCATTTGAAATTCAAATGAAATATCAAAAACCCTAAAAATGGGCCCCTAAACTAATAACTAATCACAAGGCTACACATCATCAATGTATGTCTGGCCCACATACACTGGATGTATGTGTAGCCTTTTTCTTCCTATTTACCCTTTTGTGGTTTCTTGTGGTGGGGTTTTTATTATTTTGGTGTATATTTACTTATTTGCCAACAAAAAAAATAGACCTAGTAAGAGTGAACGTCAAAAGATAAGAAAAAATAAAGAGCGTTTAGTGCGTGAAAGTAGAGTGACATCTCGCTGTCCTTACCTACTCCAATCCTGAAATAAAAAGAAAATCTCTCCTTATTTTTGGAAAGCTGGTGCAGGCGTCGGGTCAGCTCCCGGAGAAGAGCTAGCCAAGCAGAAGCATTCTCCATTTTCATTGAATGCGGCGTTGCATGCAATGAAGAAATTGCATTCCTCCTGATCTCAAATGCGATCGGCAGATTGGGGGTCGGTTGACCAAATTGATGAATGAAAAATACACTTACTGATGGAAAAAAAACTTGCTCTAACGACAAATTTGTACAAAAAAATTTAAGCTCCACCAACAAGTTATCCAACCATCGGTTATTGGCTTGCCATTGGATCAAAAAAGGAAAAGATTGTCAAAAGAAAGATGAGATTTTTTAGGAAAGTGATGAAAAATTGTTGGATGAATGAAGTAAAATGAAGTAATTTAAGTTCCTTAGTTCTTATTATTTTATTTTTTAATCCTTGAATATATTTTTTAACATGATTCATACAATATTACTCCACTTTGGTTACTTTTGGAAATACTATATAAAAAAATAGTTAACTTGCCTAAAATCTAACCCTACGTCCTAAAGGGTGACGAAAAAAGTTATAGGTCCTTAAGGGTGAAAAGTTTGATAGTTTGGATTCTTAGTGTGAGCTTAACTCTTGTTTTTTGCAAGTTTTGTATAGATTTTAGGCTCTTTTCTTTTTAGTTGACCCATCTCTTTTATCACGTTTGTTAATGTATAATTTTAATTATCTATACATTATATTATATTTATTTATTTATTAGTTTTATCCAAAGGCTTTGGCACATTTATCAACACACTAATTCTAATGCTTATATCTAAAGTTTATATGTAAAAATATAAAAAGTTGATATTTGAAATCTACATATCAAAACGAATCGAATAAGATCTCATATGACTATATTTGTTTATAATGTATAAATAATAGAACGATGTTAAAATGGAAAGCATCATAGTGTCAAAAGTCAATATGATATTAAAAAATAGAGGAAGTAAAAGATCCAATATTTTGAAAATATATAATGAGAGGATTTCAAGAAACCCCCACATTACTATACTTTCTTTTCATTATAAATTAGAAAATATAGTTAAATTAAAGTTTGTGAATAGTGTTAAAGTCATTTTGTGACATCATAAAAGAAACAGAGGAAGTACTAGTTAGGCTTTTGACTAATGTATGTTTTTTGGTTAGTAAGATAAATGCCTTGTTATTTTCAACTTATTTTTATTCTTTATAAGAATAAAAGATATCAGATAGGTTCAAATAAATACAGTACTACAAAATGCGCGACAATTTATTTAACTACGTAGTAGCATTGAGTGGGGAATTTCGGAAAGTGTATTTTCTTGACGCTTTTATGCGCCTACAAAATAAATTGTAGATATTTCACGTGAGGTGCACATATCTCCTAGATTGCTCGCAAAAATAAAATTTCAAAGGCAATGGAATAATAGCGGTAAGATCCCAAAATTTCACTATTTAAACAGCTCTCATCAATCGTCTATCTCATCTCAATTCACAACTACAACCTAGCTAATTCACCACCACCATCTACACAGCAAAATTTCAACTCTCTCATCTTAACGACTCTCCACTGCAAATTAGAAGCTATACAAATTCTTCTTGCAAAGCGGACTTCGAATCAAAGGTTTCAATTCTTTCACATTAATCTTCCCTTTTCCTTTTAAATTTTGGTTACTAGGTTTTCGTGATTTCATATTTCACTGGTTATTTTTGTATTTTGATTATCACACCTTTCATCTTCTTCGAGTTTTTTGTTGTAAGTTAGTGGGTTGATGGTCGTTTAAACACTATTCTATTAAATTTCCCTTCTCCTTTGAGTTTTTTGAGGAAATAGCTTTTCGATGGGAAATTGAACGACTCTCATCTTGTCTTTGCCACGTCGACCCCTAGCTTCAGTTCTCCCCCCTTTCCTTCTAGGATTTTGCCTATTTGTTTGATCTCATTCACTCATGTACTACTCTCTCTCTCAAAATTTCACATTTGATTAATTCATTGATTCATATTTTGTTAACTTCAGCTTAAACTAAGGCTATTCTTTTGACTTCGTATGAATGCATTTTTTATTTTTATGACCAAAACACGCCAAAGAACCCACTAATGAATCTCCATAATAGAATAAAGACTCGTAAGAAGAGGTTGGTGCCCGAAACCTTTGAATAGGCCACCATAATAACCATTGTAGGTAGACGCGTAATATATAATAAATTGAGTTGTCCACCTGAAACTATTGATTGGAATCCTTAGGTAGAGCTAAGGTAGTGTTATTATGAGTTCTTATTCTACCTTTAAACACATGAAGGCCCCGATGCTTGAAGACTATCTAGAAGCATTGCGGGTGATCACCTAAAGCTAGGAGAAATTTAGTTTTTCTATGCCTCTTGTTGTCTATGGCTATTTGATTTAATTACTTATCAGTCTATACCCTCTACATTCTTGATTTTCATTATAATTTTCCCCTATTTTTACACCCAAGAACATTCAAACAGATAAATATGTGTTACCATGTTCACGACCGAAACCTTAAGCATGCTAGCCTTCTAGGCAATAAAATGATGCTCTAACAAATTATCAAATTAATTGAAACTTGGGACACCGTCTTAAAATTACCCCAAACCTCAGAATTTACTCAAAATAAATTTTCTATTCTAAAACTCCCTTCTTCTCAAATTTAACTTTCACTTAGGCTTTTGACAAGCATATTTCTACTTGTTTCCCTTGCAAAGAGTGTAGTGCTAAGTTATAATAATTTCCCCAAAAGAACGTATAACTAATGATGCAACTCAACAAAATTCGAACGGACAACAACCTAATTCAATAGAAGGGATAACAACCCAATTCACAGTAACAGATTCAGGGTTTGTAACTTAAGGCACCATAGTAGAACATTACAATTTAAAATAAATCGCGACAACATCAACTACATCATGGTCTACTATGTCCCAAGCAGCTTTGAAACAAGTAATAATATATTAATCTGGACTTGGAGCGTTACAGTTTAAAAAAGAGAAAAGATCACTCTTTTATCTCCTCAGCTGTGAAGCATTTACAAAGCATCTCAACTTCCTCTTGTTCAATCAGAGGCCCCTTATGAATAATCTCCTCTTTGATAGAGACTCTATCAAAAGCATCTTGTCCTAGTAGTTGCTGATAATAGGTAACAAAAGTAGAGCTCACCATACTAGGAGTATCACACCATCTTCCCTCAATGTCTCTAACAGCTAAAACTCTTTGATGCAATAGCTTGATGGAAAAATCTGGTGTTCTCATCACCTTCTATACACACCTACATTGAGCATTCTGAGCCAAAAACCGAGAGTAAGCTTTCCTCAATTCACAAAATTTGCTCTGAGCAATTTTTTCAACAACTTGCTTTCAATGTTCTTAACATCAACATTTAAATCACTCTGAGCTTTATTAGACTCCACTTCAGCTTCTCTAAATCTCACATCTATATCTGAATATTCTCTCAAAACAAAAGTTTTCAGTTTATTTTTCAAGATTTTGAGCTTCTTAACAACTCCCTCTATCCCATATTAGATGATACACTTCCTATATTCGTCCATCCCATATTAGTTGATACACTTCTATAAATGGCAGGTGATTATAATAGAAAGATAATTTTTTAATATTAATGGATCTCACACATAATTATATTATCTCACTTTTGTCAAATGGCTCACACATGCCCCACCATGTACTTTATGTACTAAAATAAATATCAATAATCAATAACTCTCAATAAAATAAGTTAGTAAAATAAAAACACTCTTCAAACTCTGTGCCAGTCAAACTGTATCATTTAATATAGGACAGAGGAAGTAGTTCATACATTTTGGTACCCCAAATATCACTCTGCCAAGAATCTGCCACCACATTTTGAAAGGACTCATGCTGAACCCACATATCAAAAAACTTGAAAGGTCTTCTATCCTTCTCCATCTGAGAGTCATACTGAATCAAGCCGGGAGAATGATCATAAGAACCCTCAAGCTTGTGGTGCACAAAAGAGTGGTGGAAACAATCAACCCAAGTAGTATTAACCAAAGATCTGTCAATCTTAGAGAACACTTAGTACCACCATCTTGCTTGTTATTCCAAGTATACACAACTTGCTTCAAATCAGCAAGACGACAAGCAACCACACAATCCATAAAAGGAGCAACTTCATAGGACTAAACTTCACTACCTAACTTATCCTTAAAGTTCAGAGGGCAATTAAAATCCCCATATATGATCCAAGCACCCTGAATAGATAGAGCTCAATCCTTTAGATTATTCGATAACCCCACTCTTTCATTACTAAGTTAGAAGCATAAACTACGGTAAAAGAGAACATCTTCCTCTGAGCTATATCTCTAACAGACATATGAATGAATTGAGGATGTATCTTCACCACCTGAACTTGAAAATCACTCTACAACCAGGCATTCAAGATTCTCCTCCCCTTCGTAGTATTAAAATTGGAAGAAATACATCAACCATCAAACATATTCACATATATATATTTTTGCAAAGTTACTAGGTTTTACTTTTGTTTCTAGTGGACATACCAAACTAGCCTTCCACTCAACAAGGAGACTTTTAATCTCCTTTTGTTTATGAGGACTATTCAGCCCCCAAACATTCCACACTAGACAATTATCCATTATCACATTGAGTTTTGCTACACTGACCCACCTCAGTACTGATTACCACATCTCCCACCACCGCAATCTCATTACCACCAGTAATAGGCACTATCACATTTGCTTTTCCTATTTAAGGAGACTTCACAATCTGCTCGTGCTCTATATTATGTGATTTAGCACTAAGAGTCACCTTAGTAATAGGCTCAGAAATAATGGGAACAATCTCAGATTGAGAAACATCCTCAATATGTCTAGTAGGAACAATAGCCTTTTGCTTAGGTCTCCTTACCTTAGCACATATGCTGTTCTTCCTACATTCGATCCTAGCATGGCCCATCAGTTTACATTCAGTATATAAAATGGGTTTCCATTGATACTTCACATGCTGTGACACCAGAACACCCTTATCAGAGTAAAATTCAACCAAATCATCAAAAGATCTATTAATATCCATTTCAACAAGAACCCTAGCATAACCAATTTTATCTCTATTATATGTTGTTCCATATGTTCTCACATGCTTCCCAGACCCACACTTTTATTCAGGCAATTAGCACCCCAATATTTCAATGGCAGATTAGGAAATTGAACCCAGACCGGAATCTTATATGTTGTATCTAAGTTCATATCTTCCTCCCATTGCTTCAAGAACACGAGTTTACCATTAAGCATAACATGAGATTTTTCTAATGCTTTATCTTGTGATTCATTATTCTGAAAACGAATGATAATAACACTCCTTTCTTAACAGAATTGATCTTATCTATATTCCCATTACCCCAAATCCTCCTCATAGAACCCTCAAAAAGACTGTTGTATTCGTTATTTTGATGATGACAAATAAAGTAGTTTTGACTTAGGATTAATTTTATTACTTAGGTTGTTCATAGAATATAGTAATTTATTCATTATTTATTTTATTAGCCTTAGTATAACTTATGGAGAATTGGTTATAAGTTTAACCAAAGTTAAGTTATTTAGGTTAATGATTTATTCGAATATTTTACTTGTATATATATTTAATTTAATCAATGTCGTGGAATATTAATTTTAGCCGAAGTTAATTTCCATAATGTTAGTGGAGTTAGTGTTGATGAATATACACGTACACGATGAATTGAAAAGAAAATGGGCGTAACCACCTTGCTACAAATCTAGAAGTTTGAAGCTGGTCAGCCAGTTCCTAGAATCTAGGAAGCATAACCAACTGCCTGTAACTGCGCTTAGGATAACAACGAAGACTTATTCAAAGTCGAGAATGAAGGCATTTTGATCGTGGACTTGGTGGGATGAACATGTGGAGTAACGGCTAGAAGAAGTGATTAAACGTGGGCTGAATTAAGCTCCCATAACAAACCATTGGAGCATAACGTTGAAGACAATATCTGCTATTTAAAGCCGAAGAAGATCGAATTTAGTTCTTAAGACTTTCCAGATTTTCATTTAATTTATCTAAGAAAGTTAAATTCGGTTTTCTCTCTTCAATTCATCATTACTGTAATTCATATTGAGTGTTTGGGGGGAGAGAAAATTTGTGAGAAAATTTATGTTCTTAAGAGTGAAAGAGAAAAAGATAAAGAGAAGATTTCTTGACAAGTTAAGTGAGAAAGTCACGTGTTCAGGGGGAACAAGGTGACAGGGAACCAGTTCCTAGAGGAACATAGAGAGGTACTAGTTATAATAGGGTGTAATTGCTATTATAAATAAAAGGACAAGATTTCTTCTTAGAGAATATTGGAAGAAGATCTTGTTTAAATTATTCCTTGAGTTCTTACTTAAGTATCTCTTTATTTCTTATTAAGTTTTACAATTCCGCAAAAAGTGTTTAAAATCTCCATTACTACAATTCACGCCCCTCCCCTCTTGTAGTAAACCCAGTATTCTATAGGACCAACAATTGGTATCAGAGCTAGTTCCTCCAGAATCAGCTAACACTGAGGAGGCAGATCCTAGAGAACATGAATACTACGGGAGAAAACTTGATGAGGGATACTCTACTCAACGTCCTCAAATGTTTAATGGCAAACACTACCC
Source organism: Patellifolia procumbens (assembly GCA_947645195.1). NCBI lineage: Eukaryota > Viridiplantae > Streptophyta > Magnoliopsida > Caryophyllales > Amaranthaceae > Patellifolia > Patellifolia procumbens. The sequence continues at coordinate 10,312 of CANSGD010000161.1, read as the reverse complement.
TTATTGGAAGAATTGGATGGAAATATTCATCAAGGCTGAGAACTATCAAGTATGGAGAGTAATTGAGATAGGTGAATTTGAAGTTACCGAAAAGAATGAAGAAGGCGAGCTAGTTCCAAAATCACTTTCAAAGTATGACAAAGAAGACTTTGAGAAGATGGAGTAAACAACATGGCAAAGAAAATTCTTCATTGTGGTCTTGGTCCTCATGAACACAATAGAGTCATGGGATGCAAGAGTGCAAAGCAAATGTGGGAACTCCTTCAAGTTACACATGAAGGAACAAGCGAGGTCAAGAGATCAAAGATAGACATGCTCATGCACAGACATGAGCTTTCAAATGAAACTTAAAGAGCCAGTTCATGATATGGTCACCAGGTTTTCAAACATTATAAATGAACTTGACTCTCTGGGAAAATCTATTTCTCTAGAGGAACGGATACGCAAATTTCTAAGAAGCCTTCCACAAGATGAAAAATGGATGGCCAAGGTGACTGCTATAAGAGAAACCAAGGATTTCACCAAGTTTAACATTGAACAGCTTGCTGGATCCTTGATGACACATGAGCTGCATCTAGGAACTCATGATTCTAATTCCAGCAGATCTAAATCTCTAGCTCTCAAGTATGAAGAACATGATGAATCAGAGACTGATGACGATGAAGCAGCCTTGATACTAAAGAAATTCAAAAGGTTCTTCAACAAGAACTATAAAGGGAAGAATGCAAGAAAACCCTCAAAGCTAAGTTGCCATAGGTGTGGAAGTCCTGATCACTTCATAAAGGAATGTCCTTTACGGGAAAACGAGAAAGGAAAAGGAAGATTCAAGGGCAAGGAACATTAAAAGCCTATCTCAAAAACAGACTAGAGAAAAGCAATGGTAGCAGCCTGGGGAGAATCAGACTCTGATGAGGAGCAGGAACAGCTAGAAGATGAAACTGCTCAACTATGTCTGATGGCCAAATCTGATGATGAAGAGGACGTATCTAACAATCAGGTAAACTTTAATGTTGTTGAAGAAGAGTTATCAAAATTAAATAAGAACCAACTCACTGAATTACTTTTAGAAACTCTTGATAACTACAAGGTAATCTGCATAAGAGAAGAGAATATGGAGAAGGCCTTGGAAGTTACCAAAGATCACTCAAATTGGTTTAAAAAGCTAAATTCAGAAATCGAGGAACGGTTCTTTGACATTTTTGATAAATATCGTTGTTTTCAAGAAGCATATGAAAAATTGAAAAATGAAAACTACTTCTTGAATATGGCTTTGGCAGAATTGAAACTAGTCGTTCCTAAAGGAACCAGTTCCTCTAATAGTACCAGTACTGACTTAGAAAAATTAAAAATCGAGCATGAGTCAGTGCTAAATGAAAATCTGGTACTTAAGAGGAAATTGGAATTTTCAAGAACCAAGCTTCCTGATCCAGTTAGTTGGATACAAAAGTATAAAAATGAAGGAAGGAACGAACTAGGGTTCAATCATAAGAAGAGGAATAAACATAAAAAGTATGTTGATATACCACGCAATAGTATTTGTTCCTACTGTGGGAAAAGTGGACACTTGGTGTCTGACTGTTCCACCAGGGAGGTACAGATTGAGATGAACACTCGCTTAGTAAAGCAAGAGTGAAAGGTTAAGAGGAACTCAAGCTCAACAGAGGAACCCAAGTCTAACTAGGTTCCTATCACTGACTAATTGCTGTAGGTGCAGACTAAAGTTAGGGGGAACAACCTGTGGTACCTCGACAGCGTTTGTTCTAAGCACATGACAGGAGATAAAACTAAATTTCTCTCACTTGAAGTCTATGAAGGAGGAACTGTGATCTTTGGAGACAACCTTACATGTAACATAGTAGGTATAGGTAAGGTTGGGTTATCTCTGTCACATTCCATAAATAATGTATTTTTGGTCGAGGGTTTGAAACATAATTTACTTAGTATTTCTCAATTTTGTGACAAAGGAAATAATGTGAAGTTTACTAATGAATGTTGTGTAGTGAGTGACATCAATACAGGATCCAAGATACTAGAAGGAACAAGAAAAGGGAAACACTTATGTTGTTGACTTAAATGTAGTTCCCAGGCAATGTTGTCAAAATCGCGATTTAAATCATTCAATCACATGTTTTTACGTTTCTGCCAGAGCTAGAAGAGGAGAATCGGTATTTGAATCGGAATCGGGTAGAATTGCTCATAGAATCGGTCACAATCGGTAGAATCGGTCGATTCTATGTGATTGAACCGATTCCACTTTAAAGGCCCAATTACTCATGCTTTTGTTTTGGAGGAAGACTCTTAATTAGCCCAAAGCCCATCTTTGTTTTCTATCCAGCCCAAACGCTCCTACAACCCATCTTTCTTCATTTCTCTTTCTACCCAACATTTTGAACGCTCTTAAGAGCGGCCAAAAGCAGTACGGCACCACTTCATCTCCTTCTCTAGCAATTCATTTTCTACATTCAGGTAAATCAATTCTACTCTATTCGTTTTCCAACTTCAATTCTACTTCATTTTCTTATTTCTTATTTCTTGTTTGATTAGGATTTTCTACTCTTCTACTTGTTTGTCTTTTTTCTCAGTTTGTTGATTTAGGGTATTTGATTTTCGTTTTGCCATTTTTTATTTCATTTTGCCCAGCAATTTTAGTTTTGCCCAACAATTGTAGTTTTGCCATTTCTTTTAGTTTATGGATTATATAGTGAGCAGCAACATTCAATTATTTTTTCTATAGATTCTTTTAAGTTGTAATATACTTAGAATTTTTCTGTGACATGTTCAATAGATATAGAACGAACTGCACTGTAATCGACCCCTTCATTTAAGAGTAATGCGAATATTGCTGATGCTAATTGGAATACTGAATTGTTTTGTTCTCATTAATAGTACTTCTCAATGATGCTAAATTGCTAATTGAAAGTAAAACATTTAAATGCTATTATTAATTGTAAAGTATTAAGTCTTAAGTCATAATGTTGTAACTTTTAACTTTTGAAGTTTTTTTCGTAATGACTTAATGATTTTTTTATTCATAGTTTATATTTAATTAGTAAATACTTATACAATAAAATGTCAACTATTACATAAAAAGGAAGAGTAATGTAGTAACATATAGGTATATTATCCATTAAGACCTAAGTAAATGATACTAAATATGTAATTCGACAACTTTTAGCTTTGTTTTCCTTAAGATATGAGCAAAGAATGAACATGAATAAGTGTTATGTCTTATTTCTTTGAAAATCGTAGAATCTTACGATTTTACGATTCGATTCTACAATTCTATTATGTGGGACCCTTCCGATTCAAGGTAGAATCTCGATTTTAACAGCTTTGTTCCTAGGAACAATCTAACTTGTCTTAGTGTACTAGAAGATGACCAAACTCTTTGGCATAAAAGGTGTGGTCACGCAAGCTTAACACTACTTCATAAACTAAGTGGTAAGGACGTAGTAGTTGGTTTACCAACTATAAAAAGCTTAAACCATGGAGTTTGTGGAGCATGTGTAAAAGGAAAACAAGTTAGGTCCTCGTTGAAATCCAAGAAAATGGTAAGCACTAAAAGTCCACTTGAGTTGATCCACATGGATCTATGTGGCCCTGTAAGAATCCAAAGCAGGTCAGGTAAGAGATTTGAATTAGTTATAGTTGATGATTTTTCTAGATTTACATGGGTGATTTTCCTTCATAGCAAAGATGAAACTTTTGATGAATTTATAAATTTTGCTAAGAAAGTTCAAAGGATCAGTGGATTTAAATCAAAACACTTAAGATCTGACCATGACACGGAGTTTAAAAACTCCAAGTTTGATGATTTTTGCAGAAATGAAGGATTACATCACAACTTCTCCGCTCCTAGGACACCACAACATAATGGTGTGGTTGAAAGGAAACACCGGACTCTGGAGGATATGGCTAGAACAATGCTCATATCTAGTAATCTTCCAAAGAATTTTTGGGCAGAAGCAGTGAACACTGCTTGTTACATCATCAACAGGGTCATGCTAAGACCCATCACCAAGAAAACTCCTTATGAACTGTTTAAGGGAATAAAGCCAAATATGTCTTACTTTAGAGTTTTTGGATGTAGATGCTTTGTACACAACAATGGTAAGAATAATTTAGGAAAATTTGATGCTCGAAGTGATGTGATAAATGATATTTATACCAATCTAAACCCCCTATTTCCCCCTTGTTTAGAGTCTTTTATTCTCTTCTTTTTGCATTTTCTAGCCTATTTTGCTTATTTTAGAATAGTTGAGTAAATTATAAGGAAATATTGTTTTAAATAAGCAACCTTTATCCTATCTTCTTATATTAAGTCAACCTATTCATAATCCTAGAATAAGTAAACCTTGTATGTCAATTGATTTTAAACAGGTAAAATTACCAATTACCTGTTCGACCGGTAAATAAAAAATTTGCCCCACCCTCTTTACCTTTGACCACCACCACAAAACCACTCACCTGATATCTAACCCACACTACCACCCAAAAAAAACCACCACCACTGATCCTACCCCGTACAACTCACCTCACCACCATCCCTAACCAACCAGCCCACTTAACCCCACCATCCCTACCACCCGATCCCACCGGCACACTGGCCTGACATCACTTACACTACCACCCACTCAACCAGGCAGAAAGATTGTATAGCAATGAAGTGGAAGTGGTTAGATGTGTTGCCAAGATGATGCTTTTGCAACAATCTCTGACTTGTAGATGGATTTCAATGTGCACTTTCAGGTATTCCCACTGATTAATACATACAACACTACATAATCAGACTAATGTTCTAGCTATTTATTATTGCTCCATTTCCCCATTGATTGACTCTTGTAATTGTAATCCATAGGAGCTGCAAGAGGTTGCGAGTGGCAAAAGACATGCTCTATCATAAATTTGTTGCTTATTACTTTGTGGCAGTTCCGTGTGCTGTGCTCTTCGCTTTTGTTTTGCATACGCGTAGCATGGTAGCTCTCCTCCTCATCTCTGCTCAATATTGAGTCATTTAGTTTTCTCCACTTGCATTAGGCCCAAATTTAGTACAAGACAAGCATAAGAAGGAAAAAAAACATATATTGAGAGAAGGAGAGGGAGACAACAACCAGACAGAAATTTGAGTTATTCGAGGAATTGAAGGACGTTTGATCAGAATTTACGCTGCAGAAATCATAAATCCATGGTTCAGATCAAACCAACATCGTTCATATAATATCTTCAAAAATTTCAATCTGAACGAATTTTTTCCCAGATTTGAAGAATTCTTCTTCAAATCAAGAATTCTATGAGAGGAATTGAAGCGAAGATAATATTTTCATTGAATCTAGAAATGCTAAGAAATTGAGATGAATTACAAAAACCTATCAAAACCTACCTATCACAGAAAATAAAGGGAATCCTAAAGAAATTGAGATGAATTTTCGAAACCTAGCAAATATGCCAAGAAATCTACAAAGATCAAAACCCAAAAAATCTGAAGATAACAAAAGGAAGAACAATAGAACTTACATCAGAGATGAGAAAAAGAAGGAAAATTTTGCTTTTTTGGCATTCAAGGCTGACAATTAAATGAGAAAAACATTGACTTTGGGTTCTTTTATCTATCAAGTCCTTCAAATGCATAAGCTTCAAAGGAATTCCCAATCTGCGTTTCCTGACCATTACATCCAATTGAATTGAGGAGCAAAATGTCTTTAGGATTTATGCTGAGGGAAAAACAGGGTGGGGTGGGAAGAAGGAATTGGGGTGGGAAAACTGACAGACTGGGGGTGGCTGATTAGGTAGTTTGGTGGGTATGGGTAGGTTCAGGTGGGGTTTCAATGGTTTTAGTGGGTGTGGGGTGGGCTCAAGTGGGGTTAGTGTTTGTGGGGGTGTCCAGAGAATGAAGGTTAAAAGAAATTGAAAGATAACCGGCTACTACCTGTTATTGCAGGTTAAAAACAAATTCGGCTTGTTTAAAATCAATTGACATACAAGGTTTACTTATTCTAGGATTATGCATAGGTTGACTAAATATAAGAAGATGGGATAAAGGTTGGCCTATTTAAAACAAAATTTCCAAATTATAACTCATTGTAAATAGTAGTCATTTTAATTATCTTTTTAAGGTCTAATATTTACTTATGTGTTTAATGTTTAAGGATCGACCTTGAAGGTTTGCATCCCGCCCACCAAGTTTAGCGGAGTACATTGGAATAAAAGAACACGTTTTGGAAGTGATTGTGCATAGGGCCAAGTTCAAATGGACATATCTCCCAGCTCACTCAACATTTCAGGTGATTCTACTTGGAGATGAAAGCTTGTCTCGAGAGCTTTCCAACGACTGGTCATAATCCAATTCCGATAAAAGACGAGAGATATATGGTCGTTCAAAGTTGAGTTGTCTACCCAGCGATGCGGAGCGGGCGCTCCAACTATTTACTGGAGCGGGCGCTCCAGATTTTCAGCAGGATCAATTTGTGCTTAAAATCCTTGAGCGGGCGCTCCAAAGGGTTTCTGGGCCCTTTTTGCCCGTTTTTCGTATGTAATTGGGAGGTATAAAAACCTCTCTCTAACTTTTAGACAATAACTTTTAGCATATTTCTTAGTTTCAAAAACCCTAACTTAGTTCTTAGAGTGTAGAAGTCATTTATTGCTCTTAGTTGGTGATTTTGAAGAATTGAAGCTCCATTAATGGTAGTTAATGTTTGTAAGTTGATTCTCTAACTTTCATTTCAATTAAAGTTACTTCTTTTTGTCATATTTTCCTTTATTCCTTCTTTTTGCTGTGAACCTTCTCCTTTACAATCATTGTTGCTTAACTTTGTTGATTCTCTACTTTACTTTAACTTTTGAAATGGAATTTTTGTTTGAAATGCATATTACTATGAATGGTGAGTAGTTAACTTTCTAGGGTTTGGGCCAAAACCCTCATTAAGGCCATGGCTTGTGCTTGAATTTAGTGATTCATGCTTAGGGTTGGTTGTTGAACAAATGGGGTGCTTCATTGTATGCCTTTGTGATTGATCAACATAGAAGTTGTTTCCAATATTTGCAAATTGCAATGAAGGATCGAAAGATAAAGTTGTATGAGATTCCCCTTTGTTTACTTGACTAAATGGCCATGAAAATAGGAAGTTATACTCTTGAGTCAATTTTGTCACTTGTTATTAATCCTTAGGATAGGGTTAATGCCATGAAATTAGGAATTAACACCTTGTTTAAGAGCTCATTCTTAGCTGGAAAGAGTAATTAGGGGACTTTAGTTGATCGACTACTCTCTCCCCTAATCGAGGGTCTCCCTTGATGTTCAAGCATGATCCATGGTCACAATGAGTGGTAATGCCCTTGCCCTAGTGTGTTAAGCATATTCTTATACCCTTGTTAATAATACTTGCATAGTTTAACTCTTTTAGTTGTCTTAGTCTTAATTCACACAATTCTTGACCCCCCTTTGGTTACCCTTAGTTTATTCGACCATAAAGATTCGGTGATTGACCTTACCTCTCTGTGGATACGACCCTACTTGCCCTTTCTACCTAGTTATAGAGAACGATTAGAATTATCCTTGTTAGCCTCGACGACGACCTATCATGATGAAGTAGTTTTTATAGGATATGCTTTAAATAGTAAGGCATATAAAGTATATAATAAGAGAACAATGTGTGTTGAGGAAAGTTTCCATATAATTCTTGATGAAACTGACTCACTGCAGGAACCATGTTATGATAATGATTTTGAAATTGGGTTGACTCATCCTGAAGAATCAAACAATCTTGATGAGCAACTAACACCTGCAGGTATAGTTAAGAAACATGTTCCTGAAAACGAATTAACAATTCCTGAGCTTGATCCTCAAGGGGAACAGGTAAATGAAGGAACACCTGAAGAACGAATACAGGCAGAAGAATTGCATCAAGAGACTGAACAAACTGAAGAACCTTAAGTTGAAGGAACAAGAACAAGGAGGTTTGAACCAAAACCTTGGAAACACCATAACTCACATCCCTTAGAGTTGATCATAAGTGATATTGAGAAGGGAAGTCATACTAGATCCCAACTCAAAAACTTCTGTTCATTCCAAGCCTTTTTGTCCATGATAGGACCTCGAGATCATAATGAAGCCTTACTAGAGTCTGACTAGATAAATGCCATGCAAGAGGAACTGAATGAATTCCAAAGGAACAAGGTCTGGCATCTTGAGACCAAGCCCAAGAACCAAAAGGTAATTGGGTTGAAATGGGTCTTCAGGAACAAGCTGGATGAACATGGTACAGTTATTAGGAACAGAAGCCAGACTTGTAGCAAAAGGGTATAATCAACAAGAAGGTATTGACTTCGATGAAACCTTTTCTCCTGTAGCTAGAATAGAAGCAATTAGATTTTGAATGCATTTAGCCTTCATGGGATTTAGGCTGTACCAAATGGAAGTCAAATGTGCATTTTTAAATGGATAGTTAATAGAAGACGTCTATGTGGAACAACATCCAGGATTTAAAAATCCTAATCTTCCAAATCAAGTCTATAAGCTAGATAAAGTTCTCCATGGGATGAAACTAGCTCCTAGATCTTGGTACGAAGACTCTCAAAATTCTTGCTTTCATAATTTTGTTAGAGGCAAGGTTGACAGAACCTTGTTCCTTCAATCTAGAGGAACAGACATTTTAGTAGTACAAATTTATGTTGATGATATTATTTTTGGTGCTACTAATGATTCTTTATGCAAAGGATTTGCCGATTTAATGAGCAGTGAATTTGAAATGAGTATGATGGGAGAATTAAACTTCTTTCTTGGTTTGCAAATCAAGCAAACTGAAAGAGGAACATTGATCCATCAACAAAAATATGTAAAGGAACTGCAAGAAATATGGACTTGAACATATAAGACCAACCACACTCCTATAGGAAGAGGAACAAGGCTGGATGAAGATCCAAATGGTAAATCAATAGATCAGAAACAATACAGAGGTATGATTAGATCTCTCCTTTATTTAACAGCAAGTAGACCTGACATTTCTTTTAGTGTTGGTCTATGTGCTAGGTTCCAATCAAATCCAAAGGAATCCCACTTGATAACTGTCAAGAGAATCCTTAGGTATTTGAAAGGAAGTGATGATTTCTGATTGTTTTATCCTCGTAGTGATACTTTTGATCTAGTTAGCTACTCTTATGCTGACTATGCTGGAGATTTGGTTAATCGCAATACCACTGGAATTGCTCAGTTCCTTAGGAACCAGCTTGGGTTTCTTTGGGGTTCCAAGAAACAACATACAGTTGCCTTGCCAACTGTCAAGCTGAATATGTGGCTGCTGCTGCATGCTGTTCCCAGGTCCTATGGATCAAGCAACAGGTACGCGATTTTTTGGTATTAAATTCAAGTGTGTTCCTATCTTTTGTGACAATACCAGTGCAATATGCATTTCCAAGGATCCAGTACATCACTCTAGAATCAAGCATATTCACTTAGGGACCACTTCTTGAAGGACTATGTTGAAAAATGTTTAGTCAAAGTTGAATTTTGTCCTACAGAAAATCAAATTGCTGATATTTTTACCAAACCATTCAAGGACAGATTTGAAAAGATTCGCTTGAACTAGGAATGATCAGAATAGTATGAAACTGCCTATATTATTGACTCCCCAAGTACTAGTGTTTCTAAGTTTGCTCCAACTTTCATGAATTTAATTCATACACCTAGGGTCATGACTAAGGACTCATGTCTGTTTTTAAATATTATCCTTATTGTCCATGCACATATATTGAGTATGTAAGATGAAATGTTTGTATTGTTTAAAGGTCTGTATCGTAAGAGTATATTTTTTCTTCTTTCTCTTTTCCTATTTTTCTTCTTCCTTCTATTTTTTTTGTTTGTCACATTCTTCGCTTGTACATTTTGTGATTCAATGAATCAACCATTACTCAACCACACGTAATTACTCAAGGAATAAATTCAGTTTATCTAATTTAAAAAGAGTAGCAATTATTGAACACAAAACCCTAAATCACCCACTTACCCACATCCTTTCACATTTACTTTCACACGACCAATAATTACCTTTTATACCCAAGCCATCCAATCACTGACCACTTTCACTATTCACCTTCTCTTTATTCCATTTTCAAACAATCTTCCTTCACTCTCCAAGTCCTCACCAATGGCACCAAAAAGAACCGTCTCCGGAAACAGCGAAAATTTCCAGCCGAAAAACTCCTCCGGAAGACCACAGCAACCAAGAATCTTCAAATCCAAGGGAAGATTTAGTGAATTCCCAAGTCCCTGCTTCCGAAAATGAAACTATGTCCCCCAAAGCCTGAGGATGAAGATGAC
>CANSGD010000160.1:0-239783 GCA_947645195.1 Patellifolia procumbens | reverse complement strand
GGTGCACAAGGAAGTCTGTGGATATTGTTGGGTGACAAGATATACAAATAACAAAGATGAACCATCAATTAAACCAAAACGATATTGAGAAAAAAGAAATCAAATCAATTATAAATCAACCATCACTATTTACATAGACGACATGTTTGAGAAAGTCCCAAATTCATATCTTCCCCTAGATTTTCTTCAAAATTCTTTCTTTTTTCAGAGGTAAATAGAGTTAAATTAGTCACCTTCGAACTCTAAGTGGGAGCTCTAAGATCTTAAAATGTTCGATAAATAATCCATCTCAGATTATTTCACAAGAGTCTTATATGTCAGAACCAAATGAAGAGGCTTGGGGGAAGCACCCGAAGACTAACACGTAGCTCAACATAAGCCGGATGCTCTCAATAATACTTTTGATCACAAGTGCGTGTCGTGTGTTCTCTGAACACATAATATATAATATGGTGCTAGACCCTAAGACAATCGATGAGTTTTTTTGTTCGTCTTCAAGCTCTATAAAGAAATGATAAAAATCAAAGACACATTTTCATGTCTTCATTTCAAGAAATATTTAAGTGATAAAAATTTAGTTTCATACCTCTCCAGAAAGAGACATGAAGTTTATCCACCAATTTTTATGTCATTCAATTTCACCAAGAAATTTTATTTATTTGACAATTTGGTATTCGTCGATCTCCATATTCTCCAACACCATCACTTTTTCTTCATCTCCAACACCTCAAATTCCCTCTCGACTTGTAAAATTTTCATCAATTTAGTTCGATCATTTCTTTTATATTCCTTCTTCAGTTTCTCTCATAAGCTTTTTCTTTTTCTTTGGACCCACACAAGACATAATGTTGTGTAAAAATTTCGTCTGACACAACTGAATAAAGACATTTAAGTTGTTCTTTTATTTTAAAGTCATTTTTTCATCATAGTTTTTTTTTATAAAATTTGACTAGGCCTCATTTCCGTGGAAGAATAAAACTTCAATATCACACTCAATATTATACCATCGACTCATACGGTTTTTTGTACCCCCCCCGCGTGGCCACAGGCGAATGATAATTTTTTCCTCCAAAATGGGAATCGAAACCTAAAAATAGTTTGATTTTTTTAAGAGAAAAGTTTCAAAGGTCTAACTCCTTTATTTGGACCTACAAAGAAAGTAATTTGAGCAATTCCAGCCCCTTTCCCGTACACTACTTTCATAGTGTAAAAATGACAATTTCATATCTGAATTTAAAGTCCTTACGCACTTGTTTGCATTGACAAACAAGGTGATCACACAACAATCTTGCATGCTAGTCCCATTCCAGTTCTACCAGATACTTGTGTCATTAATTTAAGTTTCTCTAAGAAAATGAATGTTGGAATTGGCTCAACATCAGAAATTAGTTCTATGAGCATTTCAAATGACAGACTGAGAAACACACATTCCCTTTTCAAAGGTCACTGGCGCTTACCAACCACTATTAACACAACATATATTATTCAAACACAGACAAGAGAACAGTGCATGTGTGAACAGATAATATCAGAAATTTTTAATCAGTTAAAATTTTAAACTGACAAATGTGAAACTATTACCAATAAGGAAAAGCATGTTTTCCACTCGAAAAAGAAAAGGCAAGCATGTTTTCCACTCGAAAAAGAAAAGGCAAGCATGTTTATTCAAAGATAGTACAACTGCCCAAACATTGTTATAAGGAAGCTTCAAAGAATATATGTAAGCTTATAGGGAAGGCAATCACACAAATGTGCGAATATTTGTCGATCATAAGATGAGTTCACAGAACAAACCAGCAAAGGAAATGACGATATGATATAGATATGATCAGGGGCAAAGCTAGGGGAAGGGGGAGGCTTGTCCACCCCAGCCAGACCCCCCCCCCCCCCCCCCTTCCCAACAACACACACACACACAGAGACAGATTTTAGTGTTAAAACTTTAGTTCTTTCATGGAAAGCAATAACAGTAGGGGATCAGTGGCAAGACAAGCAAATTCTAGCGAAATTGTCTTGGCGGAGGTCAAGTTTTCAATTCTAGTGAATGCTTCAAGTTTTCTTCAAATGAGACTCATTCTTCTTCTTTCTTCCCTTTTCAGAATTTCTTTTTGCTCGGGTTTGTTTTACTTTTGTAAGAAAGGTATGCCGGCATGTAACAACGAATTGTATACTCATTTGTTTTAATTTAGTTGTTTCACCCCAACTTTTACCCCGGACATGTTCATCACCTGATATCTTTAATATCATTGAGTAAAAATACAAAAGTTAATATCATGAAAAGATACATCAACATCTCACATGACAGTTCCTTTTATTCTAAATTAGTATAAGGTCTAGTAATTCACAGCAAAACTCAAGTGCAAAAACGAGTATATATAAAGCACCATCCCCTTTCTCAAAAATATCTTAAGATCGAGGATAAATACAAAAGAAGCTATAAAGCAGGATCATACCTTTCTAGACCAGGTGAGAGAAGTCATCAGATGTTTGTCCAAACACCTAGAACGCTTGTCAGAGTTCTTGATAGGTTCTTTAACAAACTCCATTCCCTTCCACTGAAAATTTTCAACGAACCCATAAACATATGCATCGATAGCTTTCTCCAATAAATGAAGAAAGTTCTATAAACCAATGCCCAATAGAATAATGAAATAACTGTTCCAATATGATTCTGCAATAACTGTACCAATGGGTTAGATCCACAACTTCTATTGAATGGGAAAAAAAACATTTAACTTGTAGCAATTACTTCATACATTATTATTTGTCATTGACAAAAACTACCAGTCCCTTACTAGACAATGAAAAACATATCATTTAGAATTGACAAATTATAGTTTTACTAATTGGGCATGGGCATTATCCAAATTAACCCCAATTTGAAAAAACAAGCGAAAATTATCTATGGTAACCCTGTAGAATTTTTTTGTGAAATATGGTTATTTTGAAAAACTTTTTAAAAATACAAGGTTGCCATAGATAATTTTTCTTTAAGCCACTCACCTAAAAGAGGGGCGGGGTAGTTTTCCCAATTATGCTCCAACCTAGGATCGTTGGCGAGGAACATTATGAAATTGAGCAAAGAGTTAAGCAACCCTGAGTTTTATGCTCATGAAGTGGATGGGAAGAAAGATTATTCCATCCATGTCTTCATAATCTTTAAACCAACAACAATGCACATTTCACAATAACCTTGATACTTGCACTATTTTTTCTCTTTTTTTTTTAATCGATCTCCTCCCTTTCTTGTTTTTGTTGTACCAAGAAAATGTTAAATAAGTTCTTGTGGTGTGGAATGAAAGATGAAGAAGGGCTGCATGGCAGACGCTGTTGCTGCCACCTGGTGGTGCACTTTGCAAAGCTTGTTCAAGACAATTTTTTTGTAACTCATGTAAGCCTAGAGTCAAGTGTTGCATTATGACTGATCATCTTATCTTGATCATACCCTTCCAAAAACACGTGGGTATCACCCTCCATCCTCCCTTTGAGTATATTCCTTCCCTCGCTACCGATAGATGATTATAATCTATGAAAATAATTGCAAAGATGCAACATCATAGAAAAGGTGTTTGAACATTGGAGAGAAAGAGCTAAATGTAAGGACAAGGATGAGATAAATCAAGACAGAGTTGGAAAAAGAAAACAGTAAGGGGAATGACTACCTACAGACAGAGAGGACCCAAGGGAGAAATGAACAAACTGGGGTATTCCAGCACAGCCTTTAGCAAGTAAGTACACACTCAGATATCAGAAAGACAATGAGCATATTCTGAATGCTTACAATAGAGTCTGGACTCTGGCTGCAAAGAGAAATACTAGACATAGGTTGGTAGGTTTTAGATCAATTAAAAACAGTAGTCCCACATAAGATGCCAAATATCATCCCCATGTGTGCATGCTTAGCTTGGTTGGTAGACTATAGTGAGTATAAGTGAAGCAATTATCGACTAGACAACCACTTCCTCCATTGGCTTGTATGCATCTAGCTGTCTAATATTGGGCAGATGCATTCTACCAAGGGTAATTCCTCTTTCATTTTCCATTTAACGCAACATTAACATTTTCGAGATTAAGGTTTGCAAACTTTGACAGTTATATTCAGTATTGAAAGAACTAAAGGTACAACTTTTCTAGATTTGTTTCGATGTGTATATAACTATATCCATCGGCGTTGACTTTCTCTCGACTATGGCGATTTCTGAGTAGCTCGGTTTCCTTCAGCCCTTCGCTAAATAAACGGGTGGTGTCCTCCTCCTGCAGCTCAGTAGCTTTATCCGTCCTAAGAGAAAGGCTGCTTTTAGGAGTTCCTTTTCAAAATCTAATACTTTTGGTTCAGTAGTATTACGTAGATGTTAAAGGCAAACACTGAATAAGCTAATGTTGCATCTGCTTGAAAGATGGAAAGAGTATGCATCACTTTTATGGTTTCATAGGAAATCCGGAAGCAGATAGATTGAATATGGACCAATACTGAAGCGCCATGCAATGAGCATGCATGTACTATGACTACTAGTAGAATACATGACACCGAAATAGTGTGCCAAAGAAAGTTTCATTGAATACAATTTAATCTGTTATAAAATTACTGGTATATACACAAGTAGCCAGCAACATAACCAAAGATTACATTTGTTCACCTGAGAAGGGTTGACTGCAGTAGGGACACAGCTGAGCTTCTTCATTTAGAGATGATCTGACACACACAATAAGAGATGTAAGAAACCAGTAGTAACCTAGAAAAGAAAATGATTTATTTTCGTTTCTCCAAAATCATCTTTTCCGTGTTAAAACATTGAATGTTTGCTTACTTGAAAACCTGGAATGCATTACCACAGTTTGGACACTGCACAAACACCAGAAAGACAAAAAAATTTAGTGAAAGGAAGCAACATATAGCCATAGTAAAATAAGGCCAAAAATTTCGATTTATAATAATGATATATAATGGAGGAAAAGGCAATTCAAACATCTCTTAATAGTGATAGGAATCTTAGACAAACTAGGCGTGAAAGACGTGCTGAGCTCGCAGAGCCACCGATGTAAAGTATTTGTACTTGTTATGTGAAAATTAAGTGCGAAATCAACTTTTGAAAGCCGTACTAATCAACTACTTTTGCAAGTGTATCTACTCCCCCTTTTGTTGCAAACAAATTCGAACTATGTTCTCCTGAAGCCTCAACTTATTTTCCGCTTATTTCACGAAAATTAAGTTCAAACATATGTTCAATTTAGGTAAAAGAAAAGGTTAAGAAAAACAAATGATATTCACTTTCAATTCATAGTTAAATGTGTCGAGATAAATTAAGTTCAAGAAAAGCAAACAAGAAGCTGACACATGCCTCTGCTGTGACTCGGCTGAATTTTAAAAAGTTGTACCAGATATGTATCGCTTTGGGTGTAAAGAGATCTCCTAGTTGTGTTAGCTTGTATAAGGTATTTGAACTTGACTTATCTGAACTTCTTTAACCTTGAACTTATCCGAACTCATCTAAATGCAGGCTCAGTCTTGTTTTTATGATGGCCAGATAACCTGCCTTTAGATGCAGGCTATCCATAGTTTAGTACATCTATATGTTGAGCTAGTTCAAAGGGAAAATGTTAGAGAAGATAGCTTTCAGACAATGAAGATAGGACATTGTTAGAGAATAGAATAAATTTGGAGAGAGCATTCTTCTGAGAAGGGAGGGGGCTGAGAGCAGACTATAGAGTATTAAGTTTCATATGTGGTGGCAATGGCCATCACAGAAAAGGAACCATGCTTGTAGGTTTAGCGAAGGTTTGCAGTTGTCACAACTTGATATCAATCTCCAAAAGCTTGACAATGTGGCAATAAGCTCAATTTATTACCCTGCTGGGACTGGGAGGAATATAGACAAAAGAACAAGACAGAAATGGACTAGCTTAACAAAGGGACTTAACCTTTTTACTCGCAAGAACCACAATAACCATAATTAAGCTAACTTGTCACGAACTCCTACTCATATCAACAATAGTATTGAAGAACAACACAACCAGATAAAATAGAGTTCTAGATCTTCCAATAAAAGAAATTACATTTAACATTCTGTTCAATACGCAAAAAAGCGCTATATATTATAGAAAGCATAAAAGTGACGAAAAAGTGGCTGCAGTGTTGTCTAAGGCAGAAGTCCAAAATAAATGGCTGAAAACAGGGAGGCGATACCTGTCATAAAGATTTTTCCTCGGCAATCGAAAGAGAGAATACTTACTAACAAAGTCTGGCTACTATATACTGAGCAGGGGGATAAATTGGAAGCCCCTAAGGTTATTGAGCAGGAGCTGATTAGTTTTACAAGAGGTGGCTTGGAAAAAGAGCGGCTAGTCTTCCTAATATTCATTTGCCTGCAGACCTTGACACCTCTAGCTCATGCGATATCCTATTAGCTGAGGTCACCGGGCAAGATATTGACTGAGCTCTGCACAACATTTTTAATGACAAGGCTCTGGGCATAGATGGTTTAAACTATTTTTCAAGAGCACAGGCATATTATCAAGGATGAGGTCTAGAATGTTATGTTGAATTTGTTTGGAACTCATTTATGAGTAACTAAACAAATCAGCTGCCACAACACTTACTATGGTGCCAAAGATACCAAACACTCATGTAAAAGATTTTAACCCATTGCTTGTTGCACAATTAGCTACAAGATCGTGTCTAAAATCTAGACTTCATGAGGTTGTCAATATCTCGCTTATCCAGGTTTCATAGCTGACAATATCTCAGTTGACTCTTTGACTCCTCGAGAATCACACTGGGAAGCATCTGTCTCCTAGGTGTGTGGTCAAGAATTACACTAGGAAACATATGTCTTCTAAAGAGTTACTCTTCACCAAAACTTTTAACTTTCGCCCTAGACGTGAAAGGTTTCAGCTAACCCCACTTTATGTTTGCAGATGATTTGCTTTTGTTTGCTAAGGATGATATTTGCTTTTGTTCATCTGCTTATGAGTGATTCTGAAGACTTTTCAATGCTTTCATTACAAACTAATTTGGACAACAGCAATGTGCATCTTTGTGGGATTGGTTCAGCGAAAGATTTGTGATCAGCTGCAAGAGGATCTAGGTGAAATCCCTTTAAGATACCTTGGAGTGCCTCTCTCATAAGAAAAGCTGAGTCCTTCGGTGGATAGGATTCTTGCTAGAACAAGGCATTGAACGGCTAGAAACTCAACTCACCAAATCTATCGAGTAGTATGCAGAAATTATGTGTCAGCTGGTTATTCTTCCCAAAAGGTGCTCAAAGGAAATCCAAATCCAATGCAGAATCTTATTCTTGCGGATGAGTGATAATGTGGCTTCTACAAAAGCTCACAATATTAGAAACATTGAGCTTTGAAATAAAGGTATTACACGCCTATAAGTTACTATTATGGACTATTCATAGTAAGGCTAACAAAATATGGGTCATGTGGATTCATGCTTATTGCATTCGAGGGGAGAGGTGCACACACTTTATGCTGAGAACAAGGCAGCTTCTTAGATGATATAGAATATTCTGAAGTGTAATAAAAATGTTGATAATTCTTGTGGCTGGGATGATGTGATTCATGGGGACAGCTCACTATTAGACATATGTATAATGCTCTTTAAGGAGATAATGTGAAAGTTGATTGGAAAAGGATTGTGTGAAACGCTCAAGCTACAATAAAGAGTCTAATGCTTCATCATAAGCTGCTCAAAGCTGATAGGGTCTGTGTTTGGGATGCATCATGTAATATAACCTGTGATCTTTGTAAGAATGGGCCCGAATCTCATCTCCACTTGTTTTCTGATTTTCAATATAGTAAAGCATACTGCTGCAAAATGAATACACTCCAGATTTACTGACCAATTCAGCCTATGCAAGAAGTCAGAATTGCAGCAAATGTGTGTAGGAGGAAAGACAGCAAAAGCAAAGTCTATGGAGCACTTTTGCTGAAAGCATTTATGGTATCTAGTTCCAAGAAGCAACAGAAGATTCGCTGGGACTCCGGATTTCTTGGCAGAATTGTTTCAAGCAAGCCCTGTTTAGAATAGCATGTAGGTGTAATAAAGAACAAAAAACCAGTTGTTGTTGGCTTAGTCGTATTATGTTACCTAAAAACCAGTTGTTGTTGGCTTAGTCGTATTATGTTACCTAGTTCTTTTCTTCAGTGCTATGTTTAGCTTAGTCCACTTTGGAACCTCAGATAGTGATGCTTGGGATGCTATGATGGTAAGACCATGCACATCAAGAGTACCTCTGACATACCCTTCTTAGAAGATGATATCAGAGGTATGCTGATGCAATGGTCTTTTCCTAGCTCAGTGGCTTTTGTAGGCTACATGATGATGATTGGTTTGTATTCTCCTTTTAAGGAATGGAATTTACTAATTTGCCAAAAGAAAAGCATAAAAGTAAGAGAACTTGTGAAATCTCACCGAGTCTTGAATCATGTCTCTTCCTGCCCACCAGAGAAATATACCAAAGCCAACCACAGGTACAATTATTGCCAGCAACTGCGTAAGCGCATCAAAAAATATCAGATCAAACGCTTGTATTAGTTTCAGGGTCAAATGTACATACATCAAATGCATTAAAGGTCGTACAATATTGAACACTACTACAATGTTAAATCTCTAACAAGTGACATCACATGGGAGAATATGCAAACAGAAAAAAAATGACATGTTGTACACAATACCTTGCATGCACCAAAGTGACAACTTATGGCAATCAGTTATAAGCAAAACAAACTTCTAAGGGTCGAACATGTAATGATCAACTTAAAGATGGGAAAGGGCAGACTTCAAGTTCAAGACAGCAAACCTATACAAACCAACAAGACAACAAGAACTTCCAGAACATTCTATTTTAAAAGTGCAACTTATGAAACATCAAATAAACCAACAAGAAATAGATGAGCTGAAGCCACTATAAAATTGAACTGTAAAGGCTGCAAATTGGGTTTTCTTATGGATTACAGTATTAGTTAGTGAAACTTTCAACAAACAACCAAATTTCAAGGAATTAAATTCACAACTCAAGACAAAGAATCTATACTTAATACTAAATTGATTAAGTTTTTACATTCAAAGCATTAAATGAGTACAACTATTTGTATTTATAGTCAATTCGCTGCCCATCTATAAAAATTGATACTCCTAACTTTTTTAGTTAGTAAAAGTATCTTCATTTCAAAATTTCAACTCTTCATATCTTTAAAGCAATATCTGTCCAATTGATATGAATCCTTACCCTTAATATGTTTCTACCTGGTGACTTTCTAATTATTTGACTCTCTTTTAAAAGTAGCATATTAACTTTTTATTAGATATCAACTAGAAAATCAAACATTACTCAGGCAAATAGAGAGAGCTTAAAGTAAGAGAGATTTACCCAAAGAGACACAATAGTGTCAAGAACCCAACCAAGTTGGCCAGTTAATGTAAGATAAGTCAATCCAACAGCCAAAGCAAGATTACCCAACACTCTTGAATTCATACCATCATCTCTTCTATCACCACCACCACCACCACCATTAAAATTAGGAAATTGATTGAGCTTAACCAATACCACCCTCTTTCGCCGCCTCGACTTCTCTTCCTCTCCCCATAAAACCCCACTTTCACTTGTTCTTAGAAACCCATTTCCTCTATAGGCACACAACTTTATCTTCAAAGAATTTTGAGGAAAAGTACCAATCTTTGTGCATCTTAGATAGTAAAATTTGATAGGTAGAAGTGATTTTGGAAGAAAATTACAAGTGGGTATGAAAATTAGGTTTTGTTGGCAAAAACAGGTTGAGGTGGTGAGGGATACAGCTACAGGTGAAGGTGTTGTCATTGAAACACCATTAACAAGAACTGGGTTTTATTGGTAAATGCAGGAGGTTATGTTTGTGGGTTTGAAGGTTTTGATAGTGAACATCAAATGTGAGAACGAGTAGATTTTCATCAAAGCATATCCGTTTCTATGATATACGCCACCATTGGTCCCTCTGTTTACATCAAAGACTCCAGAAAGAGAGAGCGTTGTGAAGTTTGAGAGTACTTCCAACATCCAGGAAGAGTTGTCAATTATGATATTTTCAAAATTCTTAGTGGATAAAATTATAAAAATGATTTTTTTTAGGGGAATAGCAAATGTATTAATCTATAGACAAATTGTCCATTAATACATATGGAGTAATTATAAAAGGACAATAATTCTCCAACATTGCTCAACACCAAAGGCACATGCCTAGCTAAATTATGAGCTACACTATTCCCATCACCCCTAACATGATTTTGTTTAGGGAGCTTTACTGAGTAATTAGTTTGTGGGTCTTTGTGTTTACCATTTTTTTAGGTTTAATCAGGATTAATCAAGTATGAAAGTAGGGGAAAATTAACGATTATCTGGTTTAATTAATTCAGTTCAAAACACATCCAAAAGAGTTTTTTTGGAGACAGGGGTACGAGAAGAAATGACTTTGACTTGGAGGGATAATACCTTGAGAAAACCTATACGACTCTAAGTAGTTGATTAAACCATCTCAATTACATTTTTCAAACTTTAAAGAATAGTGTCATGTATTATTGTTGTACAAATTTCATGGTGGAATCATGAAAAAAATTGTTCATTGGATTTTCATTGTATTACATTATATTCCACAACAATGGGAACGGTCAAGCGAAATAGGGATTTATGATGATATACTAAACAAGCATCCTTGAAATATATTAAACGTTGAAAAGTTTTGTGTTTAAAACAAACACTACGAAATTTCTGTCGACAAATCCTAATTTAAGAGTAACTCTTACGGTTTAGGTTTAGAGTTTTTAGACGTGTTCTTGGATGAATTAATAAATTATGACTCGTAATGGATGGAGATCCAATGTTTTTAGAAATTCAAACTTCAATGACTATATCCAGACCTTAACCCACTTGGTTTCTCGGTCTAGCATTGGCGGGACACACACTTGGAAATAACGCGAAATTGTAAGGAAAATCTCTACCTCCAAGCATCGCTCGTAGGTGGATTCGACCCTGTAACCTGAATCCCAATCAACTACATCAAAGTAAACTTGGTAATTATAATAAAAACATGTAAAATATATCTATTAGACTGTATTTTTGTTCCAGTAGCATTATATAGAAAAAAAAATGGACGATCGTTCATGGAACATGGTGTTAGGACTTAGGATCCAAACGTGAATACAAAAGAGAAGTACAATACTGAAGAATCGTTGGATTTGCAAGCGCCCAACGAGTTCAACACTGTGAGTCTCGTGCAAAGGACAAGATTGAAGAGAAAGAAAAGGCGACGCTGAGCAGGTTCCGTCGCCTCACGCGACCGGACAATTTATGGGCCTAGAGAACACTTGTTTTTTTTTTGGTTTTACTTATAGATCTTGTTTCTTTAATTTTAGTTAGAGTGCGATAACAATATCATTTGTTTCCTAAGTCTCGGATAATATTATTTCCTAAGATAAGAAGAGATAAGATATTATTCATTAAATATTATCTTATACTTCCTCCGTTTCTTTTTATAAGCAACATATTGACTTTGACACTATTCATACATTATAATTTGACCACTTTTATGGTTTATGCGCAGGGAAAAATATAATCTTGTTGGATCTCGTTTGATTTGTCTCATTGTATACATTTATAATGTCTTCTTGTCATAATTTTTACAAATGCATAATCAAAAATAAAAGTGGTACAAAATGTGCATCGACAAGTATGAAAAGTGAAATGTTGCTTACGTTTTGAAACGGATGTAGTATCTTTTAGTATGAGAATTCTATTAGGAATAGAGTTTTCTTAACCTCTATATAAAGAGAGGTAGGATACCAATTTCAAGGTAGAGAAAAATATTCTCAACTGAGAAGTAGCCTAATTAGAAGAAATTGATAAAAGTTATGTCGCTCATAGAAATTGGCAAAATGATGTAAAGAGGTTTTTCCCACTTGTTAAGTGAAAGATTTTTATAGTACAAAATTTTTGCCTTTTTAATTTTCAAAGTTTACATTATAACTTCTATTTCATTGATCCTTGTGTTATTGTGAATAATTTGCTTCCGCTAGGACAAAAATATTGTCTAAGACCAATGCTCTATTTCTTTAAGGCCCTTCGAGTCAACATCTATGAAAAATTGGCAAATTATCATCCATTGTTCATGGCTTCATGCATTTCCTGATTTCTTTCTTGTCTAGATCAAAATGATCGCACACAAGAGGGCACTAGATTGAGGCTGCCCCACTGCACTTTCAACAGAAGAGCAAGGGGAACTTTTGGACTAGAACAAAATTGAACAGGAACCTGAATTTACAAGCTAATTCTATAAAGATCACTTCCTAAATATATTCCACACTGGGTTTCTGTAAATTAAGTAGACAGATTTGATCAGTATCCAATGGAAATTATGCCGACAGAAACTTGTGGCTCTTCCTTGGGTGAAGATGAAGGACTGGCGTTAACGGTTGATCAACCATGAGTTCAGCATTCCTTTGGCCCCTGAACACATTACCACGACTATGATTCATGATATCACATAGTATATGAGAAGCAAAAGTGAAGACATTGTTCATCATGATCACAATGACAGTTATCAAGCAAGCATGAAACCATTGAATAATTTACATTACCAATCCCTATTCCGAATCAGCCAATAATGAGACTACTTAAAGTTGAACATGTTTCTTTATTTTCATTCAAATATATGAGCGACATTCTGTTCAGCGGAGAGAAATCATGCAATATGTAGTTGTGTACTTAATATAATATCCATCGGTAGCAAGATATGGTAGGTCTAGAAGAGACAGTTTCCTATACAATATGAATTTGAAGAATGGAATTATATAGAACAAATTTTTTCCCTTCAAATGAGCGCAAAATAAATGAAACGACTAGGATCAAAAATA
This sequence comes from Patellifolia procumbens, assembly GCA_947645195.1. Lineage (NCBI taxonomy): Eukaryota > Viridiplantae > Streptophyta > Magnoliopsida > Caryophyllales > Amaranthaceae > Patellifolia > Patellifolia procumbens. Next base: position 226,891 of record CANSGD010000160.1, on the reverse strand, counting down.
AGATAGAAAGAGCCCTTCTCAGGGCAGCATTAAACCAAGGGAAGTGAAACTGTAAGAATCTTACACGGATAACTTGCTGTTGACAAAGCACAATGTTAACTTGTGCCCTTTCGCTGTTCTCACTGCAAGAGTAGTTGGTCCTTGTACGGGTAACCTTGTATGAATATACAGGATTTTGAGTGTTGACAGCCTACAACTGTCCTTGATACACAGGACAGAACCAATATGATGCAAAAGGAATTCTTTAGCTAATGGAATCCAAAGTACAAGTAGTATCCTCTTCCCCTTGGCTCCAATATGGTAATTCTAGAAGAAAAACTTACAGCTCTCTCTGCTTCCATTAGATACACTTAAGAACCTCTCCCAAAATTAATCCCCACTGAGTCCAGTGTGTACCGCCCTGCATCAAATTAAAATATCCAATGGACTTTTAAATGTACTTGAACAAAATATCCAGATAAAGAGAGAAGTTTATGACACGATTCACAGTTAGGACAAGAAACACAAGAATGTGAGACATTTATAAGAGGTGGAATATATAATTAAAAACCTGACAGAATACGGCATATGGCTCCCTCAGAGGTCCATCACATGACAGCTCACTTGTACTACCATCGATGAAGGTTCCATCAGCAAAGATCACCTGGACCACCACAGACCTTCTCAGTCAGTATATTCTCAAAGTAAGCTACTCCACTTTTTTTTCCCTGTCTTTTTTGGTGGCAATTAACCAAGCCATTCCTGTTAATTAGATAAAATGCCATAAAAGGGAAGATAAACTGTAGAAGAAGATGTGCTCCTAAAGTCCTAGTTGTTCCTTCCTCTTGCAGGAAGAAGTATGCATTATTCAGGAAGAAGCATGCATTATTTAGTAGCTTGAGACAGTCTTTTGTCTCTAGCTCTCACTAATATGTTAGGGTGCTTTAATGAGAGGATACGATATTAGTTTAGGTTCCTGGCCTTGCCAGTCCTTCAAACAATAGTTCATTACTTATCAGGAGAAGAAAGAATAAAGCTGAACCAGATAGCAATGGAAGAATCAGACATAGTGCACACGAGTATATCTGGAAATATTGAATAGATGAAAGAGCATATAGAAAATGTGAATATAAACATTCAACACATGTAACCTAAACTGGAAATGGTTTCACCAATTTATCGTGGAAGTAATCATCTAAATATTCAAGTACGAATATTTACCAGGGATACTCAGCACAAATTAATAAATATGAACACAACAGAACAGCAAAAATTTTCAGCACTAGAAACAGAAGAACTAGGAGAAAAAGGAAACAGGAGGTGGATATTGATCCTGACCTAACATTATGATGATAAAGAAAGGATATATACCTGATACAAGTAATTAGAGCAAACAAGAATAAAATCATGCCATGATTTCAATTCAATGGCTATCCCCTTCAACATGAAGGATCTATGTGTGGGTCTATTATTGGTTAGCACCCCAAAATCCTGGATCAAACTCTGCCTTTTATTCAATTGACCTAGACAAACATGGCCTAGATGTCCACTCAGCAATGATTTTTCTTCTAGGCCCATCAATTACCCCTAGCACATCAATTTTCTTGACTTCCAACGCTAATTTGGTATATGAGGAGTGTCTAGAACTAACCTTAAAGTCAATATGCATCAATCAAACAGGATATTAGAAAGCAGCTTCAGGGGCCTCAGGGCTCATAGAGGGACAGCCTGAATTCAAAATGGTAAATTATGGATGTATTTCTTGTGTCAAAGAACAACACCCTATTTGACTGGAAAACTAGAAGCTGTACTGCCATTGAAACACTAACTACTACTAGCAGCTAAACTCGGGGTAAGATATGTATTTCATCAACAAGAACTTCTTCAGTAACAGTCTCAAGAAGATAAACACACCAACAATGCCCTTACTTTATCTGAACCCTAAGCATGTCATAGACTAGCTCAAATACCAGACAGGGGAGTAGTCACTCTTTGAGAAAATGCATCCACTAAGAGCTTGAAAAATCGGACTTTTCAATACAGAAAACACTCCAATCCAAATCTAAAACCTCTCATCCAAGAAGTAGCAAGATATTCCCCAAAAAATGTGAGTTGTAAATGCCATCATGAATTATGTCCTCTTATACAATTATACTAGTAAATTAAACTTTGTAAAGAACTAAACGGTATAGTTAACTGCACCTCTGATGCATATCCAGCAGTTGCTCCAGGCACTGGTTTAGTAAAGGAACTAACAGGAGAGCTTCTCTGCACGGCCTGACAAAACGCAATGAGACGTTCTCGACTTCCAAGCTGTACAGCCTATAAAAAGTAAATTAACCATCAGTTCTCCAATTACCGTAGGTTAGAAGTAACGAGGGATTATATTAACTACTATCTGGAAAATATAAAAGCTATTATAAATTCATCACAGGATGGAAGTTTTTGTTGCTCTAGCCTCTTTAATGCGATAATAAGAATTCTACACATAGGAAAAGGTTCCCCTGACTCGCTTACACCCCCTCTATTAAGATGAGAGCAACCAGAAGTTATGACTTAACAAGAAAAGAGACTCAACTGGCCTCAAAGAAGCTACAGATCACTCACCTAATTACCTAACGAGCTAGATGTAGGCAACAAAAAATAAATTACAATAGCACATTAAGGCACAAATCTTAACACCAGAACCTCATGTGTAACTCTCACAATGATACCAATAGTACATCCATACAAATGTCAGTATCTATTAGATGCCCTCTACATGACTCGACACTCAGATGTGCACATGCGCATAGATCTTAAATAACCTAGTCGACACTAGGATATGTACCAGTACCGAGTCCGAGAAACATAGGACATCATTTAGATTCATGTTGGAAGTAAAATGACACAGAAAGACTACAATTTGATAAAAAAAATTTCTCCAGCATAACATAAAGAAAAAAATTAATAGATGAAATGTATAAACAGTACACAACCAAAAGTTTTTCCAAATATTCCCTTAAAGAAAAAGGTTCTTAGATAAAAAACAATACTTCCTCCGTTTTTTTAAATGTGACACTTTCTATTTTAGGAAGTTTTAAATTAAATGTGACACTTTCTTTTTTGGTCAATAAACTCTCTCTATCTCTCTCCTCTCACATGGGTCCACTTATTTTTTTCTCTCTATCTCTTTCCTTCCCAAAAATTGCCTAGGAGTCCGTGAATCTAAAAGTGTCACATTTAAATAAAAACGGAGGAAGTATATCAGTTCTATAGTTGACCTGTACTGTGTCATTCCTCAGAACTCGAGGATGTGGCTGAACCTTGAACCCTCTCAATGACATAACCTCAGCAATTAAAAGTGAGCCCTGTTCAAGAAAATAAGATAAAAAATCATTGGGATCAAGTGATTAAAAAAAGAAAACTATAATGAAAAATAAATAAATATAAACTTAAGCATATGATACCTTAATGGCTTCTCCAACCATCTGAGGTGACAGGAACAATCCCTGAAAGAAAGTCCGCATGATATGACCAGGAGTTGAGCCACAATCAACTCCAAGTCCTGGGGCAGACAAACGAGCTGCCGCTGCTCTCACCCATTTTTCCCTCCCGGCAACATAACCGCCACATGGTGCAATTGTCCCGCCGGGGTTCTTTATCAAACTTCCAGCAACCAAATCTGCACCCTGTCGATAACAAATTGAATAATTTTTTCTGTATCCATTATGACTACTACTACAAATGAAGCTTTCAACATACCACCATCGGAGGTTCAATTGTGTCCACGAATTCACCATAGCAGTTATCCACCATGACCAAACAATTTGGATTCTGAATCTGCAAGTTACATAAAAAAGATCGCAGATGAGTCTTTCTAATCAGCAGAGGATATTTCCAGGTATGCAAACACCTCAAGATAAAATAGGTGGGTGCATTAGAGACCAAGGTAGCACGATTAAATCCCAGACAAAGCACTGACAAAGATGAGAAAATCTCTTCATATTAGAACGATGCCAATGTCAAAGCATCAAGCAATAGCAGATGAGTCTTTCAATGAGAAAGTCTAGATTAAGACAGTGTCGAAAAATTCCGAAAAACCCCATTTTTTTTAACATATGAATCTCCCATGAAAATCAGACTAGTCTAATAGTTAGTGTTTCACGCATACCTTTATCATTTGTATAGCTCTGCCTATCTCATAGACACTTAAACTACAACGCCACGAATAGCCACATGACCTTTGTATAAGTGCACATCTTGTTTCAGGAGTCACAGCACTTGCCAATCGATCCCAGTCAAGTCCACCATCCTCAGCGAGCTGAAAAAAATTCTTGACAATAAGTGTTCTGCAACTTGTCAATTAAATGCTTTCATCCCACACCCCCAGAAAAAGAGAGAAAATGAAAACGAGAAAATTAAATAAAAAGGGAAGAATTGCAAGGGTAGAATACCGGAAGTTCTCGATATTTGACTCCAAAATCTTTTAGCGATCCAAGCCCATTACAGTCTCGCTTGCCAATGACTTCCTCCAAAGTGTCGTATGGAGCGCCAGCAACTGCCAGAAGCTGGAGAACTGGTAAGTCTAGTAGGACACATTTTTCCAGAAAAAGAACTAGTTTAAAACCTTAAAAGAAGAAGTAAAGATCTTCACTTTCTGTTCAAGTAGATCAGAATTGCGAAGTAAGAAAAAACAGAAAAGAACTAACCTCGTCACCTGGCCTCAACATTGCAAATAAGGCACAAGTTATAGCATGGGTGCCTGAGAAAAACTGATGGAAAAAGCAATAAGAACGAGAACAGAGAACAAGGGCCAAAATCTGAACAGAAAAAGGGGGAGAATTACATGTGAACGGACAATAGCAGACTCGGCGCCAAATATTTCCGCAAACGCTTGGTCTAGTCCTTCGCGTCCTCCAGCTTCATCATGCCCGTAACCGGTGCATCCAGCAAAAAACTACGTAAAGTACCACTGCAACATCAAAATGGCAGGAAAACAGAAGAGATATATAGTGTTGTGAAATAATTAGCACAAACTCGACATGAAGATATTTTTCTGTTTAATATCCTGCCTTCTATAGTTCGGCAGGAGAAAGAAACTAAACATCCTTCGTTTTAGAAATCAAAAAGGAAAATCTCAAACGCCTATCTGCATATTAATACTGAATTTGAAAAGATAATCTTTTCAACTACATTGTAAACGCCTGGTTATTTGTTTGTCAATAGGTTTAAGGTGCTCTTAGCTGGATGTTAAAATCCAAGTGCACATCCTATAAGATACACTTACTTTGTCAACGTTTAAGGTGCTATTTTGCAGGGACTATATGGCTTTTTCATACAGTGTATAGACAACAGATACCAAAACAAGCTTTATTGCCCTCATCTATCAAAGAGAAGCTCTAAACAATATTCATACAGAAAAAAAAAGGAGAACCCAGTTCCACTCACATGAGATCCAACACGAGCATTTTGATAGGCTTTCAGAACACGGGAAGTATTATGTGCTACCAAATTATCGATATACCTGAACTCTGAGTGCAGTGAAGCCACTGCATTTTCAACCTGGATTATTTTACATCAAAATAGAGTTCAGCATCACCCTCAGCAGCAAGAACCAAAAACATTTAAAGATGCACAGCCTATAAATAAATCAAGCACGGCCAAAAATAGACATTCCAATATAGTAAAACACGAGAGTCATGAGCCTTGGAAGGGGTATTATGGCCCTTTGGCTAAGTGAGAGAAAGATGATAGTAACCTTCATGCTTCATATATAAAGGTCAGATTATCAAAGGACTTTAGTATCACGCTAATAGAGCTTAACTTAATCTTATATTGTGATACTCAGGCATCATAGACAAGCACATGATGATTCCATTGACCGGAACTCCAAGCTATCCATGAGCTTGTCATTTCTACTATCAAGATTTTAGGTTGTGAACTTCTATCAGATGCAAGGAGTAAAAAATCAAGTACTTTTAAAAGGTTGGGCTTGAGCACAAAATCGACAACTCCGATAAGTTTAGGCAAATTCAAGAACAAGTTGCTTAAAGCTTAAGCATACAAACACCAAATGTTGTTCCAGATAGAAATACAGTCTTTACAATATAACACCAGTTTCTAATGACAAATTATTAAAAAATTCATAGACATCTTCCTACTGGTCATTCCATCAACCAATGAACAGCCATATTTACCTTGCCTTATCGTTTCGCCAATTGTCAATATAGAAAACCTTTTGGAAAAAGGTACATTGTGAAAAGTCCCCAACAAAATGATTCCAGTTAGAAAGATAAGTGTGGATATGAGTACGGCTGAGCAGAACTTGTGCTAGACTGCACCAAACCGCAAACCAAACTGTTTTGGGGCAGTTTAAGTTGGTTTATGGGCTCAAACCATGGGTCAGTTTCCGTTTATTACTAAACCGCGGTTTGCAGTATGGGCTTGGGCTATTATATTTCTAAGCCAAACCGCACCACAAAGCGCCTAAATGCCTTTGATATTTGGCTTACCAATAATTTTATACCTTTAGTAGTAATATTTGTAGTAACTTTGTAATTTTTTAGCATTTTCTAACTTTTTTTGTAGTTTTTATATTTTTTTAACAACAAATGTGTAGTTGATAAAATAAAACAACAATTACAAATTAGAAGAAATTTATTGAGTTAATATACTCCCTCCGTCCCAAAAGGATTTCCCATTTGCTTTTTGCACGGTCTCCAATGCACATCTTTGACCGCTTATATCTCCTATTATTTATTAATAAAAATGATAAAATGTTGATATTTTGAATATACCTATTAATACAAATCTAACAAGATCATCTATGACAATTATTTATATTATATATTAGTTATAATTTATGGTCAAAGTTTACAAAGTTTGACTTCAAGAAAAGCAAATGGGAAATCCTTTGGGGACGGAGGGAGTATAAGTAAACCACACTGCACCAAACCGTTTAATGTGCTGCGGTTTTGGTTGGGTTGGCCCAAAGTGCGGTTTGGGTTGATTTAAAAAACGTCAAACCGTTTTTGTGTGGATTGGTTTGGGTTATGTTCCAAACCGCACCAACCCAACCCATGCTCAGCCTTAGATATGACAGAATTAAGTTGTCATACCTTGTCAAGGACAAGGCTTAGATTGAGGATAATGACATAAGCTTTAGATCGAATGACCATAACCACACTAATCACTATCTGAAATTCTGAATTAAGTATTTGTTTGATCAGGAGGAAAATTTTTCTTGGAAAATTAGTTCCGCATTTTCCTTTATTTGGTTTGTAAGGGATGAAAAATAGTTTTTCTAATGATTGAAAATAGTTATCCGGGGAAAACATTTTCCTCCCTAAATGGAAAGGAAAACACATTTCCTCCAATTCCTTACCTCCCTTTCCTCTTTTACTCATCTATGATCTATCCTCCTTTTCTTTTCACTTTTTCAATTTTGTCTAAATGTTCATGTAAGAAGCTAAACAAAGTTGAAAAATTATTTTCAATTTTTCCATCCAACCAAACGGAGCCTAAGTTGAAGTATCCATGCCCAAAGTCCCAAGGCCATAAGTTGTGCATTAGTAATTAAATGAAGCACAAGTTAAGAGTGAAAATGTCAAGTTAGTTTATCTAATTCCACAATGGTATTGACAGATATTACAGGCAATCATCATTATCAAGACACAACCATAAATAAACATCAAGTTCAGGTACAAGAAAAGACATTGTCAATTAGCCATAAGTTCATTTAATTCAAACATAACTAAAATTCTATAAAAGACATTTCTTTTGTGAGTGAACTAAACAAAGTTGGTGCTTTCGCATAAACCATATGGGGAATTAAACATAAGAAACAGTAACCAAAGGTGGGGAAATTAAATCAGAAATGGGGGAATTGAGAGAGACTAACCTCGGGAACAAAGGGGGTATGAAGATGATAACGAGAAGGAGGAATGTTTATGGGAGAGGAGAGAGATAGTTGTAAGTTTGAAGGTGGGTTTGAGGAGATGGCGTTTATGGGTTTGCAAAAATGGAGAGGATAAGCATTTGAAAATGGTGCACCTACTGACAACGCCAACATCATCCTGTTTTTTCCCAACAACAGAGGAGACGACTGTCCGACAGTAGTCTAGTGGAAATTGGTAAGGGAAAGGGGTTAGCCTTTAGGCCCTCTATCAAATTACCAATAGCGTTAAATAGCATTAAGGGTATGATTGGGATGTCAGTAATATATTAAGGAGTAATAAAAGTTAAATATAGGAAAATTAAAGTATTTAGAGGTGATAATAGACGGATAGAGTGATTGTGAAGAGGATAATGTGGTATTAGTGGGAAGGAAATGGAAGAAAGAGGAACTATTACCCTTCAAATGAGCGTAATAGTGATAGGCTAAAGTGAGTCGTATCACCTAGTCAAAGATAAATCCTAAATTTCTCTAACAACAATAGTCAAGGAAAGTAGGGTCGAATCCAGAGAGATAGAGTTTCTAAGTTAATATTCAGCTAAACAGCTACTTCAGACAAGATCAGATAGGAATCAGTTGAACTATAAATTAAACTACATAAATGGATATAAAAGTGGGATTTAAACTATGAATTAAAGATCTAGGGCATTAGTTTGGTCTACCAAGCTTATACCAATCAACAAGATCAAGCAACGATCAATACCTAGGTCAAGAGTCGAGAGATAAGAGCACGTGTTAAGCTATGGTTAAGTCACAACGCTCATAATTCAACATATGCCGCATGTTCACTAACATAATCAGAAATACTGATGTGTACTAGGCCTCTAAAAGTGTTTAATCTCTAAGAAAGTAATTAAAACTAAACTAATGAAAGCTGGAAATCAAGATGTCTTTAAAAATAATAAGCTTAGCTTTTTATATTAATCCTAAACTAATTAAGAAAATCGTGCAAAAAGAAAAGACTTTGGGCCGAAAAATAGTCTCCACGTGACACAATCCGATCGGGCCAAGCTTGCCCGACTGGATCGGGCTGAGCCAAAATGAGACCAACTCATCTTGTCTTCCTTCGCAAACAACAAAACGCAGCAGTAAAGCAAATGGGTCTGTCCGATTGGATCGAGCTAGGCTTGCCCGATTGGGCCGCGTGCGCCAAGGCCCAGATCACCTTCTTCCTTTGGCTAAGCAGCAGCAACATGAAAGGTCTGGGCCTTCTCCTTATTTATGAGCTAAATCGTGCGTCAATGGATCTCTTCAGAGCTATTTTATACGAATTATCGTATATAGCCGTGATTTTGTGTTTTAGTGTTGAATTGCAGGTTTTAGGGAGTTTTCTCCTTATTTTCGAGCTATTTGGAAGCAACCACGGCTTTGCAACTTGTTATGAGACACATAGAAGTCATCACGAGCCTTATAAACTGTTTACGAGGTCCCGAGACCTCTAAACGTGAAGAATTGAGTGTCAAAGAGCCAAAAGGAGTTGACTCGTGCTCTAATCGGGCAAAATATGGCCCGATCGGGCGAATATTTATGTGATCGGGTGTTGGGGTTGCGGGCCCGATCCGACAGACTTTTGCCCGACCCGATCGGGTGAGCAACCCAAATGCTACCTGTTGTGCGTCCAAGAAGAAAACCAAAGGAAGCCAAGATTTGGTCCAACCCGATGGCTTCGGGCAACAAGGGCCTCATCGGGTGGTGATATCATGTTATTTTGTATAGTTTTTTCCCCTACTTTTGAGCTAGATTGTGCGTCAAACTATACTCTTAGGAGCTACTTTATGCTAACTCCTCTATCTAGTTATTCTTTGCGTGTTTTATGTTGACTTATAGGTTTTAGGGAGTTTTCTCCCTATTTTCTGCTATTTTGAGCATCAACATATGATAGGCGGAGTTATAAGGCAGATATGTTGAGTTGTGGAGCTCCAAGGCCACAGTCCATAGGCTTAGAGGTGTCCTTGGTTCGAAGTTTTGGCTCAAAGAGCCATAGAAGAGAAATTGCATGGCGCCCGACGCCACCGGGCTGAATCGCCCGATCGGGCGAAATCAATGCCAAGGGAAGATCGTCACAACGCCCGATCGGGCGGATTAGTGCTGCAGGAGGATCGGGCCAATCATGCCTGATCGGCTGAGCCTATTTGGTCAATCAGCTTTCTTCCTCTTCTTCACGCACAGCAACAACGAAGCAGCAATATTGGGTCCAATACCCGATCCTAAAATAATTGGCCCGATCGGGTCATCCTTTGCCCGACCAAGACACGTCTCACTAGCCTTTCTTAGCTTTTGGCACTCAATCTTCAAGTTTAGAGGTACCGAGACTTCGTAAATCTTTTATAATGCTCGTAACAACTTCTACGTGCCTCGTTATAACTCGTAATGTTGTGGTTGCTTCAAACTAGCTCAGAAATAAGGAGAAAACTCCTTAGAACCTGCAATTCAATATAAAACAACAAAACCACAACTCTATAGAGTAATTAGTACAAAATAGCTCCAAAGAGCTCCAATGACGCACGATTTAGCTTATAAAGAAGGGAGGAGGGGAGGGGGGAAACTCTATATAAATCCATGATATCAAATAGTTACCTAGGGGTGGTGGTGGGTAATTATTACCCCCATAATGAGGGTAATAGTTCCCCTTTTCTGTCATTTCCCTCCTATCAACACCACATCATCCTCTCCACCACCACTTAATCCTCACTATCATCACCTCTAAATGCCTTAGTTTTCCTATGTTTGACTTTTATTACCCCTAATACATTGCCCAATCCCAAGCATGCCCTAAGAGGGTGTTTGTTTAAGGAATTTGATCTATGATTGGGATTTATAATCCTATTTGTAAGAAATTTTATAAGTATTTTTTATGTGGAAATGACCTTATAAGGGGGGTTGGGAGTGGGATTAAACGGCCTTTATTTCCATCAAAATAATATCTAGGGGGCACATATTGGATTGGAATTGGGAATAGGAGTAACTAATTTACCATTAATGAAAAGGAAGGAATGAAGGGTTTAATAAAGGTGTTTTTGTAACTTTTTTTTATTGTTTTCCTTTTATCCCCAACTTATTCATATCCTCTAACAAACATGGGCATGGGGTTATTTTTATGAATTCTCATTCTACAATTCTCACTTCCAATCCCATCCCCTAATACCTAAACTCTCATTCTCACATACCAAACGCCTCGTAACTACTTTGAGTAACGGTTAAATCTCTATGATGGGAAATCCAATGTTTGTTTGTGGGGATGGGGGATTTTAGGTGGGATTGGGAATGACATTAAAAAGCTCCTTATCCCATTAAAATAATATCTAGGGGGCAAGTACTACATGTGGGATAAAGAATAAGGAGCAAAGTTATATATTTTCCTTAATGAAAAGGAAAGAGAGAAAAGGTTCGTAAGGGTATTTAAATGAAAACATAGTTTAATCCCAACTAATTCCCAACCTATACCAAATAAGGGATAGACATTATCTTATCCTTATCCCACCCATTTATTCCCAATCCCCATTTCCTTCCCAAAACACTCATTCCCACATAGACTCACTTAAGAGAGAGAACATAATGCTCTCTACCACAAAAAAAAATCTAGAATGTTGTGAAACAGGGAGAACACAAAAGAAATAGAACGAAAGAAAGTTTTTCACTCGGTGTAAAAATAACTTACACCAATAAGTATACTATAAGTTTAACAATAGATCAATCTTTGTTGCTATATTTACTCTATTTTAGGGTAGCTTTTTGACATATTGCCATATGCAATAAATGTTCAAGAAAAGGTTGGGCGTTCGCCATGTTTGACATTGTTGACTCACAACACTCCCACTTAAATGTCCATCCTTTAACTTTACTAGTCTCGTTAAAAATCTTGTTAGAAAAAAATTCCATGAGATAAAACCTGGTCGAAGGGAAAAAGAGTGTTGTACATATCATACTTCCCCCGGTTCTAATAGAGGTCACAAAGGTGCCACACTGATCTTGTGCACCAATTTTTCAAATTTCTTCAAATGAAGGGATTTGGTAAACAGGTCAGCAAGATTTTTATAGGACGGAAGTTGTTGGATGTCCATCTTTCCTTCCTTCCGAAGATAATGTGTGAAGAAGAGTTTTGTTGATGATGTTTAATTCTATCTGCGTCGATATATCGCTGACATGGGTGATGCAAGTCGTATTATCTTCATAAATCAATGTTTGACTATTTGTAACTATATTCATCCCGCATTCTTCGTGAATATGGCTAATCATTTATCTGGGAAAAATACATTCTTGTCGAGCTTCATAAAGAGCGAGCAATTCAACATACTTTGATGACGTGGCAATTAATGTTTGCTTTGTTTGCATCAAAAAAAATGTTTGCTTTGTTGGTCTCCATATAAAATTGATGTATCTCTATTAGTGAATACATACCAAGACTGTGACTTGACCTTTTAAGTGTGTGATAGATATCTAACATCAGCGTAGCCTACGAGTGAAGCATTTGCTTTAAGTGATACAATAATCCAAGCTTTCGTGCTCCTCGGGGATAACGGAATAAGTGCTTGATTGCGCTTCAATATCTCTTTGTTGGTGCATAATGTATGTAGTTAAGAGGTTTAATAAAAAAAAGTTATGTCAGGTAGAATATTGTTAGCTAGGTGCATTAAAGCGTCAATTGTACTTAAGTATGGTACTTTAGGAACAAGAATTCTTCGTTTTCTTCTTGAGGTCGGAATGGGGTGTCTTTCATATTCAAAGATCGCATTAACTGGAGATTTCAAATGGATGTGTTTTATCCTTATAAAAACGTTTCATGATCTTTCCTGTATAATTTGATTGATGAAAAAAGATCCTATCGTTCAATTATTCCATTTTTAAGTGAAAGATGATTTTTATCCTCTCAAGATCTTTCATTCAATTTATTTCATCAAGTATCTTACAGTTATTTCAATCTCTTTATAAGTTCCAATGATGTTCAAAACATCGACATAAACTGTAATTATAGCAAACCCTGGATGAATTAATGAAAACACATAGGCTGATTTGGTTATTATTGAATCCTTCTTTCATAAGGTATTCACTAAGACTATTGTACCACATTCTTCAAGATTGCTTAAACCCATAAAGCGAGCTTCTTAGCTTTAAAGAAAGCATATCTCTGGATGTGTATTTCTTTGGTAGGTTTAGTCATCCAAGACTTACATATAAATTTTGGTGTCAAGTGAATCATATAAGTATGTGTTCATGACATCCATCTACTGCATTTGAAAATTTTCAAAAACAGATTAACTCACTAGAAATCTCAATGTAGTTGCATAAAGAGAATATGTGTTATCATAATCAATCCCTAACATTTGGGATAAGCCTTGAGCAAACAAGTATTGCTTTGTATCTAATGATTTCATTCTCATTGCACTTTCTGACAAATACCCACTTATATCCCACTGCTTTTACACCCTTTAGTGTGTGAGTTATTTTTCGAAAAACTTCTCGCTTTTTAAGTGATTTTATTTCTGCTTCGTGCTTCGTTCCACTATGTCAAGCTTGTCTATGGTGACACCCATCTAAGGTTCTTGGTTCTATGTCTTTTCATCCTGATATCATTTCAACCGCTATAGTTAGTAAAGATTTCATTCATGAAAATATTTTTTCGATTCCACTATTTCTTTGTACATGCATAATTAATTGAAATTTCATTGTTGTTGATACTTTCGTCTTCCTCGTTATTTGGAATATCTTCATCTTCATCTTTATTTTTTTCTCCATTTTGAATTTCATGATTCTCAATTGGAGGAAATTTCATTTGTTCATTTTCTATTTCGTCTATCGCCTTTTGGGTCTTCCTTGGTTTTGAATCTTTCAAACTAGGTGGTCTTCCACGCTTTCAGCGTGCCATCGAATCATTCTCAATTGCCTTATCATCTTTGGGAATTTTAATACGTGCAAGAGCATTCTTTTCTGGTATATGTGACTTTGTCACTCTCTTTTTTATCAATGAATGCATCAGGCAATTGATTTGCAACACCTTGTAACTGAACCTTTTCCTTAACTTCTTATTTGCAAGGATTTGTTCTTGGATCTAGAAAAGATAATTGTGTTGCATTCCATGTGATTTTATGACCTTCTTGTTTGGGTTCACTTTCTCTTCTTTAAGGCTAGAAATAGGCTTTCATTAAAAATGACGGTCGGCAAATCGTGTAACACCCTCTGAATTTGAACCTTTTAAATTATCCAAAATGTACTCATTATCGAAAATCACAGTTTAAACTTGGAGGGTTTTACCGACCGTTTACGCTTTAAGGGAGAACGAAGGCTAACTAGCAAATTAAACTAAACTAAGTTAAAATTACTAAGAAATAAACTTGCGAGAAAAAATATTATTATTATAGCTTAAAAGTAACATAAAATCCAAACCCTAAAGTTCAACTAATAAACTAAACTATTGAGGTGAAATTACTTAAGCTTCCTCACTCGAGATCCCATCATTAAGCCAACCTGCAAAACAATATGAAAAACAAACAAGAGAGACAAAGCTCCCAAAATCAGATAAACTAAGTAATTCGACTCTATCCCGTTAAAATAATATATTTTGAAATACTCCCTCCGTTTCTTTTTGTTTGTCCCATTTACTGTAGCTCCAAATTCCAAGGAGAGTGATGTCATAGACATGTGGGTGGGGACAACAATTAAAAGGTTCACTTATTTTATAGTAAATTGGTGACTAAAGTAGGTGAGAGAAGATTATAAGGCACATGTGGGACCAAATAGTGATAAAGTAGGGGTAAATAGGTAATATAATTTTTCCATATAAGGGAAGATGAAAAAGTAGGACAAACAAAAAGAAATGGACAAAAACGGAAAGTAGGACAAATAAAAAGAAACGGAGGGAGTATCATTTTAGTATTTAAAGGTAAACCTATGCGTAAAAGAAATTAGTTGTAACAAATTACTTAACTATAGTAATTCAATATTTAAACCAAATAATTAAATTAATAACCCAAGTTACACTTGACTTCAAATGGTTAAACAATAGTACGCTTAGTATCCAATATCCAAACCCAGCTAGCTGAAAAAGGACTCTTTATGGGTCAAATAGGTTCACAATGTTTATATCAAAGATACCAACCGGTAGTTGTATAATCCTGATGCTCAAGCTAGCTGGGTTTGGAGTTTGATTTGTAAAGTAAAGAATCTGATGAATCAGTCTGAATGGAGACCTAGGGTGGGTCAGAAGTACTATATTGGCAAATTGTTCATCTATACTATAATTAAGGGAACTGGTGAGCCTGTACACAGGGATACTTGTGTTTGGAATAGGCTCTCTATGCCTAAGCACAAGTTTATCATTTGGCTAGCTGCTCTTCATAAGCTCCTCACTAAAGTCAAGCTAAAATAATATGGTGTTTGTGAGGATGATCTACGCAATATATGTGGTAACCATGCTGAAACTGATGACTTGCTATTTTTTCATTAGGAAGAGGTGGTGCTCCATGGCAGATTAGGAAGAGGTGGTGCTCCATGGCAGATTATTTGAATTGGATTAACAGAAGGGGTACAATGTACAAAGCTAAGAGAAGAGTGTTGTGTGCTGCAGTAGTTGCTACTATTTATGTAATATGGATGGCTAGGAATAAGGCCTTTTGGCATAGTTGTGTTCCTAGTGTACCTAGTTCTATTGCTTTGGCTAAGTATGTAACTAAAACTAGGTTTAAAGTTATGTATCACTCTAAAGCTTTTGTTAAGATTCAAGTGTGGTTAGATGAGCTAATGCGTAAATTAAGTATTCTTGGCCAGATGGGGAGGCTTTCTAGAAGGGTTGTCATCTCCCAAGAATATGCGTAAAATTTGTGTGGTGATATATATTTCTTTATTTACCAAAAAACAAAAAAAAACCATTAACAACATTACCAATTTTGTTAGAGGGGAAATGTGAATGCTAGTAGATCAAGGCCACCCTGTTATTCACCTACTTCAACAAGAGGTTGTCATCACCATTAATTTAGTTCATGGACAATAATCACAGAGTCAGTAGTGTGCACACCCCTTCTACTTGGATCACAACGAATAGAAGCTATAAGTAACTATACTACCATATACGTCGACCTGTTCAACACCCTTACGAGCTTAATTTCCTCCATTACTTATCATTAGGTGAAACAAAGTAATTCAATTCAAGTCCAAACAATGACGTTTATTCCATTGAACAAAGTAACCCGATTAAAATAAAATTGGCGGGCTTCCAACCTTACTCAAACAGAGAGTGGATTTGGATTGAACATATGCTCTGGCTGCCTTCTTTTCTTCCTTCTTTCTCCTCGACAGTCAAGTTGCACCAAGGATAGGAGCTATGATTCTGCTATTCGCCTATTCTAGTGAGTCAAGTGTTGTTTGGTTCAGATCGAAGAATGAATTCTGTGGCACTCATTGATTGGCTTAATTACCAAACCATTGCTAAGCTTTAAAAATTCCTTTATCTCGGTTCGTCCCATCCTATATCCCTTGCAAGGAGGCAGATGGAAGTCAAACTCATTTTTCCAAAGTTCCAATGTGAAAGTGACTCAATTCATGATCCAACTCATATATTCGGTTTATAATATCCAAGTCCCAATATTCAAAATTTATGCTAAAAACTATTAACCAAGTTAATAATATTAATACTACTGACAATATATTCTATAATCTATAATAATAATAATAATAATAATAATAACAATAATAATAATAAAACTTATAATAATAATAAAATAACACAACAACAAAATCGATTTCGATAATTAAGTTATGTCCAAAATCTTATAATCATATATCCACGTAATAAACTTTTTTCTCAACAACGAGTCTAAAGTTTTGATAGACATCGAGTTTATCTCGAGTAGCGCATATGGAGATTAGCTCCTAATATTTCCTATGAGATATCCGTCCATGAAGTTTCCGTGTGCAATTAATTAATGACCTCGGATTAGTAATCTATGTAATATCCAAAAATTAAAACAAAAGCTTAGAAGATACTAATGGATAAATATCCTTTTGAAATCTTAATTAACTAATGAAAAGAATATCAAGGGTTTAACCCTTTTAAAGGTCAAAGGCAAAGGTCAAAGGTAAAAGATAGGAATTTAAAATTGTCAATATATCATTAATGTAAAATAAAAAAGAAAAAGAACTGTAAATAAAGAAACTGAGATAAAATAAAACGAAAAGATGAGATCAAAAGACTGATTCATATGAATCAGGGAGCAAAAGAAAAGCACGAAGAAGGAATGGAAAAAGAAGCAAGAAGAAGAAAAGAGGAAAGAAGAAAGAGGAGAAGGGGAGGAGGGAGAAGCATGTGGCGGCGGCGGCGGCGGCGGGGGCCCGATGGCGGCTGCTGCTTCTAGAGGTGATTATCAAACAAACATCCCTGGCTCGGCTCGACGAGCCTGGAAATCGAGAGCTCGACTTGAGCTCGTGAAATATCCTGAGGCTCGAGCTCGGCTCGGTTATTGTAGCCTCGGTTTTCAATCTTATTTTTCAAAAAAAATCTATTAAGCTAAAATTCAGAACAACGACAGCTAGTAATCCAACATACACAATCGATTTTTGGTCCGACATAACGTACACTAATCCGACCAGTGTATTTAAAATTGAAATGATCAACCATTTATTTTTAAAAAAAAAGTATTGTATGAAATAGTTTTGTTTTTCAAAATTGTAATTTTTAGGAAAAAAAGTTAGTCGAATATATTCACGAGCTTCCGAGACGAGCCTAGCCTAGCTTAGCTCAGCTTGTTAAGCTTCTGATTCAAGCCTGAGTTCGAGCCGAGCTTCCACAAGCCGTGCTTTGACCTAGTCGAGTCCGAACTATTAGCAAACAAGACATGTTTATTCTCACCCCTAACTTCATCGTCGGCGAGCGATATAGCCCGATTCCTCTTTTTTCTGGTTTCAAAGAGTGTGTGAAAACTTTGGCCTAAACTTTACATGGTTGTACTAAAATGTTGAAATAAATGTTCAAAGGAACAAGGCCTAAAGCATGCTCTTCATGTTTTATTTGTTAGAAATCAGAAGCTTCAATTCCCACTTCCATCCTGTTTTAGCCATGTCTTCAAAAAAAACATAAAATTTCAATCGCTCATCACTTTATTGTCAATCCTAACCCAATTTCCATGAAAGAAATTCTCCTTTCTTCTAGACCAATTAAAAAAGGAGCTATATTTTGATATCAAAATCAACAGGATAACGATCATAGCTAGTGACAAATATTACATACAAATCAAACATATATAAAATCCAATCCAAACACATCGATCACGCAAAATGTTTCATAGTCACTAATTCACGAAATATACTAGAAATTTATCTCAATTGTTCTAAGGAACAAGAATGAAACCTATACACCCAAATTTTAATATAATAATTGTTTAGTAGTAAACTCGCCCAAATGTACAAATTCAAAAGATCTCTACTTGTTGATCATAAAGTTTATCAAATGATTTTATGTGATTCTAGATGCATATGAGATACTCCAAAACTCAAATGAACGAGAACACAACCCAAGCCTGAATTATTTCGCACTACACGAAATTCGAATGAACTAAGCAAAGGTTAACCAAAATCATCAAATGATGGCTCTTACAATTTACAAGTCTATGTATACACTGTAGATAAATTTACAATGATCCCTACTTGTAAAAAAAAAGAAAACTAAATAAACTAGAAGGGGGAAAAAGCAAAAAGCCCAAAATACCTTCAAGAAAAAATGAAGTAATTATTCAAATATATTGTGTTAGATAATTTAGGATATACTCTTGAAATAAGGGTATCTTAAGCACCACTTTGAATCTGAAAAAAATAACGATAAACTAAAATTCACCCATAGATTATTCTATTTGGAAACCGTTTGAAGGGCCAAATTTCCATAGGTCCAATATGTAAAACACTTTACTTCTAAAGTAAGGTAAAAATCATATCAATCATAATCAAAGTGATAAACATAGTAGTAACTAGTAAGGCCAACAATGTAGGCTAACAATTTGGCATATAAAATGTGCGACATGGATCGCATCAATCCCTTGTAATAAAGATTTGTCTTTGAACCCAATAAAACTTAATGTCCTACACCACATATACTAAATAGAAAATAGCGGGATCAATTTTTTTTTCTTTTGGCTAGATAACACATGCACAAATCAGTCTTATTGAGCTGATTAACATAAAAGCTTATACATTTCCTACTTTTAGACCTAAAAGTTAGGGTATCATTAAACCTAAAATGACATGGAACTCTGTATTGTTGAGAACGACTATGCTTATTCCTCCTCATATCTTCTATATAATAGAAGGGATTCTGCTTCCTTCACAACCACAAAAAAACACTAGTGTTGGGGCGTCACTTCCTTAGAAAAATTTACGGTTAAGTCTGCTACCTGGCTAGCCCATAACCCGACTTCCTTTCAATCTCCAAAATGGTTGTATGTGTGGATTTGGAACATAGAAATTCATCTGAAAATTAAAGTCTTTATTCTGAAACACCTTCGAAATGGACTACCAACACGGGATAATCTTGAATGCGAAAACATTCAAGTTCCTTCTGAATGTCCCCTCTGATAGACTTCAACAGAGACCATAAACCACTTATTCATTTCTTGTTCTCGGTTTGATTCTCTCTGGCATCATGCATGATCAGAAAATTCTAGGGAACAACAATCTCATATGCATGCCCCTCCCCACACCGGTTTTACATTGCTTGAATATCTCAACAAGCAAATAGAGTGACCAAATAATTTATGCTATTGTGGAGTATTTGGAAAGAAAGAAATTTGACCATCTTCCTTAATGAAACTTATCAAATTAAATGAATTCACTATACACTAGATACTCAATGTTTGAATGAAATTTGCGTAATAATAACTTATCTTTTCACAACCCCACCCATTGTAAGTTACAGAATACAATCCGATTGTCGGAGACCTATGCCCCCCTACTTCATTAAGCTCAATTGTTACCAATCCTCTAATCAAGGCTTTGCTTCCGCTCACATTGTCCTTCATATACTTCAACTAGGGAAATCCTCAAAGATATGGACTATATCTTGAAAAATCTTCTATAGTTATTGCCGAAGCTACAACTCTCCGCCACAGACTGATTCAAGACAAAATATGGATCTCAAAGATCTTGTTATAGAAGCAGATAACCTAACCGTCATCAATGTTCTAACAGAAAATTTTGAGACTCTTTGGTGCATTAAGACACTTGTGGATTATATTCGCCGTCTCTCACCTATTTCAGTTTGACGTTAGTGCATCATATTTTCAGAGAAGTAAATTCGGTTGCAGACTACTAGCTTTCCAAGTAAGGACATCAAATTACTACAAAGAGCCAAACGTTCGATGTCCTTGACGACCCTACACTTTATCGTTTTTCTTTATTAGATAACTTATGGTTCACCATTGAGAGAAGGGTCCCTAGCTAAGATTTCCTTGCACCTCATTAAAAATATATATATATACTACTAAATTTTTTTAAAAAAATTACATTCACAAAGTACATGTGAATATCTGAACAAATATGGTGACATATTTCATTATATGGTAAGTAAAACTGAAATTAAGAAGTAAATCATTTCGGATCGCCCAATACATAATAATTAGCTAAGAAAGAAAAATATTTGGTCTAAAAAATTATCTCATATATTTTAGAATTTGAGTTAAAGGTCAATTGAAAAGTAGCTTGAACTAAAAGTTAAGTGACCATTTTAAGGTAACAAAGTGAATAAGTAATGGTCTTATTTTAGAATTTCCCAAAAAGAAAGGGAAAAAAGTGATTCAGTGAAAAAACTTGGTCGATATTATTCATAGCTTCATCTCGTTTATTACAAACTTCCTCACTCATATACTTTTATAATATAAAGTTCGTAAGGATAACCATCTTATTAGACCGGAACTCCCCGACCTACTCAAAAAGGAAAGACTCTTTGGTAACGAAAATCCATTTACAAAAATTATGAGATACAAAGCTTACCACTAAACCATACTACTAAGTTTCTTCCTTATGTAATAGAGATATAATAATGTACTGTTGGGCTTTGTTTTTGGCGTCTCAAACCCTTATTTCTTTATTATTTAGAAAAGTAAATTAAATTACTCATATAATCAACAATCTTTTAATTTCAGAAACAAAATAATCAACCCTACAAAAACAAAATAACAAAGGTTTCGTGCTCCCTCCCTCCCTCCCTCCCTCCCTCCCTCTGATAAATTATTGCCGATTACATACGAAAAATTTTAAGATATCAAAAGACTCTTCATAATCTATTTCCCTACCTAATAAGAGATCGCAATTAAATCCAGGTAAATTTCTTACTTCACTTTCCCCTTCTTTAAATTCGTAACATGCACATGCAATTTCAAACAATTGTTAACAACTAAGAAGTGACTTTTTCATCTTCGTTTCGTATTGCTGATATAATGTGGGATGCATATGCATTATACTGGATGTGACATTAATTAGATTGAATACATCCTCTAATTAAGATGGGGTTTTCTCCGAGTTTTCAAGATATACCGCAAAACAAGAACATAATTAAGTGACCCATTTTTGAAAGATGAAATCTAAGCTATTAGGAGAAAAATGGTGGACATCAAACTGCTGTGATTTTAAGTTATAAGATGTTCTTGTTCGGAAATATAGTTGACTACTTTATTGAATTCTCTATATGAAGAAGTTTCTCATGTCCTCGATAAGAGTCTGAATGCACTTTACATTGAATCGTGAGACCTTCAAGTTGCTACTATAAGATTATACCTTAAATCCATGCTCATCTGTTTATTAATGGTTATAAGTTTTTTTGAGGAGAAAAACGTGGCCTACTGTTTTCGTTGAAGAGGATATAATTATAAGTTATTGGCATAGCTTTATTCAATAGTGGTGATAGTACGATGCATATATAGATAAACAGCATATTATTTTACTGCGAATAGATAATTAGCACTGCTATCCTTTTACAAGTACTCTTCAAAATATTGTTGTGCGATTCTATTTGGTATATGCAAATTAGCATCTATAACCCGCTCGAGCACAAACTCAAACGAAGATGGTACATCATTTTCTCTGAAGTTTGTTGTTTTTAGATGTTGAAAAGTTGAGGTTTTTGATTCATTTCACATATTTCACATCACTTTTTCCTTTGTATATAATCAAGACTAGAAATTCAGGGAGGATTTTCCACTAGGTCAGTCCAAACCCAGTTTTATTTTATTTTGAATTATCAATTATACAAGTTAAAATGTACATGAAAAATCTTGTGATAATAGATTGAGTGCATTTATATTACAAAAAGGGTAAACGTTTCAAACCTTTAACCTCTTTTTGACCCATGACCCAGATCCGCCATTGGCCACTGCTTCCAATGAATGCAAGCACTAATTAATATTCTAGTGACCTCAATCACTAATCAATATTTATTCAGTTCAGCCGCAATAAATTCGGTTCAGTTGGGTTCAATAATTTTAGTATAGAAGTTGTATTTATTATATATAGTTGATGGCTAATTTAATAAAATTAAAATGTTGCTAGATTGTGGCATGACAGAGGCACAAGGAAGCAATGACTCAGTATCCCTTGATCATGTTAAGATTATTTCTAATGTTTCCTTGTTCGATGTTGAAGAACTAGAAGGAATAGATGTATTAAAGAGTAGAGAAAATTTCATAGAAGTTGAATGTGGATGTACTAATAACCGATACGGTGATTCCGTGGGAACACTTAGAATATATGGCAACGGAAAACTAGAAATTTCTTGTGAATGCTATCCGGGATGCAATGGAGGTATTATTTCTATACATATTTATTTCTTTCTCAATCGTTCTATATAATTGATAAACTCTTCTGTAATTTTTACCAAATATTCTAGTTTAATGGTTGTATTAGAAAGTTTTTTAACTTGATTGGATTGTATTACCAAAGTCAAAGTGTATATATTTCAATTGCTTAAAGGTTCAATACTATAGAACAATATCAAATTATTGGTTATGTTTACATGCATGTTTCATGTCAATATTTTATAGTACTGCATAAATTTGTTTGGGTGAATAATAGTTTAATTCGGTGACTTCATTCAATGCTGAAGCTTTCTCCCTAAATTTATTGGAGTGGAAATGAAATGGCCCTTTAATTAATTTTTCTTCTTTGTGAAGAGTCTAGAAAGATATCTAAAAGTTGCATTTCTATCAAATAAGAGATCAACTCGTCTACTCTATAGTTTACTTCATCCCTTGTGTCACTTGTTATTGGTTGACGATTATTATTATCACTAGTTACTACCCTTTTATAATTAAATATAAAATGTTTAGTGACCAACTAAGAGCCTGTTTAGATTTACTGAAAATAACTGAACTGAATTGATTGGAACTGAACTGAACTGAACTGAACTGATTGGCGCTGAACTGAATTGAATTTAATTTAATTTAATTTAATAAATATATAAATAATAATTAAACAATAATAATATGAATATTGAATAATAATTATGATGATAGGTAATAATAATGAATAATTATTAATGAATAATAATAATTGTATTTTGGATATTTTTAAATGATAATTATAAATAAATAATATTAATAATCATAAACTAATAATAATAATGATTAATGATTATAATGATAATTAATCATAATTATTTTATAGTCTTTATATTAATATATTAATATCTGATGATGATTATATAATAACAATAATATCTAAGAATTAAATTAACATTACTATATTAATAATTATATTTAATTATATATTAATATTTAGTAATAAAATAATAATTGGGTCGGACCGTGCAGAATTACATCATAAACCGTTTTGACAAGATTTGATTGGATTGTGGGCTGAAAACGCGGGTTTATTTGTGCTTTTAACCTAAACCATGTTCCTCCCTAATGATAATAGTAATATTAATGAATTAATCTATAATAAACAAAATAGTATACATATAAAAATAATAATACTTAATAATAATGATGTAAAAATAAATAATAATAATAATAATAAAAAAAAAATAATAATAATAATAATAATAAGAGCAATTAGTAAAATAAATTATACCAACATAATAATATTTAACAAAATGGTTATAAAAGAATGGAGCTGAACTGAACTGAACTGAATTAAGCTGAAATGAACAGGCCCTAACAAGAAGAAATGACACACAAGTTAATATAAAATTGAGAGACAAAAGATTTAGACTCATTAAATACTAACTCTCTTAATAATTGTTGCATCCAGTTTTTTATATTTAAAGCTCATCAGCATTCACCATATTCTTTTTTCATTGATATATATGGAAGAAAATAATGGGAAATCTTGAATCGTCTTAATTTTTATTTTCAAAATGTGAACCTTTTAGAATTTTTATAAAGGTATAATCAAAGAGATTTATAGTCATATGTGTCTTAAAGATTGTATTTAGAGAAAATATGGATCAATCACTATTTAGTTAAGCTCAAAATACAAGAGTAAACACAACTTCAATCATAAAAAATGTTTTATATGGTGAGACTGAGGTTTTATCATTATTATAGTCACAAAACTGAATTAATAAATATGTGCATGGAGCCGCATTGTCATATGGATCATCTAACACTTTTTACTAATGACCTTTTTTTTAAACATATAATAAAAAATGAAAGTTTTACAATATTTTCTTTTTGAATTGACCGTCGACTAAATTATTTTTCTATATATTTATTTTGTGTCCACCAATGTATTAATCTGGATTCACCCACTATATACCAAGTACAGCCCTCATTATTTTTGGTCTAATGGAACACAGAAAAGATAAGCCCGAGTGAGTTCGAGAGGCACGCAGGACTAAAACAAATGAGCAATTGGAAGACTCATGTATGGGTATTTGTTAACGGAGACAAAGTGGCCCTAAAAAATACAAAGTTGCTCAAGTATTATAAAGGATCAGCAAGCGACCCTAGTGCTAGCATTAGGCCTCGTCGGAATCGAACTATTCATCGTGATGAGCTAATGACATGTTCTGCTTGCGGCAAGGAGCGACGTTTTATGCGACGTGACCAAGTCGAGTGTAAGGTCTACCACCAGGCAACCATAGATCATGAAAGTTGGACCTGCTCAGATTATCCTCATCAAGTGTAAGTCTCTACTTATGTAATAGTTGACATTATACGATATTTACAATTAATATTTAAAAAACTACGAATAAATCTAATTAACTTAAATAATTTTTTTATTTGGTGTAAGTATGATCAATAGGTATCAATTTTGTTGCAATTGTTAAATTTAATTGAATAAATTTTGGACCAAATACAATATAATTGCATATAATTGGTAATACTTCTCATAAGACGATATATCTTAACGTTAGATTGATTAGTTTAGGCCCTGTTCAGTTCACCTTAAAATAATAACATTCAGCGAAAATAAGTTCAGTTCAGTAAAAAGAAGTTCAGTTTAGAGAACATAAGTTTTCAGTTCAGAAAACTCAGTGGTGTAAAGAAGAAAAAACAACATGAATCATTAAAAATAAGTTCAGTTCAGCAAAAATAATTTCAGTTTAATAAAAATAAGTTCAGTTCAGTAAAAATAAGTTTAGTTCTGTAAAAATAAGGTGAACTGAATAGGGCATTAGTTGCATAAAATAGCCACTTGAATAACTACAATTGTGATTTCCATGGCTGCAAATCAATGTTGTTAATTAGCTGAATTTTAATTGTTAATTTTTAGCTTAAGATGTGAGGATGCTGAAGAAAGGGCATCGAAGAAAAAGATTAGGGGATGTCCAAGAAGACCAGCATGTGGGGGTTGCACATCATGTGTATGCTTTGGTTGTCATATGTGCCGCTTTGAAGATTGCGGATGTCGTTCTTGCGCAGATTTTATTCAAAATTCTGAACCATGAAGCCAAGATTGAAGATCAAAGTTTAGCAATTAATCTTGCTAATATAAACATTATGTTATTATGTTTGCAATCCACATCAGTTAGTTTACTTTAGTAATCGATTCATTTTATTTGGATTAAAGCATTGACATTGTTACTGTTGTAGCCTTTTAGGTACTACCGTAAACTCGTGCTCTCAACTGTTGTAACACTAGTCCTAAAGGATATACAATTAGCTTCTTGGTCACATTTTAAATTATCGTCAAATTACCTAATTAATATTCAGAAAAATGGTCAGAAAATATCAAGATTTTAGGTCATTTTCAAAAAAAATATCAACTAGTTAGCGAAATTTAATATAAATACCAACTAGTTTTAATTTATTTTTTTATTTCCATACCAACTAACATAAACTGACAAATTTTCCGCAAATTTCCACACCAACTAACATAAACCATCAAAATTTCCGTCTGTGGTCCCTGTTGAAAGAATTAATTTTCTTGCTTCATTAAGTTTACAAACTAAACATATATACTAACTACAAGTCAACATGACTTTAGGAAACTAAAAGATATTGTCTAACAACCCAATATCTTTTCTATAACAAATTATCTAATTAAATTAAACATTTACACATTTAATTTACATAATCTAACACACCCCTCAGTCGAAACGGGAGGATGAGGACGGACGCTGAGACTGTCCCTAAAGTCTTCAAAGAGAACCAATGGAAGACCTTTGGTAAAGATGTCATCAATTTGATGTCGGGAAGGCACATATAAAACACGAACCTCACCACGTGCTACTTTCTCACGAACAAAATGGATGTCCATCTCAATATGCTTGGTTCGTTGATGTTGAACCGGATTGCCAGACAAGTAGATGGCACTCACATTATCACAATATACTAACGTGGCCTTGTTAATGGGATAATGAAGTTCAAGAAGCAGATTCCGTAACCAACAAGACTCAGAAACCACGTTAGCAACTCCCCTATACCCAGATTCAGCACTGGAACGAGACAAAGTAGCCTATCGTTTCGAGGACCATGAGAGTAAGTTATCACCAAGGAACACACAATAACAAGAGGTAGACCGCCTAGTATCAGGGCACCCACCCCAATCAGCATCAGTGTAACAATTGAGGGTGGATGTAGCAGACGGATGTAAGTGGAGACTATGATGTATAGTGCCCTTAACATACCGTACAATACGTTTAAGAGCATGCATGTGTTCTTCCATAGGCTGATGCATGAATAAACATATTTGCTGAACAGCAAAGGAAATATCTGGTCTAGTAAATGTGAGGTACTGAAGAGCACCTGCAAGACTCTGATAGTGTGACGGATGAGAGCATGGAGTCTTAGATTTGGCACTAAGCTTAGGCTTAGTGTCAACAGGAGTGGCAGAGGGTTTACAGGCAGACATCCCAGCACGCTCAATGATTTCTTCAGCATATTTATGCTGAGAAAGAAATAATCCACCTGCATAACGAGAAATAGCAATACCCAAGAAATAGCTCAAAGGACCAAGATCCTTCATAGAAAACTCAGAGCCTAGAAGAGACATAATTGACTTTCGGAGGGTAGTAGAAGAAGCACTCAAAACGATATCATCGACATATAGAAGAAGGTATGCAGTGTCAGTACCTCGTCGATATATGACTAAAGATGTGTCGGACTTGCTATTTATGAACCCAATCCGAGCAACAAAATCGGCAAAGTGACGATACCAAGCCCGTGGGGCCTGTTTCAACCCATATAAAGATTTCTTCAGCAGACATACATGATTCGGGAAATTTGCATCTCGATATTCCAAAGGTTGATGCATATAGACAATTTCTTTAAGTTCACCATGCAAAAAGGCATTTTTGACATCCAACTGCTGAAGATCCCAACCTTTAGACAGGGCCAAACTAAGAAGTGTACGAATGGTGGCCGGTTTGACCACTGGACTGAATGTCTCACCATAATCAATACCCACCTGCTGGGTTTTACCATCACCTGCAAGTCGAGCTTTGTACCTTTCAAAAGATCCGTCAGACTTTTCTTTATGAGCAAAAATCCACATAGAGCGAATAATGTTAGTATCAGACGGACGGGGCACCAACTTCCACGTCTTATTTTTAATAAGAGCATTAAATTCATCATCCATAGCCATTTTCCGATTCGGGTCACGGAGGGAAGACACGGGATTATGGGGAATGGGTGAGCGGACAATAGTGGAATGAAGAGACAATTTTCTTATTTTTGAAGATTCCATGTTAACTACGAGTGACTGCACGTGGGCCAGAAGGAAGAGGAGGACGAGCCCGTTTGCGGGAAATGGGACGCGATATGGCTGGAGAGGAAGAGGGAGTGAGGTGGCCGATGCCCAGTACTGCTGGGCGGACTGACAATGTGGGAGTGAGGTGGGCAGGAGGTGTTGGCCCAGACAAAGAAGGGAGATGAGAGTCTGGGTTAGCTGATCGCGGCCCAGATGAAATAGGAAGGAGAGAGTCTGGGTTTGCCAGACTCGGCACAGACGAAGAAGGTAATGAGGAGTCTGGGGAGGCTGGGCCAGGGGGGATGAGGGGCCCAGACGGAGGATATGGGGCTTGTGATGATGAATTCAAAGATGGCAGATCTAATGGAGAACATGTGTTTAAAAAATCGTACATAGTAGGGGATGAAGTATTTAATTGAGCAAAGGGAAAGTGAGATTCATCAAATGTAACATGCCTACTAATGATGATTTTGCGTGAAGATAAATCATAGCATTTATAACCACGATGATGAGAGGGATACCCTAAGAAAACACATGGAGTAGATCTAGCTTGCAATTTATGAATTGTCATGGAAGGATAAAGAGGAAAACATAAGCACCCAAAAACCCGAAGGTGTGAATAAGATGGCTCTTTGTGGTAGAGGACATGGAGAGGGGATAGATAGGCGTGTGTCTTGGTAGGAAGGTTGTTTAGTAGATATGTTGCCATTTTGTAGTGCATGATGCCAAAACGAGGGGGAAATGATGCATGGGCAAGAAGAGTACGAACAACATTGTTAATCGTACGGATTTTCCGCTCGGCTTTACCATTTTTAGAAGATGAATAAGGGCAAGAAAGTCGAATGAGAGTCCATTTTCTTACAAAAATCCCAAAAAGGAGCATTATCAATTCCCGCCCATTATCACATTGAATATTTTTTATTTTCCGTTCAAATTGTGTATGGATATGAGCTTTAAACTCTAAGAAATTCGAATATACTTGTGACTTTTTGGCAAGAGGAAAATTCCACAAATCATCCAACACAACAAGATAATATCGATGGCCTAAAGAGCTTAAGACAGGAGAAGTCCAAATATCACAATGAATAATATCAAATGGCATCATAGTACTAGAAGTAGAAGCAACAAAAGGTAATTTCACTTGTTTTCCAAGAGGACAAGAATGACAAATATCCAAACTACTGAATTTATTACATTCAATATGCTTATTGCGCCTAAGAGAATCTAAAATAGGAGACCCTGGATGACCCAACCGAGCATGCCATAAGGATGGAGCAAGAGCCGCAAAAGAAGAAGGAAGTTGAGTAGAATTATTGAGTGTGGTGGAAATAGGATAAAGGGCCCCTTGACTCTCACATCTCATGATTGGCCTCCCCGTCTGTAAATCCTTCACAGAAAACCCAAAAGGATCAAATTCAACAGTGACAGAGTTATCAGACGTAAATTTTCGGACAGAGATCAAAATTTTAATAATTTTAGGAGCATGTAGGACATTTTTGAGAGCTAAAGGGGGGGGGGAGGGGAAGGAAGATTAGAATCACCATAACCACAAATTGGAATAGATCAAATGACCATTTTTGACAATAATTCCATCATGTTTGCTCAAATTAAACTAAGACGTAAAGTTACCTTAAGAAGACGTCATATGAGACGTGGCCCCAGCGTCCATGTACCAATTCAGATCCGATTGCGCGAGCCCAAGTGTGTACATAGCCTGCTCAATGTCAGTTGCCGTAGGTGCTGTCTCGGCACTGTACGCCTGCGCACGGAGCCCAAGAACCCCCTGTGAACTGCTGTGATGCTGCAGCGGCCTGGGAGCATATGTGGGCCGAGCCCATTAGCCTGTGGGGTACAGACAGGGAGGAATGAGGATACAGCCAAGGGGTGTATGGACCGTATCCTTACTGCCCAGTCCACGGAGGAGTAGTGAATTCTATGCTGCTACCTGCAAGGTTCGTTGTGGCTGGAGTGATTCCGGCCACCACTGCCGGAATTATTTCGGTCACCACCGCCGGAGTGTCCCTTCCCACCGGAATTCCAGTTATATTTTTGATGACGATGATTTCCCTTCTTGCCACTATGATGACCACGATTCGGATCGAGGAGGAGATTCCGATCGTGAGCCATCATTAGCGGACGCTACAAGGGCTGCCGAGGAAGAACTTGCGGCTACCTTCGTAGCCAAACCCGCCTCTTCTAACACGAGCATCGAACGTGCTTTATAGAAAGGGGGAAGAGGATCGCTTTGCCATAAAAGCGTGTCAACACCATTGTACGCTTCCGAGAGACCCGCAACCATTTGCAACACAAGCCTATTGTTCGTAACAGGAGCACCAACATTTTTTAGTTGGTCAGACAACATAATAAGACGTTGACAATACGCCGAAGCGTTAGGAAAATCCTCCATAGCCGTATTAGAGAATTCTTGTTCCAAAGTAACGGCACGAGATGTTTTATCATCCTGAAAAATATCTCGTAGCCTTTCCCACGCCTCTTGAGCCGTAGAGTCGGGCTCAAGAATTGTATTGAGTAGATCGTATGTGATACTGGCGTCGATCCACTTCAAAATCGTAGCATATACGGTCATCCATTCCTCCTTTTCATCATCCGTGGAAGGGGTTTTGATTTTTGACGAGGGTAACGATGATATGTAAAACACGATTAGAACGTGCATGGATTTGAAAGAGCTCCGCCCATGTAGAATACTGAACATTCTCCATGTCGAGAACAAGAGGATTATTGTGTTTAATATTTGAAGAAGTGAGAGAAGAAAGAGTGGGAGATGAAGAAGAGTGGGCGGAGGAGCTGCTGCCGGACGACAGGCTGCCGGAGAGGAGTAGGGGCGTCTGACGGTTGTGTGACGCACCTAGGGTTAAGCGGAAGAGTGTTTGAGAGGAAATATTAACCCTAAATATGATACCATAAAAGAATTAATTTTCTTGCTTCATTAAGTTTACAAACTAAACATATATACTAACTACAAGTCAACATGACTTTAGAAAACTAAAAGATATTATCTAACAACCCAATATCTTTTCTATAACAAACTATCTAATTAAATTCAACATTTACACATTTAATTTACAGAATCTAACACCTGTTACTAGTTGAAAGAATTCACCAATAACTTTTTGAAATTAAATCGTATAAACTATGTTTAATGAATTTGAACAAAGAGACAACCAAAGGTAATGACAATTTTGAATTGTTTTTGGGTTATGAATGCCAAAAAATTCAAATATACGATCAAAATACGAACATACAACTTAAAGAACAAGTTAAAAAGCATAGAATAATATACTATGAGAAACATAATAGAGTTATATATATAAAACAATTAACTAGATAAAAAAAAGTGTCTCAATCTAATCTGTATTCAAAAAAATAGTTTTACTCTGATATTTTTATCATATTTGTTTATGCATTTTATAGCTTTGAGATTTGCGCGATTCTTAAAAAAAAAAAGTAACCAACTTTAAGCTTTAATAAATGAATCACCTAATTTATTAATATATAATTTTTAAATATAAAAGATAGAGATAAAAAGGAGGCATAATACATATGCCTTTCATTATTCCTAAATGTGTTCTATTTTATTTTTTACAAGCAAAATTGACCAATTCTTACTGCAAACTCCCGTTAGTTTATAAGGAAAAAAAATAATGTGAGATCATTTCAGCTTCATCATCACATGCGTATAAACTATTTTTCTAGTAAGTAAACATATTAACCATACACATATTTCTTTGAGACTAATAAAAATCAAATGGATCGAACAATTGGGGATGGGGCCGTGAAAATTACGTATTACAAGTTGTATATTAATCCAATATCATATAATAATAATTTAATAGTAGAAATAAATAACTAATATTTCTTTTGGTTGAATTTAAAAAGCATGTAAATTAAAGATCGTAAAACCAAATTTGTTTAGAGGAGCAGATGTGAATGAACAGTCTTCTGGCCCACAGAGTAAAAAAAAAAGCATTTCGTAAATTATTTACTATTTGGAATGAATTTGGCTTATTTAAATCAGATTGAATTGAACTAGATTGGCTTGATAGAATTGAAAACTAAAAAATGAGTTTAAACAAGTAAAGCTATAATATGATCAATAAATCGTGCTCTTTCAAAGAAGTGAAACGACAAGTCAATGAAAAGAAGTGAAACGATAAGTCAAAGACTAAGTACAAATACAAGTTCTTTTTCTCCTTATGAAAGAGAAGCGGTTGAGAAACCGATAAGAGCTACTCGACTGAAAGACAAGAAGAACCGACTGAAAAGAAAGGCCTCTCGAACAAACAATCCGATCGAATCGGAGAACTTAAAAGTGCACATAGCTTAAGCCTGTTCTTGAATAGCTAAAATAGACGGTTTTTTGTATAAGTTCGATCCATTAGGTTCTTCTATTTGAATTTATTAGGCTTTTTAAACTAAACTCTTTGCAAAGTTTTTCATAGGAGGCTCGACCTAATTATTTCTTATAGATTTCTATAAAAATATAAACTTATCTATCAAAGTTTTTTAATCTAGTAATTCAAATATGATTGCACTATTCATACTTTCTGCAAATATTATGGTTAACCGGTTCAATCAACATATATCACGATAGTAAGTTTATGTTTTGAGTGTGACATCAAATAAAAATTATGAAATCAATAAAATCAATAACAAAAAAAAGAAAAAGAGAGATAATCTTATAATTAGCAGGTTGGGTTGACCCGTTAAAATGCCATCCTAGATCATGGTATCATGATAGAAATTTTGGGTAAAATTTATCGACCATATTTGTTCCAAAATGTTTGTGAGAATCTTTTACATAATATATAACACTAAATAATCATATATTTTCTCTAAAGTATTATGATAGACTTATTGGGCAAAATATATCCTTTCTAATAACATATAGGCGCAATAGCGCTAAGTCAGTGTGTGACACGTGTTGTTATGTGGCAAGTTACAATGCATGCTCAGACATTATTATAAAAATAAGGATTTCAAAATATCACATTATATAACACATATTGTAGGCAATTTATAAGATACTCCTAAGAGTACATAGCTCATAGATGTAGGTACACAAAAGTGATATTATGAGAACAGACTGACATTTCGAGAAAAAGATAATTAAGCAAAGTAAAATCGACTAAGACAATAATAATATTAATGCTCCAAGAAACTAAGAAACTTTAGTATGTCAATCTCTGATTCTCTTCTACGGTTCTACACGATCAATATTGATTATTGTTAGGTCCAAAACTGTGGAAAACAAAAATGTACAAAAATTCTAAGTGAAATTGATTAAGACTTTATTAGTAACCATATTTATTTCTCATCCCTAATTCAGTAAATAAAGTCTCATCCTATAGTTTACTAATTCTTTGCTTAGTAATAGCACTACACGTTCACAATTTTTTTTTCAAGAGGTAAGATAGATCGTTAATTGATGTTGCTTGCAACATCTATATTCTTGGAAAACCCTAAGTTTTAGTTGACCCTTTATTTTGTCAAACAATCTTATTTAAGGCAAAATATCAGGAAAAAAGTATGGCACTATTTTTTGGTAGAAAAGGAAATTGTAAAACAAATAAGCATAGACAAATTCAATGTTAAAGATGCATGATAATCTCAAGTTGGTTAGAGGTTAAACACTATAAAAGTATTCATAGGGGTGTTTCACTAATCACACATTCACTTAACAAGCTCTCTTCCTCTTTGAATCCTTCCACTCACACACCATCAAAATATTATCATGGCCAACAAAATTTCACTTTCATGCTTTCTTTTGTCAATTTTTTTATTAATAGTTACATGCTCAGCTTGTGATAAAAATACTACAGGTGAATTTAAGGGCATGTTTATCTTTGGAGGTGATATTGTTGACAATGGAAATAACAACGGCCTCATTAACTTTTTTGTTAAAAGTAATTTCTTGCCGTATGGTGTTGATTTTAAAGATGGTCCTGTAGGAAGGTTTAGCAATGGCAAGACTATAGTGGATTGTGTTGCCGATAATCTTAAACTTCCTTACCCTCCTCCCTTCCCTGATAGTAACCATAAGGGTACTCCTGTCCTCCAAGGTGTCAACTTTGGCTCCTCCGCCACTGGCATCCTTTCTATTACGGGCAGTCTGTTACTAGTAAGTTTTTTTAATTATTTAACTCTTAAGAATCTTTAGTATAACATCTTTGTGAATTACAAGATTGTGCATAAAAAAGTGTTAGAAATATGCCACGAAGTAATAAAGATGTCAACAAAATGAAGTAATGTTATATTCAACTATTTTCTATTTTCACCAAAAAAAAAAATATTTAACTATTTTCTATTGAATTGAATTCATTTGTGTCTACTCGTCTAATATAAAAATACATGTATCTAACTTTGTGACGTAAAACAGGGAATTCAGCACATGGATGAACAATTGAACAGATTTAAGGACAAAATTTTGCCAGTTTTGAAGGAGCAAACGGGATGTAGTCCACAAATCCTCCTTCCTAATTATTTGTTTGTGTTAGGAACAGGAAATAATGATTACTATTCGTATTATATTTTGAAGCAATACTTGCTCCTTAGTCCTGAAGTATTTGCAGCAAAACTCCTCAAGCGTTATTTTGGATACGTCAAGGTCGGTATCTAGTATTCTAGTATGGTAACTAACTTTAAGTTAATTATGTCATTTATATGAAACAATTTTATTTTAAGAGATTTCAGCATCGAATTTTGGAAATTAGAGCATTAATATTGAAAATGTTTAAAATACTTTTTATCCTATATTTAGTTGTGATGGTAAATTTAGGTCACATTCTGAAATTGTTGTGTATAATTTATGCAGATGTTGTATGATTTGGGGGCTAGGAAGTTCCTATTGATTTCTCCATATCCCATTGGATGTGGTCCTGGCTTAATGAAGGACAACAAAGGTTGCATAAAAATGGTTAATGATGCCACTGATATATTTCATGACCAATTGTTGGTTACGGTTAAGCATATCAAGCAAGAATTGCCTGATGCTGAATTCGCCGTCCTTAACTCTGGAAAGATTATCATGGACATTGTCAATAACGTGACTGCAGCAGATGCAGGTTATTATTCTTTTTCGAGGGTTGAGCCAAGTCCAACCAAGCTTCATTTCGCTTAATAATAATAATTATCTCTACTTGACTCAATGACTCAACTTAATATTAAGAGAATAAAATACTTTCTAGATACGACATATAGCTTAACATCCTCAAAATCACATACTTACATGAAAATTACACTGGTGTGCAGGTATTACTAACGCGAATTGTGTATGTTGTGAGACCAACAAAGGAGATATTTGCAAGAAAGCTGGAAAAACGTGTTTAAACAGGAAGGAGTATTTATACTTTGATGGAATTCACCTCACTGAAGCAGCAAACTGTTACTTAGCTAAAAAGGCTTTTAGTTCGACTGACAATTCTGAAGTTTGCCCTAATAATATTCAGAAGCTAATCCCAAAACCTTAATTAGTACTTAG
The DNA here is from genome assembly GCA_947645195.1 of Patellifolia procumbens. Lineage (NCBI taxonomy): Eukaryota > Viridiplantae > Streptophyta > Magnoliopsida > Caryophyllales > Amaranthaceae > Patellifolia > Patellifolia procumbens. The sequence continues at coordinate 191,372 of CANSGD010000160.1, read as the reverse complement.
GAGGGCGCAATCTTAGAGCTAGACTATAATTAGGATCATAATATCTTTTCTCCCATTAGTTTCTTTATTTTCAGGGTTATTTTTTTCCAGTGTAGTTCATGTTTGTTTGGCCATTAGCATTGTTCTAATTAGTTGGTGTACATGATGAGGTTTTGAATAATAGTTTCATTTTCTCTTGCAATTATTGTCTCAATGTGATTACTTCAAGTTTTCTTACATAATTCAAAAATATTTTTTCTCACTTTAATTTCATGCATACTCGTATTGCTTAACAATGCAACAAATTAAATCAGCAAAGGTAAGGTTTCACAAAAGTTAAAAAATGAAATTAAATGTTATTGACAGACGCAAAATATACACGCTCGGTTAGCCGGAGAAAACATATTAGATTTATCTTATTTAAAAAATTGATTTGTTACTGGAGAATAATAACCCTGAAAAATATGTTGGGTATTTGTCGGAGTTAGATTTGTTGTTTGTGGGTACAAGTAGATGTTGATTTTTATTTTTTTGGTACGTAAGAAGAATTTTCCCTACCGGACCAGAATACCGCACGGATCCATCCGATCCAGATAAGCGAGCCAGACACTTGAGAGTAGGGGAATGGATAAGGAGAATCCTTACCATGGTTTCAAAAAACCGCCGTTCCAGAACGTTTCGCCCGGTCCAGAACGGTTTTGAAGATTACCGAACTGTATTTCACCGGTTCAGAACGCTGAAAAAAAAACCCCGTATTTTTTCCCGTATCGGCCGTATTCACCCGTGTTGTCACGGATCGCCCGCATTTTCCGTATCAAAATGTGGCCTTGCAAACCTTTTCCAGATTTTGCAGAGGAATCTTATCTTTACTGGGTCTACCACTCTACACTCCAATAATGAAAAACGAGAAAAGAAGGGGAAGAAGAGAACACCACAGCAACGTCTATATAAATCAATGAACCTAAATGTAATTAAATCAAACAAAACTGAAAACAAAATTAAAAACACATACCAATTCTGAGAATTAGGGTGGAATATTGAAGTGGGAGAAGAGCTTCGGCATATCTCGCATTTTCCAGATTAGGGTTCGATCTTCAAACAACAAAAATCGAGACTTTGTTCTTGCTGCTGCTTTTCTCTTGCTCCATAATCAGGTAATTATGAATTCTTATTTGTATAATTAAAAATTTTGCAGAGAAAAAATGGAGAAGATCGAAGAGAAAGAGAAAAGAAATGGGGAAGATGAAAGGAAAGAGAGAGAGAGAGAAAAGCAGGATGTGTGAGGGTGAGGGAGATGAAGGTTGATTTTCACGTGATGAATAAAATGGATCAGTGACGTGGAGTTAGAGTTAGAGTTGTAGTTGGATTTGGATCAGTGACGTGGAGTTGGAGTTGTAGTATATGTTTTAATTTATGTTTTATGTTTTTAAGTTTTGTAATTAATTTTTTTTAAAATTATGTTACTATGTTATAGAGCATTAATATATGTTATAGAGCATTAATTATAATTTTTGTTTGAAAGTTTGGTAAATTTGTTGACTATGTTAGATTGTTAGAGTGTATTAATAAATGTTTAATGTAATGGGTCCAATGTTTAACTATCATGTTAGTACTATGTCTTGGTTAAATAAATAATTATGATACTATGATTTACAAATGCGTTTATCTATATTGGTCTATCTATGCTAAAGTTATATTTCATGTTTTATTAGATAACTCAATAAAATTACTAATCACTAATAAAACAATATGCATAGGAAATAATTTAAATACATGCTACTAATATTTATGAATAAATATAAACTAATTATAAATTGATGATGAGTTTATTATAAAGTTAAAATAATTACAAATTTTAATTATTAAGTGTATACATTATAAGTTTGTTATGTGTAGAAGTTCAACGAAAAATGGCACCAAAATCAAAAGAGGAGGATATTGGATGGAAGTTTGGTGAAGCAGTTGATGGAAATAGAAAAAAAATAAAATGCAAGTTTTGTGATCGAGTAATTAATGGGGGGATAACGAGGCTAAAGCAACACTTAGCTCACAAAAAAGGTGATGTTGTTTCTTGTGAACACGTCTCGGTTAATGTTCAAAGGGACATGATGGCGATGTTGATGAGTAATTCCGATAAGAAGAGAGATAAACAACGAATGGAGAAGGAGTTAGAAGAAGAAATTGTAAGATCAATCAACCCGAATGATGATGAGGATGATGATTATGATGAATTGCAATGTGCTTTGCGACAAAGTAGAACTCAGCATGAATTTGATCATCATCGAAGCGCGTATAACCAAAATAGAGGTGTATACGGTGAAGGAGGCAGCAGTCGTTTCCCACAAATAAGTCGATCATCATCAGTTCGAGATTTTGCATATAGTAGAGGGAGGAATGTGGGGTTTGAACCGGCATCAACGCCAGCAGCAAGATTGAGAGCCCGGGAAGTAGTTTTAGAAAAAGACACCCAAAAGAAAAAACAAACAAAGATTGGTACAAGTATTTTAAAGAAGGCAAAGAAGTCAATCATCAAAGCTTTTGGAAATTGGATGATTGACACTAATCTACCTTTCAGAGCAATCGAGTCTACGTATACTAATCCACTCATGGATACTATAAGAGCAAATCCCAATACTCGAGCTCCTACGGCATATGACATAGCTGAGGTATAATTATATTATTAAGTTTATATAGTTTACATAATAAATATTTTTTAAGCATTAATATGATTTTTAAAATTTAAGGTTTATCTGCCCGAGGAATATAAGGAAATGAAGGAATATATCAAATCCTTCGAGCCAATTTGGAATGAAAGAGGTGTGACTATAATGTGTGATGGTTGGACTGGACCAACTAATATGCACATTATTAACTTCCTTGTGTATTCAGTTCGTGGAACCGTGTTCCACAAGTCGGTTGATGCAACAGATGTGTTGCATAGAGATGCTGACTACTACTTCAAACTTATGAAGAAGGTAGTTGAAGAAATTGGGGCAGACAAAGTTGTCCAAATAGTGACAGACAATGAAGCTTGTGTGAAGGCCGTTGGAAAGAAAATAATGGACGAGTTTCCACACATATATTGGACAACTTGTGCAGCTCATTGTTTAGATCTACTCCTAGAAGATATTGGGAAGAAAACATCTATCCAGCCTATTATTGAGAAAGCTAGAAAGATCTCTCAATTCATCTATCATTACAAATGGGCAATCAGCTATATGAAGAAGTTCACTGATGGTAGGGAACTTACACGTCCTGGTATCACTAGATTTGCCACACAATTTATAATGTTGGAGAGTGTTGTAAGGCACAAGACTGCCTTACAAGATATGTTTGACTCCACTGAGTGGCTTGCTAGCAAATATGGGCAAATGAGTAGTACATTGGCAGTTGAAGTTCGTGACCTCTTGTCTAAGAACCCTTCAAGTTCCGTTGCTAGATTTTGGGACAAAGCAAACGAAATCTTGAAGATACAAGAGCCCATCGTCAAAGTTTTGAGACTGGTTGATGGAGATATACAACCAACAATGGGGTTCATATACGAGGCAATGGAACGATGTAAGTTGGCTATCAAAGACGTCACCCAGTACTATCAAAGCTATTGGAAAATGATAGACAAAAGATGGAACTTTCAGCTACATACGGATTTACATGCTGCAGGTAATTTTATTGTAAAAAAAAGTGTTATTAATTATTACCTCCATCCTATTGCTATTTATTTGACTAAAAGGTGTCTAATGCTTTTGTATTACATTTACAAGGGTGTTACCTCAATCCTCAATACATGTATGGATCCCATAACACTAGCAGTGATGAAGAGTTGTACATGGGGGTTAAAAATGTGATCTCAAGGCTAGAAGGAGACATAGTATCTGAAGTCAGGGCGCTCCAACAAGTAAGTTGCAATCTTACATATGAGTACATACCTAAATTTTTATTTGATACATATTAACATCAGAAAATACACAGATTTACTTATATCGTGATAAGATGGAAAGCTTTGGAACCAGTTCGGCTCAAAAGGCGATAGGATACATGGATCCTGGTAATAATATTTGAAGCAATTTAATGAATTCTAAATTGAATGACCATTATTAAGTATTAATATTTGGTGGAACATTTTTTCTAATGTTTGCTTAATAATGCAGCCATGTGGTGGATGACTTATGGCGAATGCGCCCCGGAACTTAAACGAATTGCGGTGAGAGTTCTGAGTCAAACCACATCTTCATCAAATTGTGAAAGAAATTGGAGCATGTGGAGTCTTGTTCATACCAAAACAAGAAACAGATTGAAATACAAGAGACTTCATATGATCATCTATCTCCGGTACAATATGAAACTAAAGATAAGACACTTGAAGAGACATGGAGCTAGTGAGATCAATTCTATGTATGATCCAATCAATTTGGATTACATATTTGATGAAGGTGATCCATTGAATGAGTGGTTAGAGGAATCAGAAGCTCCAGTCTTCGACGGAGATGATTTGTCTTGGTTAGACATTGATGATGATGATGGTGGTGGTGGTCAGGATGATGCTAGTACCCAACACGGTCGTAGTACACAATTTCGCTCTAACACCGAATCAAGTTTGCATGGTTCGGTCAACAATGAATCTGCTCTATCTCCACCAAGTTCGGATGATGGTGGTGATGGTTATGGCGATGATGATGGAGCTGGAAATATGATTGGCTCATCCTATTCATCTAGACCATCGAGTGGACGGTTTCAAAATACATCACAACCACTACATCCTCCACGTGATAGGACTTTTGGTCAAACATTTTCAAGGCGGACTAGGGAACGGGAAAGAGAAAGAGAGCCTTCAATCGAACCACTAGATAGTGATGCATCATGGAACGGATACTCGACAAATGTCTTTGGAGCGGAATCATCACGGTCAAACCCCCAAGGGTATGGCTATGGATATGGTTATGAAGCCGATATTTGTCCACAACCATATTCGAATACTCAACAACAACCACAACCAGACAATGCTACAATCTACAACCACGGCGTCATTAATTATGGGGGTTTTCATTATCACCAGCCCACATATTATGGTGATCATAGTAGTAGCTCGAGTCGTAATGACTCATCATGGGTGGATGGTGCTGGCTCATACTTCTTTGGGGATTATGGACAGAACTGTGATGACCAAAATGCCCAACAAGATCCTCCACGTCAGTCCTTTTGGTTTTGACTTTCATGTTTCATGATTTAATTATTTGAACTTATTGCGTCTGTAATATTCTTATAATTCTTAGAATTGCTATGTTAGATAATTATTTTAAAAACTATTATTGTTGTATTATTAATCCTCTCATGATTAATATAATTATTATCTATTTAAATGTTGTTATGCTATTATAAATTCTCTCATGTAGCAATATATTACAATAAAAAAAACATTGGGTTTTAACAAATTGCTACTTTTAGAAATTTTAATATATATCATTTCAAAATACGAAATAAAATCATAGACACAAGCTACATTAATTTTCTATGATACTCTAGTCTAGTTAATACATGTTAGTGTATATAATGCATTTTTTGAAAAGAATTTTTTTTGCTGTCTTCTCTTCATTTGTCTCTTCTATTCTTCCCTCTCTCTGGCTTCTCTGCTGTGTTATTTTAACAAAACAGGAAAGTAGTATTAGATTAATTTAACATATATGACTAGTTAATATTACATTTAAGTACTAAAGTGTATATTAAGTATTGCAAAATTTCAATTTATCATATTTTCATATGAATTTATGGGAAAATATCATTAAAAAGACCAAAAAAGGCATTAAAACTCATTTCCTGCCGCGACAACCGTATTGCGGTCCGCGACAAACGTATCCGTTCCGTTACACCGAAACCCGAACCGTTCCCGTATCCGTTCCCGTTCCCGTATTTTCGAACCATGATCCTTACCCTTAAAGTGCCCATAATGGAGATTGAACCCCCGACATTAAGGTTACAAGAGTCTTTTTTTTTTTTACTAGACGTAGCATTGCTTGGTACAAGTAGAGGTTGATGTATGCATCTAAATTAAGTGTCAAAGACTTAGTTGTGCATTTCAAAACTGAAACTCCAATAGTTGTGCATTTCAAAACTGAAACTCCAATAATATTTCCTCTCTTACTTTCTTCTTCTATACGAGTAAACTTATATGTACTCTCTTTCCTTAAAAAAATACTTCCACTAAACTTGCCATTCTCTCTCTTTGTTGTCTTTTCTTTTTTCTGCCATGACAAGTATCTACTCTTTGCAGAACAAAAGGAGTACTCGTTTTTGCTCAACTAAAACTTAACATTTTTCCACAAAACAGGACTAATTTTTTATACAGTGCTTTTTTCCCAAGCTCCCAGAAAAAGGCCAATGGTTATTTTTGCAATATAATCTGGACACAGGGCGAGTTATAATAAATATTTTTCAGGCATCAGAAAATTTCTTAGCGTACACAAAATTTACATTTGGGGAGCAAAAGCCCAAGGATACAACAAAATTGTGGATGTGAAGTTAGATAATGTCAAAAGCACCAAACTAATACCCAGTTTCCCAATTCCCCACCTATTACTACTGCAGAGTACATTTAACCTATTTCCTGACAAATTACAACGAATACGGAGCAAGTTTAACATGGGCTTGCATTATCATCAACACCTTAGCTGCTCTTACCAGTTTGAAACAGCACCAAACAAAAATATACATCGACAACTGCTTCACTACTCCGGCATTGCAACATCTAATTGTTATAAACAAGAGCCCCTTGACTCCAAAATCTACCAACCCTATTAGAACCTGGAAATGTCAAATCAGTATTGCAGTTATATAATACCTTGAGGTCCACTTCCCAAGCGATGCCTGCCTCTACCTCTCCGACCACTTAAAATGCCAGTGATCACAGTGTTTCCTATAGTTCCTAAAGCACAAGGTCCCATGAGCTTCAGCCCGAGGTTGTTAAACAAATACAATAACCGAGCATGGTCTCCTCCATTTACTACTTGTAGCTGTTCCACCTGTTCACGAGATACTACAGCATAAAGCTGCAAAGGAAGACTACTGTGCTTTGTACATTTTGTCCCCTGTTCAACCAAACAACTGCATTCACTACAAAATTTACTGCTGAAGTCCTCAAAGGCTATTCTCAAAAGCCCTAGTGAGCTCCCGTTCTGTGCCAAAGGATCGAGAATAAACAAGAACCTTCCAACTTCTAAGTCAGGCCTCCTAAATAGATCGAGAAGGGTATCAAAGCTTGGGCCAAGGTTTTTAGGCCCACATTTCCTTCCATACAGTTGTAGGCTCCTTGTGGCTCGATAAATGCGGCCAGCTTCTCTCAACCCACTCAAAAAAGAACCATGCATTGTGGCAGGGTACTTTCTACTTGTTGCTTCACCAGCAAAATACAATCGATTATCAACACTTTCGGATAATATATCGTAGTCAATTCCGGTTGAGCCTACTCGAACGTGAGAATATGAACCATACGAAAGTGGATCAATGCCCCACCTTGTGCAAATTGTCTGAATGGGATCGGGCACAAGAACACCTTTTGGATTATATATACCTATTGAAAGCGCCAACGAAAAAGTATACAAACAAAAAGCAGAGCAGAATTAATAAGAAGCCTGTAAATGAAAATGTAAAAGAATAAAACGCACATATGACATAACAGGAACAAAGAATAGAAATATTATTCTATAACCACCAGCCCTTATCAATGTCAATTTGCACAAAATCGGTCCTATTCTTGGAATTATCAGTTCAAACCACCCATATGTCAGTTGTTGACAGTCTACCAACATCTACACTTTCCTAATTTCTTAAGGTGACAAATGAATCTCAAAAAGTTGAACATAGACACAAGAAAAAATTATCAACACTTTCCGAATACCTCTAAACAGATACAGTCATTCTTTGGGTAAGGGGAATCAAAAGCATGCCAGCTCTGATGACTATGATACTTCCGTAGTTTTAAAACAAGCACAGAGAACTTGCAAAGTAATCCTATCGGAAAAAAAAACTTGTTAAGTCAAAATTTTTCCTTTCCCGTGTAAAAACTGCTAGTGGACGTCACCAAGGTTGTAATTTTGCACAGGATCAAGAATTAGAAGATCCTTTGGACACCTTAAAAAGACAGTACACGATTAGAAACATAGTCACACTGTGAACACTAAGATTTTCAAAACATGTAATGTCCAAAAGGCATCCAAAGGAACCAATTCTCATTTTTGTATTGTAATAGTAATTTAGGACCTAAAACACAAATGTGGAGTACTTGATGCACCTATACTCTAATCACATATGCTTTTTAATGATCCAAAAAATGTATCTATATGATCCTATCACAATCCTATGGAAAAAAGAAATGTCTAGCAAACTTACAACACTTCTGATCATACAGTCTACAATTATACAAACTGCATTATGATCTTGTTACCTAAATTCACGATATGCACTAATTGGCATTCAAGTTGGATAATTTTTTCTTCAGATAGATATATCACAATAATTAAATCCAAATTCATTGAATTATTTAATGCTTATTTAACTTGAAAATTATGATGAAATCGCGCTTCAATCGGTCTTATTAATGATATTTATTCAATGCTCAATATTTTCCCTTTCAGTTTCTTATACATAGGTAACATAGCCCTTAGGTCTACATGTAGCAATTTCCTTATTTCAAACAACATTGAGGATCCAAACTATTTCTAGAAAAAAATAAGGATTAAGTCATCAAACTTAATCACAATTTTCTACATTGAATAGATCCCAGCATACAGAGAGGAATTTCATAACCATGGTCAATTGTTCAGCAAAACAGAATAGGGGTGGTAATCAAAGTCAAGAAGTTGAAAGTAAAGGCATGAGTGTCAAAAAAAGGGTAATATGACGCAAAATATTTTCCCACAAAAATGATGATACATAACATGCAACTTCAAACTGAAACTGTAAAGTATACCTCTGAGCAGATTCAGAACACGATGCAGCAGAACAGCTGGGTCAGCACGTTCAAAATCCTGGGCAGCTTCTCCTGCTACCAAGGCTACAAGTACTGCACCACCAGAAACAGTATGGTAACTGTAGAACAGAAAAAACTCTCCTCTGTCATGCGCATGATTTCTAAGACAACCAAATGTGTCTAAATCTTCCCCCCAAAATACATGAGGAAATACCATTGCAACTTTGTTAAGCAACCCAAAACCCAGCCGGTTAATAGCCTCGAGCTTGCTTTCAGGCAACTCTGGTTCAAATTTTAGTGTCTTTTGCTTTAGCACTCCAAGAGGTACAGTACACAAGGCAATATCTGCTTGAAACACCTGGTCCCCAGCTATCACCTCAACACCGTCATTTCCATACCTAATCGTGCTGACAGTCTTTCCATACAAAATAGGAACTCCTTCACACAAGGCTTTGATCAGCCTCCAATTCCCACCAGCAAGGAAACAATGATCACCCCCCATCTCATAAGGATCATCTTGATCCCAGTAGGCAGCTGAAAGCTCTGATAAACATCCTGCATTTGCATATTCCAAGTTTGCATAATGCCAATCAAGGAGTTCACGCTCATCATTACTTTTGGCCACCGAATAAAGCTCTTGAAGAATATCCAACACAGAACCAAGAGAAATATCATTTGCAAATCCACCCATGATTTTTCTCAGCTCAGTCACTTTATCCAACAAGCGATTAAAAGTGAACTCAACTCTGGAATCAATCTCTTGATCGACTAGCATTCCACCTGGCTTGTACAACGGACATTTATCTCTCACCTTGTGCAACGGTATTGATAGTTGCCTAGCCAAGACCCCCAAAGGGTTAGCATGAATGCCAGTTATAACACTTCCACCTAACTCCACTGCAGCAACCTGACCCTTTTTACCCATCTTCTGAGTAAACACTCTTCCCCCAGGACGGTTTCTTCCTTCAAGAACAATGACCTTAAACCCAAACGACAACAACTGTCTCGCAGCAGCAAGACCTGAAAGTCCTGCCCCAACTACAACAACCGACCCTTCATATGCCTCCTCCGGAATTTGAGAAGTAAAAGCAGACGAAACACCAAAATTAATATACCCATTATACAAAAGAAAATCATAAGCAGAGGATATCAAATGCTCACACTCAGTGCTAACAGTTTCCCTTATCTGCCCCTTAGATAGCCACACACGAACATTACCTCTCCACCTCGCAAGTATATGGTTCCTAACAACAATGTAATCATTCTGTTCTTTCCCACCTAAGTCCTCCACGACACCCGCCCTAATCTCCTCATCAAGTAAAGCATCAATAGGAAATCCAAGTGATATAGCTATCATAGCCTCAGTTTCAGTTTCCTTCTCCAAATCCTCCTTAGTTCGGTTCCTCTTCCTTAACGGACCGCCTAAATGCTTCTCTATATAGTCATCCATCAAATTCTCATCATAATTTTTAGTAATCACTTTCCTCCTCAGTGACCTCTTCGGAACCGAACCATCCGAAACCGGGGTTCTCATGTTCTAACCTTATGATAAAATCCACAACCTCACAATACCCACAAAAAATTATCCAAGTTTACAAACTAGAATTCATAGCTATACATAAAAACTTAAACTTCCATGAAAAGCAATCACTAAGCAATAATATATCTACAGAATGAAAAGCAAGAGTAAATTTAAACTACACAACGAGATTTCGAAACGTGATTCATTCCAACAAAAATGGCGGAAACGCGCCATACAAAATGGGAAAACAGAAAATGATATACCTGAGGAGAGATAGCAGAGATTAGCGAAATGATGATTAATCCATGAATTAGGGATTGAATCGAAATAGAGGATGAAGATTTGTTGCAGCGATTGAAGAAATTGAAATTTGAAATTAGGGTTCTTGAGTAGTTTGTGGGTTTAAGTGATTATTTTTGTGATGGAAGATTGAGAAAGAAGACGAAGCAGGTGGAACGAACCTCGAAGTGTGTGAAAAAGTAAATAAAATTATAAATTTTGATTGGAGGGAAGTGTTAACAGTTGATGTGGGGTCCAAAGATTACACTATTTTGGATTTTGGACTCTCTAGTCTTTATTCAATCCCTAATTTGATGGGGCTTGTCCATTTTAATTGGGTATGTGATATAGTACTTGAAAAGGTTGGTTTTTTACTAAAGTTTTGCACCTGTGATTTCTTTTATGGAAATGTGTAAGAATAGCTAATTAAGCCGTCATGCCAAAAAAAACATTTGTTTCTTTAATCTAAGGATAGGAGTGTGTGTTAGAATATATGAAAATGTGAAACTATTGACCTAATACGTTTTGTTGGACGAAGCCGCGAGAACAGCGTCCCTGCTTCTTCCTCCGCCGTCGCCGTCGTCGCCGCCACCGTCGCCGCCGCCGCGCCGCACATCTTCTTCCTCTGGCGCAACAGGGCTTTGAAGATGATGGAGCAAGCTCATCTAACCTCACGCCTTATCTCCCAGAGATTATAGCTTCTCTCATTGCAGCTGCTAATAGTTCAACTTCTATCATTGATGCCATTGATGCCATTGATGAAGAAGAAGGAGAAAGTGAGAAGAAAGAAGAGGTTAGTGTTTTTTATTTTTTTATTTTTAGTTAGTTGTTAAATGAAAGAAAAATAAAACCAACTGAAAGAAAAATATAAGTAACTGAAATAACTACATACCTTCAGTTAAAAGGATGAAGGTATGTAGTTACTCCTTTTTTTCATTTGCTTCTAACTTGCTTTCATTTACTCCCCTTTTTTCATTTGCTTCTAATTTACTTTCATTTACTCCCCTTTTTTTTCATTTGCTTCTAACTTGCTTTCATTTACTCCCCTTTTTTTCATTTGCTTCTAAGGGCCTGTTCATTTCAGCTTAATTTCAGTTCAGTTCAGCTCAGTTCAGTTCAGCTCAAATCAGTTCAGTTCAGTTCAGTTCAGTTCAGTTCAGTTCAGCTCCAATCAGTTCAGTTCAGTTCAGTTCAGCTCCATTCTTTTATAACCATTTTGTTAAATATTACTATGTTGGTCTAATTTATTTTACTAATTGCTCTTATTATTATTATTATTATTATTATTATTATTATTATTATTATTATTATTATTTTTTATTTTTATATAATTATTATTAAGTATTATTATTATTATTTGTATATTATTTTGTTTATTATAACTTTATTCATTATTATTATTATTATCATTAGGGAGGAACATGGTTTAGGTTAAAGACACAAATAAACCAACGTTTTCAGCCCATAATCCAATCAAATCACGTCAAAACTATTTATGATGTAATTTTGCACGGTCAGACCCAATTATTATTTTATTACTAAATATTAATATATAATTAAATCTAATTATTAAAATATTAATATTAATTTAATTCTTAGATATTATTGCTATTATATAATCATCATCAGGTATTAATATATTAATACAAAGACTATAAAATAATTGTTATTAATTATCATTATAATCATTAATCATTATTATTAATTAATATTATTTATTTATAGTTATCATTTAAAAATATCTAAAATAAAATTATTATTATTCATTAATAGTTATTCATTATTATTACCTATCATCATAATTATTATATAATATTCATATTATTATTGTTTAAATATTATTTATATATTTATTAAATTCAATTAACTTAAATTTAATTCAATTCAGTTCAGTTCAGTTTAGTTCAGTTCAGTTCAGCGTCAATCAGTTCAGTTCAGTTCAGCTCCAATCAGTTCAGTTCAGTTCAGCTGTTTTCAGTAAATCTAAACAGGCCCTAACTTACTTTCATTTACTCCCTTTTTTTTCATTTGCTTCTAACTTGATTTCATTTACTCCTCTTTTTTTCATTTGCTTCTAACTTGTTTTCATTTAGACTAAAACACGTAAATGAAACAATAAGATAAGTAACTGAACTTAAACGACATCCAACTGAAATAAAAAAGATCAAGTTAAAAAATTTTGAAACTAACTGAACAAAAATTGAAACCAATTGAACAAAAATTGAAACCAACTGAAACAAAAATGAAACCAACTGAAACAAAAATGAAACCAACTGAAAGTCGTCCGACCAAATGTTATGGTCGGACGCGTCTGACCCAATACCTTCTCTATGAAAATATATCTTTGTATTTTCACTATTCTCATTTATTATGTAAATAATTAATGTATATCTTTTAGGATTAATGTATATCTTTTAGCTTCCTAATTATTAGGAGATTATCTTTTCTAACCCTAGAGCTATATATACTTAGGATGTACATCATTATTAATCAGGGAATTAATTATCTTTCATGGTATCAGAGCTAGGGTTTTTATTTTTCCTCTTGCTTCCGCTGCCCTAGCCGCGCCTCATCCCACCCACTGCCCACTTTCCTTCTCAACCGTCCGGCCACCATGACTGGCGGCGGCAAAGATAAATCATCTTCGTCGTCCACCTCTTTTCTCTCTTCTCTCTCTTCTTCTCTTTCTTTTACAAACATTAAACACATAATTCCCATCACATTAGACATGGAAAATGTTCAATACTCTACGTGGGCAGAGTTATTCAAGATCCATGCACGTTCGAATCGGGTCATTGATCATATTATTCCGTCTTCTAAGGCCAAAGTTCCTAAAACGGATGAGGAAAAGGACGAGTGGTCTACCATAGATGCCACGGTTCTCAAGTGGATCTATGGTACTATTAGTGAAGATCTTCTCAACACCATACTAGAACCCGATTCCACGGCTCAAGAGGCTTGGGAACGCCTTCGTGACATTTTTCAAGACAATAAATCGTCTCGTGCCGTCACTCTTGAGCAAGAATTCTCCAACACTTCTATGGAGGATTTTCCAAACGCCTCGGCGTATTGTCAACGACTAAAAATGTTGGTTGATCAAGTGAAGAACGTTGGGGCTCCCGTTTCCAACAACCGGCTTGTTTTACAGATGGTGGCCGGCCTCTCTGACAAACTTTGGCAATGCCCTTTACCACCCAAAGTCAAATTCTTCCTTTGGTCTGTTTTTTGGGATGCCTTACCTGTTAAAACCACCCTGCACAACAGAGGGTTTCAAATGAACCAAAACTATCCCTTTTTCCCTAATATACCTGAAACTTGGCCCCATGTTTTGAGATACTGTCCAATAGCTCAAGAATTTTGGCAATGCTTTAATCAGTTACCAACACAATTCAATATAGACAATGATGAAACATGGATCACTAAGAACCTCTTCAATGATCAAGATGACACTGAAGTGAACTGGAACATAAAATTTGGCATAGGTTGTTGGGAAATCTGGAAAAAAAGAAATAGGTGGGTTTTTCAACAAAAGAACACCAAGGCACAACAGATATACCATCAAACCTTGAGCCTCACAACTGAGTTTGTGAAAGCAAACACCAACCAAGGGAATGACACATCACTGAGAGACAGTCTTGAAATACACCACAACCATTTCATGCTTAAGGTGGATGCCTCTTTCTGCCCCAAAACACTACAAGTAGGAATAGGAGGGGTCTTGAGAATTAGCCAAAATCAGTGTTACATGGCTTTTTACAAAAAATTGAGAAGCAGTGATGCTACCACTGCTGAATTCCAAGCTATCCATGAAGCCCTAGAATGGATAATAGAGAATGATTTGTACAACATTCATTTGTTTTCTGATTCCAAAATCTCAGTGGATCATATCACTCACCCTCCTGTAATTAAAGACTGGTATTGCAATGTGGCTACTATGTGCAGGGAACACCCAGGGAGGACTAGAACAAGGGAGATAGCCAAAGTTGGAAGGAGCTGCTTGGAGGATGCAGACAAGGGAGCAAAATTTTGTCTGTAATGTTACTGCAACAGTGCGATCCTCTCCTTTTGTAGGCAATGGTTGTAACTTAAATATTACTTTACTTTTGGATAATATGCGTGGAGCTGTAGAAGCCATTAGACATCACCAAACATGTTCATCTAACATTCGCTGTAATAGTTATGTAGTTAATTAATTTATGCTCCTTCCAACCAAAAAAAACGTGTTCCTTAATTAAACATTCTGAATTTGTACCAAAAATTTGGGTAAAACCCATATGTATAACTTCGCGCCATATGCATCACAATTCAAAAGTAATAAGATTAGTCAATGGTGAACATTGACAATATGACTTAGATATAAACTTTTACTAAACAATACTCTTGTATGAAAAACAGTCCAGCGCCATTCCAATATTTCAGATTTCACAACAACTTGCAGGCCAGGCAGTCATGAGTTATGCATATCTTTCTATGTCAAATGTTAGCAGTACATATACATCTGTATATGTTCACTAGTATACCCTTTTTGGTTAGGGAGTCAACCAAAACACTCAAAAGGGCCTAACATATAAGAAAACAATGCACCACAATTTTTTTCTATACAAGATAGTTTTACTATGTTAGTGACGATATCCTCGAACAATCGGAGTATTTTTTGGAATTGAAATATTTGTTTAACGAGCAGCAAGATATTTATATCTGTCACGTAAGATATACAACAATTTCATTAAATGAAATTATTTAGCTACCATACGGGCCACCACCTTTCAAATGGTGGTAATTTGCATTAAGACACTTCAATTATCCCCATCAACATTACTAACTTAGTGGTAGGAAAATAGATACATATACGCAATTTACTACCTTTGTTAAATTAATCCACAATTATACCGCTTGCATGTATCAATTCGCCTTTTCTAAACTGCAACTCACTGGGAATTAGCGAATTAAGGCTCCGTTTGGTAGGGTGTAAAACATTTTCGGATGAAAATGGTTTTCTATGGAAAACCTTTTACATTGGAAAATTCATTTTTATGAAGGTTTTCCGTTGTTTGGTTGTATGTAAAATGATTTTCCATTTAAAGCATTTTTTATTGTTTGATTGAACTGAAAATCAATTACTTCAATTGTGAGCGAAAATGTTTTCCTTCCACTTGTGATGGAAAATGTTTTCCTCCCAATTTTGGGGGAAAATGATTTCAATAAGGTAGAAAATGGTTTTCCACCCCAAGTTTTACATTTTAATGTTTTACTCCAAACCAAACAACGTAAAATGGGAAAACAGTTTTCAAGGAAAACGTTTTACACCCTACCAAACGGACCCTAAGTAAGACGATTTCAATTGTCAATTACGCAAGGCTCGTTCTAGCAGCACAAAAAGCCAACTGCATTAGAGTTAAACCACACATTGACCATAATTAGTGCATAAAGTATAAGATATACTATGCAGACCTTAAAAAATATTTATACCACTAATGTTGCTAAGATGAATGTCGTCCTATATAGTTAAAACTCCACTTAGAGTTGAACCTTACCAGAAACGCACAAAAACTGGGTGCAGAATTAGCAAAAGAGGGAACACTATATTAAGAAAGACCCACTTGCTCGTTTCCCTCAAGGGCCTCAACAACAACAAAGGAAAGATTTAAGGTTGGCCATTGTATGATCTGCCTATCCAGGAGAAAGCCATGAAGATTTCAAGCATCAGCGGCTTACTGATCATCTTTCTGGTTCTCATTTGTAGTACAACACAATCATATTCCAAACCGTCATTAAAAGTGAAACCGGTACACGCAGAGACCAGGACATGCTTCAGTCGCAGAAGCCCGTGCTTCTTGAAGCGGATAACCTGCCCAAGACAGTGCCCGACATCACACCCGAAAGATCCGAAAGCTAAAGTTTGTTATATAGACTGTTATTCACCAATATGCAAGGCCGAGTGCAGAAGTGAGTGCGTTTTTCATCTTCTCCATATAATACACTGTATTTAAGCACATTGAACTTTTTACATTATTTGCACATTGTCTTGACTAAGAATACCTTGCAGTAGCCTTTGATACGAATCAATAAAAAAACTAATTTGGGCTCTTTGTGATGATAACTATTTGTATGAGAATGTGTAAAAACAAAAGGAAATTGAAACCCTATATACTTGAAACATATAGTTCCAGTTTAATGATGATAAATCTTCGGAATGAAAATGTGCAAGAAACTGTGAACTCAAGTCTCTAGATTCTACGGAAAGGCAGAGAAAATGCCATAAGGTTGAACCAGGGACGATCTTGTAACACTTTGTTACAGTTTGAACTCCAAATATCAGCACATTATATTTATTACATATAGCATATTTTAATGCAAGTATTACTCACAAAAATTGTTTCGTGGCATTCACAGATCGCAAACCAAATTGCAGTGGGCGTGGAGCAGCATGCTTAGACCCTCGTTTCATTGGTGGAGATGGGATAGTTTTCTACTTCCATGGAAAGAGCAACGAGCAGTACAGTTTAGTATCCGATCTAAAGCTCCAAATCAATGCTCGTTTCATTGGGCTCAGACCTTCTGGCAGACAACGAGATTACACTTGGATACAAGCCTTAGGGATCTTGTTTGACTCTCACACTCTCTCTCTTGAAGCCACACCAGCTGCAGCATGGGATGCAGAAGTTGACCACTTGAAGTTTTCTTATGATGGACAGGTGCTAGATGTACCTGAAGGGTACTCATCAAGCTGGATATCATCAAATGAAACCCGGTCCCTGAAAATAGAGAGAATAGAAAGCAAAAACAGTGTCATTGTGACTCTACAAGAAATGGCTGAGATATCGGTCAACGTGGTGCCAGTCACAAAGGAAGACAACAGGATACATAATTATCAAATACCTTCAGATGACTGTTTTGCTCACTTGGAAGTACAATTTCGTTTCTTTGGGCTTTCACCAAAAGTTGAAGGCGTGCTTGGAAGGACATACCAGCTAGATTTCAAGAACCCTGCAAAGCCAGGCGTTGCGATGCCTGTAGTCGGCGGAGAAGATAAATACAGAACCTCATCACTCATATCCGCAGACTGCAAATCCTGCCTCTTCTCTCCAGTTGGAGTACTACAGCAGGATTTCACAGACAAGGCATAGTGTACAGGAAATGAGATAATAGTTATCCATAAATAGAACTCGTGGACCATAACCCTTTCTTTTCCCTGTTATTCTCTTTTATATCTTCCATAATTACTAATCTTAAATAGAATGAAAAAAGTTTCTCCCAATAATAATAATAACTACTATTATAGAATGAAAAAAGTATGTCTGTTTTTATCTTAGTGGCCTAAAGTTCAAGCAACTAATTTAGCGAAGATATGTATTTCTCCTATATTTGGTTTCATACGTCAAGAGAAGCAATAGGACAAGAAGCAGATAAATCAAGGATATCTTATATAGACACCAATATCCAAGATCATAACGGCTTTGCAGAAACTGAGATTTATTTTCTGCATGGTCGAACTATTGTTTTGTTTGGTGAATCCATAATATATATCAATATTCATAAGTAGTGTAATACAAAATGGGAAGCAAAATCCAAAATAATTAAGAACAAAGAGAAAACAATAGGCTTTCTATACTATAAGAATCTTGGAGACAGTATTGGATGGACTTCATCATATTCTTTCCTTCACTATATTACAAATGGAAATAGTTAAAGAATGAAGCCAACAAAGAACATTCAAATTTAACTTAGCTGTCTTATGTATCTCTGGCTGGACAACCAAATGCCCTAGAAACCCTTTCTCATCTTCCACGGGGATTCACTAATTGGGAGAACACTGCGCTTGTTGCAGCATCCTCTGCATCGTCATCAGTACTAGAGCGAACTCCATTTATTATGTTAACACTATTGTCAAACTGCTCTAGTGAGGTCAATGGTAAACCTTGAATATGATTCGTGCTGTTATCTTCAGGTTCAGCAAGAGCAGATGACATCTCCTCTAGCTGAAGAGCATATTCAAGATTCCATAAGACATCTCCCATTGATGGCCTATCAGCCCCATATTCTGCCAAGCACTTCTCTGCAGTCTCCCCAAATTTCTTCAGTGAAGCGAAATTTACCTTCCCTACAAGGTTTGAGTCCATAATTTGATCGAGCATGCCCTTCTTTTGCCAGGTCATTGCCCATTCTGCAATATTGACTTGCTCTCTTGGGAGCACAGGGTTCAAAGCCGGTCTAGTACAGAGAACTTCCATCAAAACCACTCCAAATGAGTATACATCTGACTTTTCAGTCAATTGTTGCCTTCTAAAATACTCAGGATCAAGGTATCCAAAACTTCCCTTAACAGCAGTGCTAACATGGGTCTGATCAAGGGCGGGCCCTGTTTTCGAGAGGCCAAAATCAGCCACCTTAGCCACAAAATTCTCATCCAAGAGAATATTTGTTGTCTTGACATCTCGATGTATAATGCTCTGAGTTGCACCAGTGTGGAGATAATGAAGTCCCCTCGCAGACCCAATGCATATTTCAAGCCGCTGCTTCCAAGGGAGAGGTGGAAGATCTGTGCCGTAAAGGTGGCTCCTAAGAGGTCCATTGGCCATGTATTCATATACCAATATCATCTCGGATCGTTCATCACAGTACCCAATTAGGGAGACAAGATGGCGATGTCTTAGCTTAGACAGCATCTCAATCTCAGTTCTGAATTCAGCTATACCTTGTTCAGATCTTGGATTTCCTCTTTTGACAGCAACTTTGGTCCCATCTTCAAGTGTTCCCTTGTAAACTCTACCAAAACCACCAACTCCAAGGAGCAAGCTCTCATCAAATTTGTTAGTAGCATCCATGATTTCCTGGAAAGAGAAGAACCGACCAAGATTGGTGGAAGTCAATGAAATGCAGCTAGCAGTGCCACTCTTTTGAGAAACAGTAGACATTTTTGTCAACGTCAGGGAGTTTCCATACAGCGGCAAAGGCAACCATGGATGTCCTTGTTGAGGAGACTTTGATTTGCGAGAAACAAAGCAGCAGTAGAAGAGAACTATCATTACCGCAACAGCAACAGCACCTATAGCTGAACCAATTATTATTGCGTTATGTTTCTTTTTCGATGCTGAAGGAGGAAGAAGATGTTCAACAGGAGAAATTCCATCCAAGCTTCTTGCTTCATTGCTCATCTTCATAATCTCCAGACCATTCATAATAGCATTATCAGTATCAGCTGCGGCGTCTGGACCAATGCTTATAGTCAAGACACCTGAATCTGAAGAATTTGCAACAAAATCTTTGTAGTAAGGCACCGCTAGACCCCCGGTTAAGGATGACAGATCTACACTTCCCCAAACATTCGAGTTGATGTACAGATTGAAAACAAGAGAATTCAGCGACTTGCTGACAATATCACAAAAATGAACCCTTATGAAGTATGTGAAATCTGGATCCACGTTAAAAACCCAGGTTACATTGAAGTTACTATCTGCCACATTTGCATCTCCCATACTTTCAACCGTGGCATACACCCAGTTTGGTGCTATTTCAGGAGTCACTGTAGCTGGATACTTGATGGTGGCAGGGCTCACAGAAAAATTTGCAGCAGAACTATTTACATGAAGATATTGCACATCATTCTGCCAAATTCTGCCTAGGGTATCATTTCTAGCAGTAAGAAATGGACCGCCCATATTCAATCGATACACAGTCTCGAGTGCTAGCTCTGAAATGCCACTAATAGAGGTTGATGGCAAGGACAAAGCCTGGTCAGGGAGCAATTCATTTGGGATAGAGACAACTTCAATCGCGTTCACAAATGCAACCGAATTATTCGAAGGAATAAAGGTGAGGCTCAAGGAATCTGAATCTACATTGATGACAAACTCCCTCCACATATAAGAACCTTTATAGCTCTTAAATGTGAAGTTGTTTAGGAGAACAAAGTTCTCAGTAACAACAGTAAGGGATGCTGAGTTCAAGTCATGACCGGAATTTGGGATCGGATAGAAATAAAGTCGAACCCAATGATGACCTTGCTGCTTGATATCGAATTCATACGACACACTACGGGTAAAAATTCTAGCAGATTGGTAAATAGGGAAGGGAGCACTAGAATTGTGGGTAGCAACAATAGAATTGGATTGACTGCTGAGTTTAACAGAGGAATGTTCTAAATCAGGAAGATAAGTCTGACCTTGAAAGGTTACATTTTGTGAAGACCCACAAGTTAACAAGTAAGAATCAGCAGGAGTAAAGGAAGCATTTGAGCTACAAATGAAAAGCTCAAATTGAAAAAGAGCTATAATCAAAGACACCCATTTCACAATCTTCATCTTTATTAACCCCAAAAAAATAACCTTATTAAGCAATCACCTAAACAATTCAACTCAAATGGTACAAACTAAGCTGCTACTTTGCTATTTTGCTACTTTGCTAGCAGCAGCTTATATTCAGTGAGACATTTCGTCGAATAAATTTAGATCTATTAAAGACTTTGCAGCAAAGAATGTACAAAATAATAGCAACCCAAATGGGCAAAACAAGATAACATCAACAAGAAAGATGGTATTTTGATTAAGCTAATGCATATAAGTAGAGCTGATGCATTAAAGTTCAAAACTTTGTTGCTGCTCTTACCTCTAACTTTGAATGAGCTACAACTTGGGTGGGGGTGCAACAGGAAAGAGAGATAGAGAAAGAGTGAAAAGTGAAGTGCCCAATTGAGAGGGCATCAATGGCACAAAGAGAAATATACCAACTACCATGGAAAACAATCCTAAAGTGAGCAAATATTGAGCTAACCAGAATACCAGCCCTTTCCAGGCTGTTGATTAGCCTGTCATATTCAGAAGAAAAAAAAGGACCCACATTAGGAAAAAGATGTGAAACTACAAACCCAAATCACAAAACACATTATTTGAACCAGCTGTTTTTGTTTTGGGATTTAGGTGTCTTTTAGATTTGATGCTCTAATCTCCAGTTAGTAGTAAATTAGTAGCAAGTTATAGACTTTAGTGGGGGATTGAATATAGTTATGGAATAGCGAGTAAATATTAGGTCTTTCAATCTGATTTTTTCATATACCGAAATCTAAAGCGAGCGAGAGATAACTTAGTTGGTTATTCGTTGAAAAAGGGTAATCTATGTTTGACATGATTAATTAGAAAGAGTTTATCATATCTAATCGGTCCGAACTCTCTAAAGTGGAAGAACTGAGAAGTTGCTTGCTTGTGGTTGTGACCATTGATGAGGCCCATCAGAATGCGACTTTTGTGTACTGGAGAGAATACAATCACTTTTATTTGAGAGAATATAATGACTTGGTTGTTGGGTGACAGTGTCAGTTGACGGCCATTGACATTGAAGTCAAGTGCTCCTATTTGGAGTCAGAAGATGAGTAAAGAAAGATGAACGTCAATTTGGGCAAACGAGACGTGTTCGGGGGTTCGGATGTTTTGTTGGGTCACTAAGTGAAGTTTGGGTTCATTTGCGTTAGGGTTTATTGATTGCTTCTTGAGATGGAAGCAGTCTTTATTTACTTGCAATACTAGGTTTTACATCCGTGTAAAATACACGAGAAATTTTTTTATTTATTGTATTTAAATGGATAGTAGTTATGTTAGAAGTCAAAGAAACTAAGATAAATATGTCCGTTTATTGGAAAACAATCACAATGTGTTAACACGTAGCAAGTGGAAGCAAACAAGGAAAAAGAAGAAAGCAACGTGAAGATGGAGCACGACTCGCAGAGAGCTTGCGACATGCGGAATATTGCCGCAAGCACCCCACGAGTCGCGGCCCATACCGCTGGTCGCGGTGCACGTCGCGGTTCGCGAGCCCTGCTGTGTGCACGCGAAGTCCGTTTGTTGTTGTTTTCGTCTTTGTCTTGTTTTCTTTATTTATATTATTTGTTATCTTTTTTGTTATCTTTTTCTATCTTTTTTTCCCTATTTACTAGAGGTTGATGTATTTAGGAAATAAGATTGATTTTGGTACGTAATCTTTTAGAAATTAGACTTGGAGAGCAAGTACTTTTTTCTAAAAGGCTTAAGGTTGTATTTAGCTATAAATGGGGGAGCCTTTTAGGCTAAACACACCACAAAAACACATTGAGAGATTGTATTATTGTTGTGAGGTTAAATACGATTAATACAATATTATTTTGAGGGAAGGAAATTCAAATTTCCTTATTAAACATTTGTCTATATTCTCCATAATGTCTTGTCATACTTTGCATTACAATTCGATTTTGTGAGGGAGAGTCTTATTCTTTTGTGCGCATCGATTCTGGTAACCTTACGCCCACGCTTCCGTTATAACACGTTTCATGATAAATTTTTTTCCTATAAATATGTTAAAGATTGATTATTAATTGAGGAAATATTATGAACGTAAAACTTGTTACACAATAGGTAAGTATATTCACTAATGTAATCTAATAAGATAAAATAGCAAGTACCTTATCATTTGGATAAAAGAAAAAAGTTGGCAAATTAAATTAAATAGCAAATCATTTATGCTGATATTATATACGTTCAATTGCTCTATATAGTTTTTATTAAGCACCTTAAAGTGGATAGAAAATTTTGTAGACGTAAGTTGATCTTCATCTTGATAATCGATTGATGTATATAGGGATATTCTTACATTAAAAGAATCTTATTTTCTTAAATTTGATCTCAGTAGAATATTTTCCTTCTTCAGCTTTTCAATATTTTGTTAAGAAAAAAACAAATTTTTATGATATATTTTATTAGCATCCTCCCAAAATATCTCCCAAATTTGAGTCAAAAATATTGCTTTTAACAAAAAACTGATGTTCATGATATATGTCATGAGTATATTCCATATTCTTTCCCATTTATTATGTTTCTAAAATGTGCAAAAAAAATTTGAGTTCAGTCCTTGAAAATCTTGTTTTACTAAAATCTCACTTTAATATACTTCCTCCGTTTCTTTTTATTGGCTACACTTCTTTAAACACGGATTCATAGGTAAAACTTTGGTGTGTGAATAAAAGTGTGTAAGAAAAAAGTGGTAGAAGAGAGATAGAGAGAAAAGGTTACTAAAAAGGCATAAATGAGAAGTGTAGTCATTAATTTAAAACTTCCTAAAATGTAAAGTGTAGTCAATAAAAAACGGAGGAAGAATTATCTTCTATTAGTATGTTCTCATACTCTTTCCATGCTTTGATTTTTGAAATATTGCTTAAAACTAATTTTTAATATATTTTATTAGTATCTTTTGATATTCCAAATTTTTCTACAATTTGCTTAGAAAAATCAAATTTAGTACAATCAAATTTTTTAGTATTTTTCCATAATCTTTGCCATATTTTACATTTTGAAATTTGACTTTAATAATTCCCGATTTGATCACAACACTTTCCACATATGCTTTCGATAACAATTCTTCTTTGCCAAGAACACGCTTACTTTTAAAAATTTATCACTCAACAACCATATTCCACTCTTTTTCATGATATTTTGGAAATATATCAAAACAAAGCTCACATTATCCTCTCCCGACCCTCATATATCACATTAATTTTTACAACAAATTAATGATTCCCAAACATGTGTGCCAAGTTAATGTTGGAATTGAATTGGATAGGAGGCGGTATATTTGATTAACATTTTTCCAAATTCTTTCCATATATCCCATTTTTTTAAAAAATTGCTTTACATAATGTACTCCTTTCGTTCCATAAATGTACTTTTCGTTCCTCCCAAAATGGGCGTCTCAATTCTCAAATAAACATCTCATTTCTCCAATTGGGTAGGGTTCACATAATATTGTGTTTTTTCTTTTTGGGTCTATACATTACTCTTAAAAGTCAAAATAATTGATACTTTTATTGTTATCTTCCCATATTATTTTACATCATCTTTCTAATATTCGGATTTTCTTTAATTTTTTGTTAAAAAGAATATTTATTTCTTACACTTTCAAAAAAGGGCTCCTAGGCAAAATTTTGTAAGTTTGATTAAGTTGTATAAAAAGGAGAGGGTCAGTGAAGTGGTCCCCATTTGGAAGGCAATAATCAACCGAGAAATTAGGGGGGACCACTGCTTCTTTTGCGCCACTTTTTTTTTTTTTGGGGGGGGGGGAAGAGGGGTTTCCCCCTCCAAAATCATACTTTATTTGAATCCAAAGAGCATCAAGTGCAGATTTTCTTTTCCCTGCCATTGTCTTCCTTATATAAGGGATACAACTCCAAAAGATTCAATCAATTTCTTACATTTACCAGTCAAGCATGGCTTAGATAGAGGAGCAGAAGAACAAAAACTGCCCCACTACACACACAACACTTAGAATTTACCCACCAAAGTTTAACAGATAAAACATCCCTAAAATCAACTACATAGTTGTTGCGACTGCATAAAATAGAGCAACAAACGAAATCTACAATGAAGTTCTTGCTGGAGATGTTTGGGATGACTACTATCTACAAATCCTTCATGACCTGGAGCCAATCTCTGACTCCCAATACTTCTCTGAAACTAAAACTTAACAACAACCACCAACAACAAAAAGAGTGAAAAACCCAAAATGAAACAAGACAAAAGAAGGAAAGTTATGGATGAACGGTTAACTATAGAAAGTGGAGAATAAATTACCATGGGGTGCTATAGCCAACACAACAAAGAAGTATTGTGTATCTATGGTGACTATGGATATATTATGGAGGAGTGCATGCAAACAGAGAGCAAATGGTGATCCATTGATGCCAGGTCGAGAAAAAAGGAAATGTATGCTGAAAAGCAAAGGAGTACTGTGAGAGTGTGAGTAGTTCCTCGAATCAGTGCCCCTTAATTCTATGGATATCTTTCGTTAAGCATTCTTTCTAGAGGCTTATAGAAAAGAGTAGAGAAATATAGGAGCATCTTGTATACTCTAGAATCATCATGTAAATAATAGAGTTGTATAGAGTTGTGTAGAGTATTTTAGAGCATTGATAAGACGGTGACAAATGGCACAATTATAGCGCTACATTGAGGAGGTTAGGAGCATTCTAGTCTTAAGCAAACATATATATAGGTGGGGTGCTCATTTGTACATCTATCACTTGAAAGCATTCTTTCTCATTCAGTATAAGCTCCATTCAAAAGCCATCTTCTCTCTCTTTATGCCTTATTAACCTCCCTACTTTAGCTTTTCTTTGCCATAAACAAATAGCCTAGCCAAACAATTAGGGTGCCTTGAATTGTCTTCTGACAAGATCTAGTGTGAAGCAAGTAGGCAGTGTGCAATTACGTAGTGAAGAGTCGGCACGTGACAAGTGGTATCAAAGCGAGATGATCACTAGGGTGTGAAGTAAGGTTCTGTAGGCGTTGTTGTGCTAAGTGTTGTGTTAGCCTCGTTTGAGATAGCATCATGGCATCACAAAAGGACAAGGAGAGCGTTGTGTTGTCTAGTGGTGAAGACATGCCCATGGTCAGCAAGAAGCACAAGTGCTCTGCCAATGAGGCTTGCCTAGCTAAGACCTAACTCACACTCGGGGATTCCCTTGATTCATTAAGGATGTGGAGGAGCTAGTCGAGGGACTAGAGCCACGTATGGAGGCCTTGGAGAAAGGCGTGGCCGGGATATAGCCCTCGTCAACAAGAGAGTTGATTCCATGCGCACAGAGTTGGTTACTCGTCAACAAGGGCTCGATCGAGGATCAACTAAAGGCCATGTAGGAGAACATCGACTCCGTCTAAGCGGAAGTCATCTTATGCAAAGCGGCCATAGCCGGGGGTGCCACGATCCGTGAAGGGACAAAGTTGAAGGTGTTGGAACCACCGAGATTCCAAGGGAAGTGTGATTCTTGGAATCTCAACAACTTCCTTTGGAGAGAGGAGCGTCAAGAAATACTTCGACGTCATGCACTTGTAAGACGATTCTTCCAAGATTAACACTGCTACAATGTCTTTGGGGATGATGTCATCCTATGGCGGAGGAGGCGAGAGTCCTATATCAAGAAGGGGACTTTCTCGCTCAACAGTTAAAACGAGTTCAAAGCCGACTTCAAGAAGCAATTCTATCTAGAAATTTACGAGGAGGTAGAGATGAAGAAGTTGTGTGGGTTGAAGCACACTGGATCAATCAAGGATTACATCAAGGTATTCACTTAACTCATGCTCGAGATACCGTATAGGCTAGACAAGACTCAGCTCCTCTACTTCATGTATGGTCTACAACGATGGGTCGAACAAAAATTGAAGTGTCGCAACATCCAAACACTAGCGGAGGCCATCACCTCTGCCGAGTCCTTGTTCGAGGACAAGCAAGATACAAGGAAGGATAAAGGTGGCAAGAAGGGCAGTAGAAATGAGAATGGTGGAGGAGTCAAGCCCACCTATGATTGAAGCAGAGTAGTGGCAAGCCATACGAGAAGAAGGACAAAAGCAAGGAGAAGTCCTACTCGAATGGTAAGCCGAAAAACCATGATTGTTTCTTGTGTGGAGGGCCACACTTTGCTAGGGAATTCCTGCAGCAACAAAAGCAAAGTAGCATCATCGTTACCCACAAAGAGAAGAATAGAGATGAGGCGTATATGGGCACTTTGCGCCTACTTGGCAGCGTCATGACAACCATGGAGAAGCCACAAGGAGATGTAGCCAAGGTAAGTTCGCTACCTCACTACAAAATCTTCTCTTATGTTTATCGAAGCTTGGGTGAATGGAAAGTCTTCGAAGGCACTTATTTACACAGGAGCATCACACAACTTTGTGGCCGAGAAAGAAGCCACAAGATTGGAGCTAAAGTATGCCAAGGAGCCAGGCGCATTGAAGTATGTCAACAATTTGCCCCTGCCTATCTATAACATTTAGGGGTGTTCAAGAAAATCCGACCCGCTTGACCCGACCCGGTGACCCGTCGACCCGGGAAATTTAAACCGGGTAATTTTCTCATTTTCTTAATTTTAACGGGCCGGGTACCCGACCCGCTAAAAATGAGAATTTCCGGGCCGGGTCATGGGCCAACCTTTTAAAGTTGGCGGGTACCCGTTGACCCAATTATTTTTAAAAATTATATATTTTAGAAACTTTTTGCTTACTCTGTTTCTTGTCTTGCTTGTTGAACCTTTCAAAGTATTGCCTGCTGCTAGTTTGTGGCATGAGTCTGCCACTCCTTCAAATTTAAGGTGAGCTTATTATTTTGGGTAAAAGCTAGCTTAGACAATATTATCTCCCACTTCAGCATATCCTTCCAAAACTTGCTTTCCGTATAAACCATTTTTCTGTTTAGTTTCACATTTCATTCCTTCATAGGCTTCATTAGTTCTTCCACCAACACTTCTATTTTACAACCCCAAAGGCCAAAACTGATACTAGTGATACAATCCCCAAAATAAGCTTACTCACTCCACATTTAATTAAACTAAACCAAACCCACTTTGATTAACACCTCCAAAACTACTCCTTCACCATTATACCAGCTATCCACATCAGAAAACAAGTACATAAAAAGACAACTTTTTTACTCCAGCAGAATTAAAAAGGAAGTTAATACTACAGCAGAATTAACGAAATACTTCCTCCGTTTCTTTTTAAGTGCTACATATTGACTTTGCTACTATTCATCCATTATAGTTTGACTGGCTTTTACAATTTATGCATAAGAAAAAATAGAGTCTTGTTGAATCTTGTTTGATTCGTCTCGGTGTATACATTTTTAATATCTTGTTGTCATAATTTTTACAAATGCATAATTAAATATAAAAACCATACAAAATGTGTCTCGACAAGTGTGAAAAGTGAAATGTAGCACTTAAAAAGAAACAGAGGAAGTATATTTTTACCAAACATAGAAGTGATTAGAAAAACAAAACTTTAAAAAGGAA
Organism: Patellifolia procumbens; assembly: GCA_947645195.1. Classification (NCBI taxonomy): domain Eukaryota; kingdom Viridiplantae; phylum Streptophyta; class Magnoliopsida; order Caryophyllales; family Amaranthaceae; genus Patellifolia; species Patellifolia procumbens. Next base: position 162,833 of record CANSGD010000160.1, on the reverse strand, counting down.
GTTAATACTACAGCAGAATTAACGGCTCAAGTTTATAGAAATTTGCCTTCTTTTTAGAAAAAAATGGCTTGCAATCAGAATTCCAGTGAGATATGTTTAGTTGCTGAATTTTCTTTTTCTCGGGTAGCCGGTACCCGATGACCCGTCCCGGAAAATTCGGGTACCCGAAATGCGGGTACCCGGCTTTTTCGGGTCGGGGCATGGGCCGCTTAAACAACTACTCGTTATTCCGGGTACCCGAAAAGCCGGGTACCCAGTTATGAACACCCCTAATAACATTGTTCGTGGTGTGTCCCTATGATTATATTTCAAGATCTTAAGAACTTAAAAAAATTATAAGCGAGTGTGATTTGATTAGATTAATCAGCTTTATAACTTTTTTCTTAAAATTTGAAGCAATTATACTAATTAGATACCGAAACTAGCATATTAAAGTATATCGTTCAAAATGTGAATTATTCCAAATAGAGTATAGCTCGATTATTAATAAGTGCAAATGTGTTGGATAGTTGGATTTGTAAGAAAATAATCACCAACCAGTACGTAAGTGAAGAGAAATTTCTTTGGTGATTTGTCGATTTACTTCTTTAAAACCAAAAGAAATCATAGCAATACAATTTTTTTTGTCAAAAAAACAACAACAAGAAGTACTACACATTTTGTTTGCAAATATTGCATCAAGTTTTGCTTATCTACTAAACAAGTTTTTAGATGAGTTTTTTTATTAAATTTTGAATGAGCCGATCCCAGTGTGCATTAGTTAGCAAACATATTAAGGTTGTGTTCTTTTCAACTTATTTTTGCTTATTTGAACTAATCTGAACCTATTTATTCTTATTAGACCTTATTCGATCTTATTAGACCTTATTTTACCTTACTAGATGAAAACTTATCCGATCTTATTAGACCTTTTTACCTTATTAGATTAAGGAAATTTTGTCAAAAAAGACCTTAGAAGTTATAAGTTTTGTGAAAAAACACCTTTCAAAAAAGATCTTATATGTCATTATTTATCAAATCATACACCTTATTATCATATTTTAGCCAAAAAGTCAACCTTTGAGTCTATTTTTTTATCCATTTTTGTGTATGGAAGTTACACATATTAACACAAATTTTTGACTAAAACATGATAATAAGGTGTGTAATTTAATAGATAATGTGATATAAGGTGTCTTCTCGCAAAAAAACAATATATATAAGGTGTTTTTTTCACAAAATTTGTAACTTATAAGGTATTTTTTTTAACAAAATTTCCTTAGATAAAAGTATAAAAACCTTATTTCACCAATTTCGACCTAAATAAACCTTATTAAGCTCTCTTCGACCTTATCCGAACTTAGTTTTTTTTATAAATAATGAAAATAAATTGAAAATAGGAAAAATTGATAAGAATAATCCGACCTTTGGCCGGTCTTCCATCAGTGGTACCACCTTCAATTAATCCAGGTATAATCAAACCTTTGACACCCATATTCTCTCAATGGTATGGAATGATGGCAACCTGTTTGACCAGCCACAATGACCGTTGACTTTTTCAAAAAATAAAAAAAAATATTAAAATGAAAGCCCCCCTCCCTCCCCTCCTCCCCACAACTGCCACCCCTCCCCTCCCCTCCCCCCCCACTGCCGCCCCCTTCTCTCCCCTCCCCCACCACTGCCGCCCCCCTCCCCCCCCTCCCCCACCACTGTCGCCCCCCTCCCTCCCTTCCCCCACCACTGCCGCCCCCTTCTCTCCCCTCCCCCACCACTGTCGCCCCCTCCCTCCCCCCCCCACCACTGCCGCCCCCCTCCCTCCCCTCCCCCACCACTGCCGCCCCCTTATCTCCCCTCCCCCACCACTGTCGCCCCCTCCCTCCCCTCCCCCACCACTGCCGCCCCCTTATCTCCCCTCCCCCACCACTGTCGCCCCCCTCCCTACCCTCCCCAACCACTGCCGCCCCCTCCCTCCCCTCCCCCACCACTGCCGCCCCCTTATCTCCCCTCCCCCACCTCTGCATTCCCTTTCGCAGTGACTCCGGCGTTCCGACAGTGGTAAGTGGTGAGTGAGTGATTGAGTGATTGAGTGTGAGTGAGTGATTAAGTGTGAGTGAGTGAGTGAAAGTGCGTGACAGTGAGAGTGAGGTCGCCGGAGATGCAGCGAATCCGGTGGGGGAGGGGGAGGGTGGCAGCAGAAGGGGAGGGGGTGGGTGGCACTCGCAGAGGAAGGGGGAGGGGAGGGGTTGGCTGGGGGGAGGGAAGGGATTTTAATTAAGTTTTTTTAAATAACTTTGATTTAGAATTTTAATTAAAAATTTAAGTTTTAAATATACTTAATTAGCTATTAATCACGTAATTAGGAGGATTACCCATGATTGTAGGTCACCATGACTTACCAACAGGTGAGGGACCAATGAGAGAATATGGGCGTCAAAGGTCGGATTATACCTGGATTAATTGAAGGTGGTACCATTGATGGAAGACCGGCCAAAGGTCGGATTATTCCTATCAATTTTTCCTTGAAAATATCTAATCCTAACTTATTTGCATTCCTATGCCCTAGAAATTTGGTGGTCTAGAATAATTTAGGACTCACATTATTAAAACTAAAATCATTCGCCTGCATTGAGTATTCCATGGTCATCCTCACCATTGCTCCCACCGTTTTATCATGTGTGTTTTACCATTCTGTGATGTTTTTTAATATGTATCTTTCTTCATTTTTTCCATAAATAGAAGGTTGACCCATATAATTATTACACTTCTCTCCCACTTTTTCTTTCCTTCTCTCCACCCTTTTCACTTTTTCCTTACTTTTATTAACCTTCTCTCTTACTTTTGCACTTTTTTCTTGATCCGCGCGCAAAAGCAAACATACATATTGAAAAAAACAGAGGTAATATTAATTAGGTATTTTTGTTAATTGGCAATTGGATGACGCTTAGCCGCTTAGGTGGTCATAACTCATAATATATATGGCAAATGGGAATCCAAGGGTGTAAATGATTCTAAAACCAATAATTTTCATCGTTATTGGTTTAGTCGAATGTATAAAGTAGTACTTTCAAGAAAATTAGAAATCCTATTTCTTAGGAAGTATTATTTTTACTATACATACATGTGTACCATATTATCATGAGCATGGTATACCCAGAGCTATTTTTTGCTCAAATAGTCTTGGGTGTACTATGTTCATGGTACACCCGTGCTATTTTATACTCAAATAGTTTTGAGTGTATCATGCTCATGGTAACCCTAGGTGTATGATGCATAATGTCCTTAGGAAGTGACAAACTTGTTTGGTTGATTATCAATAGAGAACTATACATGAAAGTTGTACTTACTTGATTATCTCTAATGAGGTGACTTTCGCATTTTATAGGAACTTCGTAGGAGGAACATTCATTCAAAGTGTAACTTCCGACATATTCACTAATTAAACATCACATTGTTTTATTTTCTAAGATCTACTTTCCACAATGATCTTCCTCTGCAGTGGCGGATCCAGAAAATTGAGCTTGGGTAGACACGACTATAGAAAACAATGCTAGTATAACTTTATAATTTAGGGGGAGAGGATTAGTGAACTTATGAAAAATCCTAATTAACCATTTTATTGAGGTTATTAAAGATATACTTGCAAAGTATTGCACAATTAAAACAAGCTAAATGAAATAAACATAACTGATTGATCAATCTATCATAAGCCCACTAAACAATCAAACAAAAATAAGACAAGTGATTTGTAACGTGTGCAAGTGCAAGGATTCGAACTCAACTCCCTAGGCAAAACTAAATGCACAACAACCAACTCTGCTATAAGTAAGATTATTGATAATTAGTCACGTTTTACTATTTGGGTAGACACTTGTCTACCCTTTGTTGAAAGTAGATCCGCCCCTGTCCCTCTGTCTCCTTTTATTAGTACCAACTAGTATTTAGGCCCAGACAATGCTTTGTGATATATATGTATTATACTTTACTACTTTAATACAATTAAAATTTGGTGTAGAAAGATGTTAGAAAAAAGTCATAGATTAATAGTTTTATTCATAAATACAATCAACATATTGTACCTTAATTATTGTTTTTCACTAAAAACATATAATATCATTATTAGTATTGATAAAAGAACCAACAAAAGTATAGTGGCACAATGGTTAGAGCATTGATCTTCCACGCTCGAGGTCAAGGGTTCAAAACTTTTCATGGACAATTTTTTTATGAGAGAAACGTTGATAAATTATTGTTGTAAAGAAGGGAGAGTGACACGTGGCGGATTGCAACGTGTGCTTACGCTTTTTGATATATATATAGATTTCTTTTCAGTGTTTTCTAAAGATTGTTCCATATTGAATAACCATGAGAATTAAGACTACTTGGAACATTTGATTTAATTTCGTATCATAAAGAATTTCAAAAAATAATCGAAAACACTATCCAAAGAACAAATAGAAATAAATTTATTATTTATTATTACTCCCCCATCTCATCTTATTCGCAACATGTGAAATTTGTGCACTATTCACATAGTAACTTTGACCGACATTAAATTTATATATATAACGAAAAGCATATTAATACGAAAGCTTGTTTGATTTTTCTCGATGTGTACTTTCCAAATACATAAATTTTATAATACCTTTGTAACTAATTAAATGCGACAAGTAAGAATGAGATCAAAGATTAAGTCCCTTAAATTTTTTTTGATTAACTTGCTCGTTTACACCTTTAAATCTCTTTTTCAAAACATGCAAAATAGTTTGTTACATTTAATTTGTTACGGATGTAGTAATTTTTTCTATACTAAATTTGAAATATTAACTTGAGAAATTATATCTTTAAAACTATTAAAGAATATATATAGCAAATAAATTGAAATCGAGAAATTAGTCTTTGTTAACCCTTAAATCTTTCATGGTTTAACTTTTAAATATAATTGTCATTTGTCAAGCCGTTAGAGATGAGTCATTGAGTCTCATCATCTTCAGCAAAGTTTGGCATTGTCGTACAAGCCAGGCCGCCGCGTTTCAGCACATGGCTTGGGGCACACGTCTCATTCACTCCGTCAGCCTTGTGCATACTTGCATATTGCATTTGCATCTATTCCCTTTAAGCTTCTTTTCCCTGTTTAGATTAGACAAACAATACCCCATCTCTTGGGCTAACTTCTCTGAGGGTCTCATTTAGCAATTGAAGTTCGTTTTTTCTATTAAAAACATAAGAAAAATGATAAATATAATTCTAAGGGTTATATATAAGGAGTCAAAACAGGAAATTTAATTAACTCTCAAATATTAATAATACCGATTCACGCGTGATTTTAACATTAATTCCCAACTTAATATCATTTTAGACAATATATTAAATGCTTATCTACAACCCTTAGACCTGTATATATCATTACCCAAAAAATAATTATATGAGGCTTTAACTTATACATCAAAATAAAGACCTAAAAGTTTCCAATATTGTAATTAAAATGGTACAAAGGAAGTATATTTAGTTATATAAAAAATAACAAAATCTCATATTTTGATGATATACCTTTAAACAAATCAACAAGATACCATATGAATACGTTCATAATATGTTGAGAATTCTTTTTTCAAATCCAATGGAATCGACAAATACTTTTACATAACAAAAGTTATTATAAGAGACAGTCTAACTTATATTACTTCCTCCGTTTTTTTAAAAATTGACTCTTTTTTTCACGCATTTCAAGGGAGGGATTTAGGGGTGTAAAAGAGCAAATTATCAACGAAATTTTAAGATAAATAATATAAACTTGCTTGTGTTAAAATTTCATCGAAAAATATAGTCGTTTACACCCCTAAATCGCTCCCTTGAAATGCGTGGAAAAAAAAGAGTGCCACATATAAAAAAACGGAGGAAGTAAAATTAGACTAACTTAAACCCATCCCTTTATTCAAAAAGCTCATTGCTTTATTCATAAATGTACTTCATTCTCTTCTTTAATTTAAAATCAGACGGTCTCTTATAAGACCAATTCAAAATAGAAACACAAGTCCCTAGCAATTTTGAAACAACTAGGCTAATAGAAAACAAGGACATCTTCTGTCTAGAACTAATGAAGTATATCACACTAAAAAAGGAAGAGCATCAGAATAGAGTAATATAACAAATTATGAACATATATAATGTCTAATGAATGTCCTACAATATTATCTCTACTTTAACACCCTTATTTAATTTTCTTATCTCTCTAACGACTCGGGACATTTAAGTAACTTGTAAGTACTTAATAAATTTCTATTATATATTGACGAAATCAAATACATCTTTTCACAATAAAATGTTTCATCATTTTCCCACTTTTTTTTTCTTTTCCTAATAATATCGGTATTATATAGGGGAAGTGGGAGGAAGATGGTGTTCGCATGAAAAGTCTATTTTACCCTTTAATTAAATTACTAAATGAGCCCACATCAAAGTTCTATTTTACACTCAATCAGAAACAATTTTATTGTAGTCATTTCTTTTTAAAATTAGAGCTCTTGTTTAAATAATCTTTTAATTCTCTCAATCAGAAACAATTTGAGCCTGATCTCCTAGGCTCGAGTTTGTTTGTCGATGTTACTTGGTGGTGGGCCTCTCCTTTGCGTTTGGTTTCCTTTTCCTCTCTTTGGTCGTGGTTGGGTCTATGGGTCGACTATCCCTCAGCTAGTGGTGTCTGGTTCTCTCCTTCAATGGATCGAATTGGGCTTCCGTCTCCTCATCAAACGAGACTAGAAAGTCTTGGGAGCTATTCATTGACGATGGGGGTTGTCTTGCTTCGTCAAGAGTTAGAAGCAGTTGTCTTTGGTTGAGCCAAAGGGCGGCACGTGGCCGCGGCGAGTCAACTACTTAGACTTTCTTATGCTACTTTTTCTTCTAATATACTTTCATGATTGATTGGATCCATCCGTTTGAATGTGTTAGATGATGTTCACTAAATTTCCTTTCTTTTTAAAAAAAAAAAAAAAAAGATAAAAAATAATGCACATATGCTAAACACTATTGTTTTGTAATAAATGAATGAACACATTGTATTTGTGTATCATGCAATCCTTGTTCTAGGATTGAATCACATACCGTACTAATTAATATTTTCTTTTGCCTCTAGCTTAAAATCTCTTGGGTTCTATTCTTTTCAGCATAGAATAGTTGAATTGAACTGAATTGAACGGAAATGAATAGAGATGTGTGAGAGTAAGACCCTGTTCAGTTCACCTTAAATAATAATATTCAGTAAATATAAGTTCAGTAAAAATAAGTTCAGTTCAGCAAAAATATGTTCACACTACTACAAAAAGGGTTTTTAGTATCAGAAAATTTAGTATCGGAAAACATAACCGATACTAAAGGCACACTTTAGTATCGGATATTAATTTCCGACACTATTCTATTTACTATGTATTAAACATCATCATAAGACATCACTTTAGTATCGGAAAATTTTCAATCCGATACTAATGATATAATGGTATCGGATAACATCCGATACCAAAGACCATTATAGTATCAGAATTTTTTTTTCCGATACTAAAGTGATTCATTTCAAAACCGCGCCTCCTTATTTCCCCAAAATTTCATAATCGCGCCTCGTTATTTTGAGCGACTTGTTTTCACTCGTACATTACAAGCTTTCTCTCTCTCACTTCATTTTCACCATCATCTCACAACCCTTCTCTCATGGCTCTCTCTCTCCTCTCACTTCCTTACCCATCATCATCTCCAATCTCTCATTATCACCAATCAACCAGATCCACCAACTACCCAACAACGAAATAAACTCCGACATTGCCACCGCCGTCTGCGCCACCCCACTCCCATCCTCCTCCGTGTAAGTTCTTTTTCTTTGACTTCTGATTTTGTTTACGTTTAACTTTGACTTTTTTAGCTTTATTTATTAAGATTTGAGGTTTGTTGGATTCTAATTTAGGGTTAATTTTGGTTGAATTTTGGGGGTTTTGGGATCAAATTTGCGGTTGAATTTTGGGGTTTTTTTTCCGTTTTCGGTTACTTTTATTCGTTTACGTATTTTTTTTTCTTTTACGTTTTCTGGGTTGGGGGATTTTGAGATGGGTTGGGTTTGGGTTTGGTTCGAATTGATAGGGTATGGTTCGAATTTTGGATGGGTAGGGTTTGTTTGCTTCAGATCTGGGTTTTGGGGGTTTGGTTCGAATTTTGGGAGGGGTATGGTTCGAGATGGGGATTGGGTTTGGGTTTGGTTTGAATTTTGGGTGGGTAGGGTATGATTGGTTCGAGATGGGGGTTGGGGTTGGGTTTGGTTCGAGATGGGGGTGGGTTTCGACGGGTTTCAGGGGGTTCGAAGGGGGGTTCATGGTGGGGGTTCAAAGTTTGGGGTTCAGATTTTTGGTTCTTTGTTTTTAGATTTTATCTTTTTTCTTTTGTAATTTTTGGTTGATATTGTTGATTTCTGATTATTTTGGGATTTAAATGAGAGTTTTTGTTGTGATTATATGATTTTTTATTTTTCTGATTTTTTAATTGTTTCTAACTTTTTGCAGGTGGTGATGGTGGTCAGACGGTGGTGGCGATTGTGTTCACACGGTGGTGGTGGCGGTCGACTTGTTGATGGACAACCGTTGCTGAATTTTAATTTCAATTTCTTTTGTTGAATGTTTTTCTTGTAATTTATTTGAAATTGTATAAATTATTAAACATTGTTATTTTTTTCATTTTATTTGGACACTAGTGATGATATTGACAATGATAATAATAATAATAATAATAATAATAATAATAATAATAATAATAATTATTATTATTATTATTATTATTATTATTATTATTATTATTATTATTATTTCAGCTTTATTTTTTAATATTTTTTTCAACACTTTAGTATCAGAAATTTTCGATACTAATGTGACTTTTAGTATTAGAATTAACATCCGATACTAATGTTATCTTTAGTATTCGAAATTTCCCGATACTATAAGTATCTTTAGTATCTGAAGTTACAACTGTTGCTAATAACTTATATTTTTTGTATCACAAGTTCCGATACAATTTACTAATGAGTTTTCCGATACTAAAGTTACCCCTCTTTAGTATCGGAAAAAATAACCGATATCGACTCTTTAGCCATAGGAGTACTAGTATCAGATGAGTATCGGAAATTATTTCGGATACTAAAGACCTTTAGTATCGGATAAAAGGCCTTTAGTATCAGATAATTTCCGATACTAAAGACCCTTTTTTAGTAGTGTCATTTCAGCAAAAATAAGTTCAGTTCAGTAAAAATCAGTAGTGCAAATAAGAAAAAACAACATGAATCAGTAAAAATAAGTTTAGTTCAGTAAAAGCAAATTCAGTTTAGCAAAAATAAGTTCAGTTCAGTAGAAATAAGTTTAGTTCAGTATAAGTCCAGTTCAGTAAAAGTAAGGTGAACTTAGGCCATGTTCTCTTTGCATAAATATAGCGGAATTGAAATAAACTTAACTGAACCGAACTGATTAGAGGTGAGTCAAACTGAACTGAACTGAATTGATTGTAGTTGAACTGAACCAAACTGAATTGAACTGAAGTATATTGAATTGAATTAAATTGAATATAATAAATATATAAATAAAATTTAAGCAATAATAATAATAATAATAATAAATAATAAAAATAATAATTAAATAAATAATAATTAATAAATAATGAATAATAATAATAGTATTTTGGATATTATTCGCTGACAGTTATAAATAATTAAATAATAGAAATAATAAAAATTATTATTAAAAATAATAATAAATTATTCTTAAAAATAATAATTAATGATAATAATAATAATTAATAATAAGTAATTTCTATTATTTTTATTAATATATTAATATGAATCAAACAAGATTTTATGTTACTATCATTTTTCCTCATGTATAATTAGCATAAGATAGTCAAAGACTATAATGTGAATGATAACAAATGTCAAAATGTCTCAATTAAATAAAAACGGAGGGAGTAATATGTAGTACTAAAAATAATAATTGGGTTAGACCGCACAAAATTGCAACTTAAAGACGTGGGTTAATTTGTGCTTTTGACCAAATCACGTTTGCAGATTGGTCTATAATATTTTTTAGTCTAGCTACACCGCACACCGTCATAGTATCTTTAGTATTTAACGTAATGACGATTTTGTACCTTAAATAGTAATATTATTAACAACTTTATGATTTTTTCAATATCGTCTAGATTGTTGTAGATTATTTGTATGATGTAATAGTAAATATCTAGTCGGTAATATAAAACAATAATTGCAAATTAGAAACCTCATATTGAGATAAAATATGGTTAAACCGCAAAATCGCACCAATCTAAACCATGCTCCTCCCTGATAGTAATATTGTAATAGTAATAATAATGAGTAAAGATGTAATAAACAAAATCATATATAGCGGGTATTGGATAAGGTGGCTATTGCTTTGCTGAAGCCGGTTCAGAATTTCTCGAAGACACAGGATATAGGGGCACGTGCTGCTGCCCATATTTTCACTAGGATAGGGTTTGCTATAGCTAGAGGAGTGGGTGCCCAGATTGTATCTCGGTTGCCCACTAATTTCTTATAGGTTGTATGCTTTTTGTCCTTTTTATAATAATAATAATAATAATAATAACAATAATAATAATAATAATAAGATTAATTAGGAAAATAAGTTATACCAAAAATGATAAGAGAATGATAATAATATTTAACAAAATGGTTAAATATAGAATTGAACTGAACTGATTGGAGTTAAACTGAACTGAAAATAAAATGGGGAGAACAGACCCTAATACATGAACTGAACTGAGGTGAATTGAATTGAATTGTAAATTGTTGGAGTATTTATAAACTCCAAGTTGTTTGTGCTTCAAAAGTTCAATCCCACATTGCCCACATATGCTTTACTTCCTTTCTTTATTTATGGGCACCTTTTTCCAGAGGTTCAATGTCTTCTATATGGTCCCATATCACCCATTTCACAACTCTTGTATGTCTTTATATTTGCTTTCATCCTTTGAGTATTAGTTTGGAGACTAGAGGCTATGCTCTAGTAACCACCACACACACGCGCGCGCGCGCGCAGGCCGGGCCGGGCTCGGGCACTGGCTGTGGGCGTGTGGCGCGACGCGTTCGCGGGTGTGGGTGTGTAGTTTTTGCGACCCGTCTCATTTTATTTGGGCCAACGGTTACTTTTGTGTTTTATAAACCGTTGCAATATTATTGCGTGATTAATGGCCGTAATCTTCGTTTCCTTGATTACATCCATTATTCTTGGTAACTGCCATTTGGGGCAGATTTCGGAGCCTATTAAAGGGCTGTTTCCTCTTCATTTCTGGAGACAGAAAATTCATTCTATACACAAAACGCTCCTTCTTCTTTCTTATCTTCTGGGCAGTATTCTAAAGAGTTCTCATATGTTTCTCTGTCGACGCCATTGAAGTAGAGGTCGTGTAACCCTGGGAGTTGTTTGCTAAGAGTCCGTGTGTTCGTAAGCGGGGCAAATACAACTTTAGGGCAGTGATTCTTCACGCCTCGACTTTCAGTTAAGTTGTTCCATTACTACCAGTGTACTCTCTAACATTCTAAAGTTGTATTTATCTTAGCGTTGTGTGATCATGTCTGGTAGTAATATTCCTTTTGCTATTCCTATTGCTGCTGCTCCCAATATGTTTAATCCATTTGTTCCTGACATGTCGAAACTGGCTCTTTTTGATGGTAAAAATTATAAAATGTGGTCGGACAAAATGGAATTTTTTCTGGGACAAATTGGGGTAGATTGTACTTTGACTGAAACTGTTGCCCCTATTAATTCCAATAGGATTTTTGAGAAGGACAATAAGACTTGTAGGGGAATGTTGTTGCACTACATGACTGCTTCTTTATATCAGATTTATAGTAAGTCTAAAAGCGCTAAAGACATTTGGGATGCCTTAAATGCCAAATATGGAACTGACGATTTTGGTACTAAGAAATATGCTTGTAGTCGTTGGTTGAAGTTTAGTATGACTGATGATAGGTCTGTATTAGATCAAGTCCATGAATATGAGACCCTATGTGCTGATATTATTGCTGAAGGTATGGATATGCATGAACAATTTCAAGCAAACTGTCTTCTTGAAAAATTACCGCCTTCTTGGGAGACTTATGTACACTCTATGAAACATAAGCAAAAGGACTTTACCCTTCAAGAACTAGTATCCCACATTAAAATTGAAGAACAGAACCGTATTCAGACTAAGGGGAAATCTATAGACCATTCCTCTTCCGCTGCTAATTTAGTTGAGTCTAAAAATGCTGGGTATGGTAAAGGACCAAAAGGAAAGGGTCCAAATCAGTTTATGGGACTAGGCAGAATAGTAACTTCAAAGGGAAAAAGCAGTTTAAGGGAAACTGTTTTACATGTGGAAAGTTTGCACATCTTTCAAAGGATTGTAGACAAGGACATGGACCTGGGGGTAAGCCAAAGAACAACAAAGATAACAAAGCTCAAGCTAATCTTACTGAAGATGTTATTGCTGCTGTTGTTTTAGAAGTTAATCTCGTGAGTAATGTGACTGAATGGGTTGTGGACACTGGTGCTACAAGACATATCTGCTCCAACAAAGATGTGTTCCAGGACTACGAAAAGGTAAGTGAAGGAGAATGCGTCTTCATGGGTAACTCCAGCACTGTGAGTGTGCTTGGTAAAGGGAAGGTTCCTCTTAAATTAACTTCTGGTAAATTGCTTGAATTACGTAATGTTTTACATGTGCCTGACATTCGTTGGAACCTTATTTCTGGTGCATTGCTTAACAAAGCTGGCATCAAACTGACCTTTGAATTGGACAAACTTGTACTCACCAGAAATGGTGATTTTGTGGGAAAGGGCTTTTGTAATGGGGGGTTATTTGTTTTGGACATTATGGACACTAATAAAGTCTCTGCTGCTTCTGTTTATATTGCTGAATCTGTTTCATTATGGCATGCTAGAATAGGTCATGTGAATATAGCCTCTGTTAAAAGGCTAAAACAGCTTAGTCTTATTCCTGATTTCAGTAGTACTGTTTTTGATAAATGTGAAGTATGTATAGAAGCTAAACACCCTAAGAAGGCCTTTAACAAGTGTGTTAATCGTTCTTCCACCCTTCTTGAGTTAATCCATAGTGATTTGGGAGACTTTTGGGAATTCCATGAGTAGAGGAGGAAAACGATATTACATTACTTTTGTTGATGATTTTTCGAGATTCACTAAGGTTTATTTATTAAGTACAAAAGACGAAGCCGAGGAAAAATTTCACATTTTTAAGGCATAAGTTGAGAACCAATTAGACCTTAAAATAAAGAGACTTAGATCCGATAGAGGTGGTGAATATGATGGAACACCACTTAAGAAATTCTGTGAGGAAAATGGGATAATTCATGAGACCACTGCACCTTACAGTCCTGAACAAAATGGGATAGCTGAAAGGAAAAATAGGACCCTTAAGGATATGATGAATGCCATGCTCATTAGTTCAGGTATGCCTACTAGCATGTGGGGAGAAGCTATCCTTTCTGCTTGTTACGTTCTTAACAGAGTTCCTCACAAGAAATTAGAGAAAACACCTTATGAGTTATGGAAGGGTTTCAAGCCAAACTTGAATTACCTCAAAGTGTGGGGGTGTTTGGGTAAGATAGGAATTCAGACTTTCAAAGGAGTAAAATTGGGCCTAAGACCATAGATGGAATTTTTATTGGATATGCCTCCAATAGCGCTGCTTATAGATTTATTCTTAAAGAGGCAACTGGTTTTGGTGCAATTAAAGAGTCTAGGGATTTTGAATTCTTTGAGCATATTTTTCCTATGAAATCGAATGTGCAAACTTGTGTTACTATTGCACCTTCTTCTGCATTACCTCAAGTCATTGCATCACCTAGTGAGACTATAGAACCTAGAAGGAGTAAGAGGACTAGAACATAATCTAGTTTTGGGCCTGACTTTATTACTACCTTCTTAATTGAGAATAAATTCCTGACTGACAAAGAGGTAAATGTATTTGTGCTAGAAGAGGATCCTAGGACATATGGAGAGGCCATGAGATCTATTGACTCTAGTTTTTGGTTGGAGGCCATAAATAGTGAGATAGAATCTATAATGGGGAACAACACTTGGATTTTGACTGAACTTCCTAGAGGATGTAAACCTTTGAGTAGCAAGTGGGTGTTCAAAAAGAAGCTCAAACCTGATGGGTCCATAGACACAAAGCTAGACTAGTAGTTTGTGGGAATCATCAAAAGAAAGGATTGGATTTCTTTCATACCTATTCTCCTGTGACTAAGATTGCGACCATTAGGGCCTTGATAGCTCTTGCATCCATTCATAATCTTGTTGTGCATCAAATGGACGTGAAAACGGCCTTTTTGAATGGTGATTTGAATGAAGAAATTTATATGAAACAACCAGAGGGTTGTGCGGTTGCTGGACAGGAAAACAAGGTGTGCAAGCTTGTTAGATCTCTTTATGGTCTAAAACAAGCTCCCAAGCAATGGTATGAAAAATTTGATCAAACCATCACTTCTAATGGTTTTTCTGTTAATGATTCTGATGCTTGTGTTTATTCTAAGCTATGTGAGCTTGGATGTGTTATCATATGTCTATATGTGGATGATATGCTTATTTTTGGGACCAATATAGACATAGTTAACACAACCAAGAATTTTCTAAGTTCATGTTTTGACATGAAAGACTTAGGCGAGGCAGACGTCATATTGGGAATTAAGATTACTATACATACATATGGCATATCTTTAAATCAATCTCATTACGTTGAAAAAGATTTTAAAGAAATTTAATCAATTTGATTGTACTCCAATGAAAACCCCATATGATTCTCGTATTCATTTGAGAAAGCATAAAGGTAACAGTGTTTCCCAAGATGAGTATGCCAAAATAATTGGGAGTGTAATGTTTTTGATGAATTACACTCGACCTGATATAGCGTATGCTGTTAGTAGATTGAGCAGATATACTCATAATCCTAACCAAGAGCACTGGGATGCCTTGATTAGATTATTGAGGTACTTGAAAGGGACGATCAATTGGGGTCTGCATTATCATAGAACGCCTTGCGTTTTAGAAGGATATTGCGACGCTAATTGGGTGTCCGACAATGATGAGATTCATTCTACTAGTGGCTATGTCTTTACTCTTGCCAATGCCGCTATATCATGGAAATCTTCTAAACAAACTTGTATTGCTAAATCAACAATGGAATCTGAATTTATTGCGTTAGAATTGGCAGGACAGGAGGCTGAATGGCTAAGAAGCCTACTAGCAGACATTCCATTGTGGGGGGAAACCAACTCCATCAATTTCCATGCATTGCGATTCACAAGCTGCAATTGGGGTAGCTAATAACCAAGCTTATAATGGCAAAAGGAGACATATTCGCTTGAGGCATGGGATAGTTAGAAATTTGATCAAAAATAATGTGATATCACTCGAGTTTGTAAAATCTGAGAGGAATATAGCAGATCCTCTCACCAAAGGCATGTGTAAGAAAATGGTGCTTGAGTCAGCACAAGGAATGAGTTTAAAGCCTATTGAGGAGTGAATTGTGATGGACACCTATCTTAGGATTTCCTAAGTTCAATAGGTCAAACGAAATCACGAAAGAGCTCATAGTATGTGTACTACCACCCTTTCCTCAATAATACAAATAAAGCGATGTAGTAATTTTCTTTACTGTCAAATGTGGAAGGTTGAGTTGCATACTCTTAATAAATTCATAGCCTTTTAAGGTGGTTTGTGACAGTACAAACTTGATGAATTTACCTATGTGAATGTGGGGGTTACGCCCAATCCCCTATGAGGTCTCTAAGGCTTAGGACCTCTAGAGCGTTCATGAAACCAGGATTTAATGTGGGGCACATATGTATAAACATCGCGAGAACTTCTTTTGATTTGTGAAAAGTTTCAGTGCGCAAGCGAGTATTACAAACTTCGTGTAAGGTTCAAAGAGAAATCTACCTAACTCGAATGTAAATACAAGTCTGTAAGCACTGGGTATCAATTCAAGTCTACAAGACATTGATACTTAAAGACTTATTATCTACTGCCCAGTTTCTTCTCTTTTTCTTTCACTTTTGAATCATGTGGGGGAATGTTAGAGTATTTATAAACTCCAAGTTGTTTGTGCTTCAAAAGTTCAATCCCACATTGCCCACATATTCTTTACTTCCTTTCTTTATTTATGGGCACCTTTTCCCAAAGGTTCAATGTCTTCTATATGGTCCCATATCACCCATTTCACAACTCTTGTATGTCTTTATATTTGCTTTCATCCTTTGAGTATTAGTTTGGAGACTAGAGACTATGCTCTAGTAACCACCACACACACGGGCGCGCGCGCGGGCCGGGCTGGGCTCGGGCACGGAGCGTGGGAGTGTGGCGTTGGCGCGACGCGTTCGCGGGTGTGGGTGTGTAGTTTTTGCGACCCGTCTCATTTTATTTGGGCCAACGGTTACTTTTGTGTTTTATAAACCGTTGCAATATTATTGCGTGATTAATGGCCGTAATCTTCGTTTCCTTGATTACATCCATTATTCTTGGTAACTGCCATTTGGGGCAGATTTCGGAGCCTATTAAAGGGCCGTTTCCTCTTCATTTCTGGAGACAGAAAATTCATTCTATACACAAAACGCTCTTTGTTCTTTCTTATCTTCTGGGCAGTATTCTAAAGAGTTCTCATCTGTTTCTCTGTCGACGCCATTGAAGCAGAGGTCGTGTAACCCTGGGAGTTGTTTGCTAAGAGTCCGTGCGTTCGTAAGCGGGGCAAATACAACTTTAGGGCAGTGATTCTTCACGCCTCGACTTTCAGTTAAGTTGTTCCATTACTACCAGTGTACTCTCTAACATAAATAAGACGGGGAGAAAAGCCGAAGAGATTATTTATGAAAAATCCATCCAATCAAATGAGGTTTTCGATCCCAAAAATTAAGTGGGTAGTGCGTACCAAATAATATGATGCATGCATTAATCGAGTAACATACCAACAATCCAACATGGCAACATGCATGTTTGACTTAGAATGTATTGTGATTTAGACACATATTTGTAAGGCAAATTAGCTTAACGAAAAGATAATAATTTATGCGACAAAGCAAATCACCACGCACCGCACGGCTGCAATCGCGGCACCAACTTAACTTACGGTGTTTGTTTCGTTTTTTCTTTGTCTGATTTGTTTTTAGTGTATTTTCTCTTGACCTCTTGAATAATTATTCGTTTGTTTGTCTGATTTGTTTTCTTTTAACACATCTTCTATTCACCACTTAAACTATTCGTCCCTAGCATTTTATAGCGAAATATTTCACTAATAGCGTGAAATCTGAATCGTGGGATTAAATCAACAAATTATTCCAATATTATATGTGTCTGCCCACCAAGGCCACCAGTACCTCAGGAGCCAAATGATAGTGGTCGAGCAGTAGTCCAGTAGAGCCGCCAGAGCTCCCCATACAAACTCCTCTGAAGTCTGAAGGCCTGTTCTCTTCGTGTTATTCTAGCCGAACTGAATTAAACTAAACTTATTGAAGTTGAGCTGAACTGAACTGAACTGAAGTACTGAACTGATTGGAGCTGAACTGAATGAACTTATTGGAGCTGAACTGAACTGAATTGAACTTATTGGAGCTGAACTGAATTGAACTTATTGGAGCTGAACTGAATTGAACTTAACTGAACTTATTAGAGCTGAAATGAACTGAACTGAAAATAAGCTGAACAGAACAGACCCTATCGTCATGCGTTCATAGCGGTTTTTTCGTAAAGAATTTGAATATACATCGATGAGATGAGATACTTTCCAATGGAAAGGGATCTTTTAGCTGAGTAGTAAGTGACGAATAGTATTCCAACGCAGATTGAATTTTATATTTGGGAAATTTTGAATGATTTCTACATAAAAGTAGCAAATACTTCCGGTGTGTTTTTGGTGCTTGGAGTTGCTATGTTGAAATATTATCTTTTAAGTTTTTGGAAAACACATGTCTAATATGGATTAAATTTTTTTGATAAATGAGCATAAAAAGCTTTATTTTACATGTTTTCGTAAGAAAAAGAAATACATTGTTAGTCAAAAATAGCGTGGAGATGTTGTTGATTGGGTGAACACCATAAAGTTGAATTATTGAAAATTGAACACTATTATGAGAGTTATTTTTTAACACAAACCAACCCTCCACACTCCAACCTAGTTGACATAAAGCGAAATTATTGTAAATTGAACATCATCATGAGAATTATTTATATATCAAAAATCAAACCTCCACATGCGAACCTAATTGAACACCATACAACGGAATTAGTCTAAAGTGAACACTATTTTGAGAATTATTTTCCTTTTCGGCACCGTTTCAGGAAAGCTTTCCATCAAACCATCGTTCACCTCCTCATCATCATCTCCGCCGCTACTCCCGCCGATAACTCCTCCTCCGACGTTGCCGCTGCTACTCCTGCCGAAACGACTTGTTCCTCCTCTGTTGCTGCTTCTATCTCTTCCAAAGATTCCAGCTTGCCCCCTTATCTTTCTATCCTCATCAAATGCCGCAAATATGTCACTGTAAGTTGTTTCTCTTTTTTACTTATTATGCATATTCTAAGTAAATGAAATAAATAAATGCAAAATGAAAGAATCATTATACTAAATGAAATAGTATAGTTCAGTTGGAGTAATAGTATAGTTCAGTTGGAGTATAGTTCAGTTGGTGTAGCTATAGAATCATTTACTTAAATTTTGTTTCCAGTTAGACTAAAACACGTAAATGAAACAATAAGATAAGTAACTGAAATTAAAAGACATCCAACTGAAATAAAAAAGATCAACTGAATTTTTTTGAAACCAACTGAACAAAAATTGAAACCAACTGAACAAAAATTAAAACCAACTGAAACAAAAATGAAACCAACTGAAACAAAAATGAAACCAACTGAAAAAAATATGAAACCAACTGAAAGTCGTCCGACCAAATGTTATGGTCGGACGCGTCTGACCCAATACCTTCTCTTAAAAAAATTCACATCGAAACGAATCTAACAAGATCTCACATGACTATATTTTTCCTAAAATTTAAATCACCAAATCTAATGAAAATCTAAACTAATTTAAAAACGGGGGAAGCATAATCTACACCAAACTCTATTAACTTCTTAAAACTATGTACACAGGCTTTTATTACAAGTATGTTACCTACCTCATCTAATGAATCAATAACATTCTTACAACTATGAGAAACAGAAAAAGAAAGAAAGAAAAGAAACAGCCAATATATTTAAACGACTACTGTCTCAATTAGAGGTGTCAATTCGGGTGGCCGGGTCGGGTTTGGGTCGGTCCACATCGGGTCGGTCCGAGTTGGGTCGGGTTGTGTCGGTCCACTTTGCTTTGTCGGTCCGGGTCGGGTCGGTCCGGGTCTACAGTGTTCGGGTATTATCGGGTCGACGAGCATGTCGGGGTCGGTTCGGGTTCGGGCCGGGTCATTATCAGACCGGGGCTTACCGGGTTCGGGCCACTCTGGGTCGGGTAATAAACGGGTTGAGTAGGGTTGGTTCGGGTTCGGGTAGCCTTTGGGTCGGGTTGATTCCGAGTACGGGCGACTTCGGGTCGGGTTGATTTCGGATTCGGGCGACTTCGGGTCAGGTTGATTTCGGATTCGGGCGACTTCTGGTCGGGTTGATTTCGGATTCGGGCGACTTCGGGTCGGGTTAATTTTAGGTTCAGACAACTGTGGGTGGGTCTATTCAAGTTCGGCTGCCTATTATGGCCAGGCCAGCGACTCTAATTCATTTCAAGTTCGGTCAACTTTATCTCGGTTTATTTCCGTGACATTCGATTCGGATTCAAGGTGAATTCATTTCGTATCACACTCAACGGTGGGTTATGTTTATGATTGAGTCTTAACAAATGAACTTATTATTGAAGTTGAATTGTTATGGCGTGTTTAGAAGATCATCGCCGTTTTTGTAATCACTTTATTTGATTGTATTTTAGAACAAAAACATTCTTGATAATGTGTTGTTAATTATGTTTAGAATATTAGAAATAAAAGATATTGTACTCCGTTATTAGAATATTATAAATGACTCGGTTATTGAAACTATAAAGATGATGTATAAATCAAAAGTATTGTACTTTGATGGTCAAGTTGTTTATCTCTATTTCTGCAAAGTGAAATAAGCTATTAAATTTAATTAATTTTATTATAATTTAATTTTCGATAACATAAAATTTGAAAACTTGTTAGGATAATCAGTATTACTATATTAGATCAATCATCGATATACTAAATTAGTGTATACGAGAGTTAAGATTAGTGTATGTGTATTAGACCAATCAATCAATTATCAATACATTTAAGATTGTTAAGACTAGTATATCAGATTAATCATCAATATATATATATATATATATATATATATATATATATATATATATATATAGTTTAGAGTTATACATTAAGAACAATCTTCAATATATTATATCAACGCATATCAATGTATACGATAATTAAGATTAGTGTATTAGATCAATCATCGGCTTATTAGATCAATACATTAGATAAATATTTACGACAATCAAGATTAGTGTATTAGATCAATCATCGACGTATTGGATCAATATATAAGATATTTAAGATCAATATATTAGATCAACTGTCAATATATGATAGATCAACGTACAAGATAGTTAGAATAGGCGGTGTTAGAAGATCGGGCATCAATATAGTTAGGATTAATGTATTAGATCAATCATCTATATATTAGATCAATATAAATCGTTAAGGCAAATGTAGTAGATTCATCATCAATATATTAGAACAATTTAATAAGAGAGTTAAGATCAATATAGTAGATAAACTATCAATGTATATTATTATATCAACCATCAATACATTAGATCAATGTTTACGACAAACAATATTAGTGTATTAGATTAATCACTGGCATATTAGATCAATATATAAGATATTTAGGATCAATATACTTAGATCAACTGTCAATATACTAGATCAACGTATAAGTTAGTTAAGAATACTGTATTAGAAGATCGGGCATCAATATAGTTAGGATTAGTGTATTTGATCAATCATCTATATATTACAACAATTTAATAAGAAAGCTAAGATCAATATCGTGGATAAACTATCATTGTATATTATTATATCAACCATCAATACATTAGATCAATGTTTACAACAAACAATATTAGTGTATTAGATTAATCACTGGCATATTAGATCAATATATAAGATATTTAGGATCAATATATTTAGATCAACTGTCAATATACTAGATCAACGTATAAGTTAGTTAAGAATACTGTATTAGAAGATCAACTGTCAATATGCAGATCAATAAAATTAGTTATGATTAATGTATTATGTATAATGTATATGTATTAGATCAAAATAATAAGATATTGATCACAATTTAGACATTATTAACGATGGACAACTTTTGTAGTTCAATTTTTATCAGATGGGACGAGTGGACGATACGTAAGTAATAAGTTTTGAATAGTGAATATTATCAAAACAATCAATTTTTAATTATGAGTAATACCTAAATTGTATAATAATGGTATTATCATGTTAATTCGTAATACATATTATACATTAATACTAATCAAAACAACAACAATATAATAACAATAACAATAACAATAATAAGAACAATAATAACAATAATAACAATAACAATAACAATAATAATAATAATAATAATAATAATAATAATAATAATAATAATAATAATAATAATAATAATAATAATAATAATAATAATAATAATAATAATAACAACAACAACAATAATAATAATAATAATAATAATAATAATAAAACGTCAAACCCTATCAAAAGAACCCTAAAGAAGGCCCAAACCCAATTAACCCTCTCCCTCACTTAGTATATAAACCAAAACCCTAAATTTCCCCACAACCTCACCCTCACTGATTCTCAATTTCTTATCAGCCTCACTCTCTCAACCTAAATTTTCCTCTCAAAAAAACCCCCTCAAACGAAACCCTCTCACTCAAAAATCTCACTCAAACCAAACCCTCTCATTCTCACAATCTCACAATCTCACCCAAACCCAATTAACCCTCTCACTCAAACCAAACAAAAGTCTGTAAGTAGATTTTCGAAGATTTTGGACTTTTTTTCGAAGAATTTTGGACCTTTTCTCGAAGATCTTGGCGGGTTTTAGAAGATCTTCCTGGGTTGGCTTAGAATTTTGGAGGTCTTGTGAGTTTTCGGAAAGCAAATCGAAGAATTAAGGTTGGTTTCTCTTTTCTCCTCCTCTTTTTATTGATTTGTTGAAATTTTGCTCATTTGTTGAAATCGAATAATCGAATAATTAAGGTTGATTTTTTGAAATCGAATAATCGAATAATCGAACAAATCTAGGTATTAAGTTTGTTGAAATTTGTTGGTTTCTATAAAATCATGTCGTTTTTAATATGTTTGTGAAGAATCATGTTTTTTTCGATCTGTATATTGCATTGTTGCCTTGTTGGCTTGAATAAATCTGGGTTTTTTTTCGATCTGTAAATTTTGCTCATTTGCTTGAACAAATCTGGGCATATTTTTTAGATCTGTTTATCAGTTCTTAGGTTAGGTTTTCAATTATTTTTCAGTTGAATTTCAATTTTTCCCCTTTTCAACCTAAACCCTAATGTGCAGGTTCATGAATCCGGTTTTTGGATATGTTTTTTGGATCCGGATCTTGAATCCGGATCTTGAATCCGGATCTTGGATCCGGATCTTGGATTGTTTACATATGGGTATCCTGTTTTCATATTACTTGCAATCTTTCTTTCATATTACTTAAATACAAAAAATTTAAGAATCTAAAATGAAGCTTTTTAAAATATATATTGAATCTGATGATCAGGCATGTGTTCACAAATTTGAAATATTCGACAACAAACTTGACTTAGAAATACAAAATTTGATCATTAAATTAGAAGCCTTTATTTTAGAATATAATGAGATAATTCTGGTCATAAAAAGAGGAAAAAGAAACTCATGAAACCTACATAAATTAACAAGAGTTGGGGTGCTTGCTGTTGTTGTTGGCTTTTAATCTAAAACCTAGTTAATAGTTATAGTTAGATTTTGATTTAGTTATCTTGTATGTTGTAGACTTGTAGCAATTGTAACCAATTTCTTACCTTTTTTTAATTTTTTTTAAAGGTTATGGACAGTCAGAATCAGATTATAATGGATCATGATAGCAATTCTGTAATTGCTTCTAGTTCTGCTAGTGTGCCTGAGGTATCAGTTGAGCCCTCTTCATTAGATCTCTCTGCTGCCCTAGATGTGGGGAGACGTACTTCTCTGGTATGGAAACACTTCACCATATTTTTGAAAGGTAATCAATTGTTATCAACATGCAATCATTGTAAAGATAAAATATATCCTGCTAGTAGTAGATCGGGTACTAAAAATCATTTGAGACACTTGAAAAAATGCAAACCTTACTTAGCTACTAATCCCGATCCTTTAGATGCTTCTTCTTTTGACCAGAAAACATATTGTATTAAGTATGCTGAATCTATTATTGTTCATGGATATGCTATTAGAATGGTTGAACATATTAAAACTAGGGACTTGCATGAATATTTAAATCCTAAAGTTAAGCACATAAGTAGGAACACTATGCTTAAGTATTGTATTCGTGAATATCAAAGGATGAGACAAATATTGGGTAGAATTGTGTCTGAATTGCCTGGTAGAGTCTGTTTTACTTGTGATTTGTGGACTGCCGATGTTACTAAGCAAAGCTATCTTTGTTTAACTGCACATTTTATAACTGTGGCATGGAATATTAAATCAAAAATTTAGCTTTTAGAATCTGTCCTCCTCCCCATAATGGACAAGATCTTTGTAAGTTTGTTTTGGATTTGATTGATGAGTGGAATCTCAAGCAAAAGGTGTTTTCTATTACTTGTGATAATGCTTCCGCTATGGATTCAATGGTTAGTGATATGCAAAGGGATTTGAACCAAGTTGCATCATTACCTTGTAATGGCAAGTTTTTTCATATTAGGTGTTGTGCTCATGTTCTTAATTTAATTGTTCAAAGTGGATTAAAACTGGAATTGGTTGATAATTCTATTGAAAAACTGCATGATATTGTTTACTACATTAATTTCAATGATGCACGACTTATTAGATTTGATGAATGTGTGAAGTACGTTGGTTCTAGTTTTTGTGGTAAATTGCAAGCTGATGTTTGTACCCGATGGAATTCAACTTATTTTATGCTTCGTCGTGCTTTAGAAGCCAAAGATGCTATAAATAGGTTTTGTCAATATGAACGCTGTTTTACTGTTTTCTTGACTGAAATCGAATGGGATACCGTACAAAATGTTTGTGATTTTCTTGAACCATTTTATGATATTACCATGCTCTTTTCTGGTTCTGAGTATCCAACATCGAATTTATATTTTTCAAATATTGTTAGAATTGAGAGCTTATTAGTTAATGCACATGCTGATCCAAGTGATTGTATTAGACAAATGGCTGCTCCCATGCTTGAAAAATTTAACAAGTATTGGGAGAATTATTCGTCTATACTTTCTGTTGCTGTAATGTTAGATCCTCGGTATAAAAAAGATTTTTTAATCAAATGTTATGGTCATTTGTATGAGGATACGGAGCGTGATCGAAGGGTAAATCAGGCAGTCAAGTCTTTCACTGAGTTGTATACATACTACTATAATATACATTATCCTTCATCTGTTGATTCTCGCAACCTTGGACAAAGAGATTCACCAACTGTCACAAACAGTCGGAACTCTGCCCCGCGACCTAACAAGAGCATTGACTTTTCAAAGGTTAATTATTTAATATTATTAAATATTTGAATCCCAAATCTGTTTTCATTTAAATTTCTGTTTTTATTTATTTTTTTGTTTTTATTTAATGTCAGTTTTTTTATATCTAATTTTAGTTAATTATTTTGCTATAGAGTTTTGCGGTTTCCTCTACTGTAAGTAGTGGTGTCGATTCCGACATCGACTCTTACTTTTCTGCTTCCCTTGAGGATAATGATGATGATTTTGAGATTCTTGCCTATTGGAAATCAAAAATGAATAAGCTGCCTGTTTTTGCTATGATGGCCCGTGATGTCTTGGCCATTCCTATCACGTCGGTTGCTTCGGAATCGTCATTTAGTATGGGTGGCAGAATTCTCACCAAATTCAGGTCACGTTTAAAGCCAATGAACTTGGAGGTTTTGGTTACATGCCAAAATTGGCTTTGTGGTTATGATCCAGTTGATGATGAGGTTGAAGTTACGGTTGCAGTTGCTGAATCTGATTCTGATGATGATTAAACTTTTGATGTTGGTTATTTAGATGTATTGGAATATTGCTGTTGTATTTTGGAGGCCCTCTTTTCGGCTTTAGATTATTTTTGGCTTTAGATGTATTTGGATGCAAGACTCTTCAACTACTTCAGTAGTGTTCCTACTTGCAGCCCTTTGCTTCATGTTGGGAACTTGAGAGTGGTTTGTCTAAACTAAAGTTTTATGGATACACACTTGATCAATGTGCTAACAAGACTGCCATAACAAGATGCCCATGTTGCAACTGCTGGCTGCGTAGGATTGCTACTAGATGGTTGTTAGGGTCTTAATGCTTGATGATGAAATTTTAAATTTCTGAGAGCATTATTAGTTCTTAATCTAAAGTTGTAATGTAATTTAAAGTGATTAGAGGCATATTTGTTTGTCTTTATTGTGGAACTAGTTACATTGTTTATCAAAGTAAAGACTTAGTATTTTGTACTTATTTTGTTAGTGAAATTTATGGAATATATTTTTACATCAGAATCTTGGGAGGGTTTATAGAAAACTTCTATTGTGAAACTTTTATTTTGTAAATGTGGTTGCAAGACTAATTGTCAATTTGATAATAACTATTTCATTCGATAAGACGATAACAACTAGCTAGTTAAACAAGGTTCAAAAACTTGAGGCGTAATTTTTTTGCAAAAAATTCTTACACATTTTGGTTTATGGTAAATATAAGATTATTTGAAATTACTAAATATGGGTTAATTTGATTGAAAATATTATTTTATATTAATGTTAACTTATGAGCAGAATACGTGGAAGAAACTAGATTACTTTTAATATTTTACAGTCTTATACTTATAGTCTGAAATGTAAGAAAATAAAGCGTTATTGCAGTACAAATGTATTGCGTCAAAAATAAGAAGGTAGTGTTGTATTTAAATTGGAATATAGCAAATAAAAAACTATATGATGTCTAAAGAGTTTGGTTAGATGGATTTTGTATTGGGTCGGATCAAACGTAGGTCAGGTTGCTTCGGGTCGGGTTTATTATGGGTCGGGTCTAGTACGGGGTCGGGTTTAGTACGGGTCGGGTCTAGTACGGGTCGGGCTTTTTCGGGTATTCTTCGGGTTGAAGCGGGTTTCGGGTAGATTTCAAGTCGGTCGGGGTCGGGTGACTGACTATCGGGGCTGATCGGGTACGGGTTGACTACGGGTCGGTCCGGGTCGGGTTTCGAGTCGGGTCTATCAGGTCATATTAGTGTCGGGTATATTTCGGGTCGGGACCAGGTCGGGTTTCGGGTATACAATTCTCGGATCGAATCGGACTCGGGTCCGAGTCGGGACGGGTCGGGTAATCGGGTCGGGTCAGCTTTTGACACCTCTAGTCTCAATGACAGATTTGGACTAGACTCAACAGCCTGGACTTGGACTTAATTAAGGCTAAGGGCTTAGTAGGCTAAAGATATAACATTTTGATCGAAATTCAAGTTGTATTTATATAGGTGTAAGAAAAAAGCGTTCAACACAATGCGGACCTAAAAATAAAAAGTATCTCCTCAAAACGCAGGTATGAACTATGAAGCTCAATCAGAAGGCATATTATGGGCTGCCCTGTATCTAAGAGAGGTAAGTTGGTCCAAGCCCAAACTAACCAGTTTATATAATTAAAAACAAACAAATTAAAGAAGTTGCATTAATGACAGATGGAGTCAATTCACGAGTCATTTGGAACATTTACAATCTAGATATAAGTATATATTTTTTTATATATAGGTAAGAAGAAAAAAGGGGATAGTTAGGAAACCCTCCGCTCGAGGGGAATTCCTAACATATCATTACAAAGTATTTTTAACAGATCTGAACCATGCCAGTCCGTAATACATAAGGAGTCTACCATTAAGTGACCCGCATTAGCAATCCAGTCTCCTGCTTGGTTTGCTTCTCTGAACACATGTGCAATCTGAACCTCTTGGAATGCTCTTAGGTTGATTTTTGTATCTTCAATAATGTTATCGATCTGCCACGGAATGGACCAAACACCATTCATTGCGTTTATGACCAGCAAGTTGTCGCCCTCGATCAAAATAGAGGAATGTGGGAAATTAAGGGCTCTAAGAACACCCCTATGAAGTGCCGTAGCTTCTGATGAAAGGACTGACGTGTTGCCTAAGTTGTGGGCTTCCGCTGCTAAGACCATACCTTCGTGATTTCTAATGACAAAACCTCCTGCTGCGCTGTTTTGTTTGACGGAGCCATCGAAGTTGAGTTTTATGGATCCCACAGGAGGGGGGGACCAGTTGATCAGGATGGACTGAGGAGCCGCCTTTTTAGGAACATAGGGGGTGGGGGAATCCAAATGGGAAGGGCTCAAAGCGAATTCGTCGTAGTGGAGTCGCATCTTCCATTCGTGGGAGAGTAATCTTGCACGGTGGTAAATCCTATGTACGTTAAAAGCTGTGTTGTTGAAGACCACATCATTTCGATCCTTCCAGATGCTCCATAAAAGAAAGGTGAGTTTTGCGGCTAAACCTTTATCCTTTAAGTGCTTTCTAAAAAGCTCTTTGACAGTTAGGTTATCTATAGAGCAGCCTATAAGAGTAAATGATGACATGGCACTTGCCTTTTTACTTCTATTTTCTATCCTTTGTATATAGTATATAAAGTTAGTTTTGGAGCTGTAGTATGACTGGAGATTACAAAATAAAAATTCTTTTTCTCTCCTTTAATATCTTCTCTCTTTAAAGATCAGATTCATGATCTTCTACATGGTACCAGAGCATGGAAATCTTTCCTGTTTCATTGCTCATTTTTTGATTGTTTGAATCATTGATTCATCCATCTCTTGTTTGTAGTTCATCTTCTTGCGAATTCCGCCCAATTTTGCTTTTGAATTCCGTTTATGCGATTTTTGAATCCCGTTGTTATCTCTTGCGATCTTGATTTGGAAGTCATTTAAGGCTCATTTTCGGTGTTGTTTCTTAATCTATTTGTGTTTCTGGCTTGGGATTTCTAGATTCGTGGTTTGCAATGGCGGATGAAAATCTTGATGTTTCTGCGGAAAATGTGCAGCAGCGCAATCATCATCTTGATCAATTTGGAGGTAATCAATATCATAATCCTTACTACATATCTGGTTTTGATAATCCTGGTTTGCCATTGGTTTCACCGTTGTTTAATGGCAACAATTTCCTGCGTTGGAGCCGAAGTATTAAGAGAGCATTAGGTGCTAAAAATAAACTAGGTTTTCTCAATGGATCTATCAAAGAACCGGTTAGTAGTGATAAAGATTTTCAAGCGTGGCAGAGGTGTAATTATTTGATTGTTAGCTGGCTTGTTCATTCTATGACTGGAGATATTGCTGATGATTTTTCTTACATTGAGAATGCTGCTGAATTGTGCAAGGAATTGACTGAAAGATATAGTCAATCTAATGGTCCTCTTGTTTATCAATTAAAGAAAGAAATTGATGCACTTAGGCAGGAAAATATGACTATTATGACTTACTATAGTAAGCTCAAGAGGTTGTGGGATGAGATGCAAAGTGTTAGGGCATTACCTACTTGTTCTTGTGGAGTTTTGCTTCAATGTTCTTGCAATTATCTTAAAAGACTGGCAGAGTTTGAAAATGAAGAAAAATTGATGAAGTTCTTACTAGGACTTAATAGTGGCTTTGATAATACCATTTCTAATGTGTTATCAATTGGATCCCCTGCCTTCTCTAAATATAGCTTATTATTTAGCTACACAAATCGAGAAACAAAAGGAGATTAGTGGTCAACATGAGAATATGAGTGAAACTTGTGCACTGGGTGTTCAACGTTTCTCAAAGCCCGCTTCTCCGAGATATGCTGAAAATTTGTCTGGAAAGAAGGATTGGAGGAAGGAGAAATTGGACAAAAAATGTGATTATTGTAAAGGGAAGGGTCACACAATTGATCAGTGTTTTAAACTAATTGGTTTTCCGGACTGGTATACTACTTTAAAGAACAACAAAGGCTCTCATGTTAAGGCTGGTTCCGGAAAGTTTGCTACTCATATTCAAAGTGTTTCTCCGGTTGGCTCGACTACTGATCATCCTCTTACTGCTGACACTAATGCTATTTCTACCATGGATCCGATTATGTTTAATACTGTCTATCAGGAGGTTCTCAAGGCAATGCAAGGGAAGCAACTTACCCTTAAAGATTCTTCTTCTTCTCAGGCATCTTCTTCTCAGGCATCTTCCTATACTAGCTGTGCAGGTATTATTTTTTCCTCCCATAGTTGTTCCAAGGTTTCCAATGTGCATAATGACCTCTGGATAATAGACACCAGAGCTACAGATCATATGACTTTTCTTTCTCATTGGCTTAAAGATAAGAGAAAACTTTCTCAGCCTATTACACTTAGTTTACCTGATGGTACACTGAAATTGATTCATGAAGTTGGTGATATTCACTTATCTCCCGACCTTATTTTACAAGACGTCCTGTTGGTGGAGGATTTCCATTATAATTTTCTATCTATTAGCAAATTGATTGACCGCAACTCTTTAAAGGTTATTTTCACTCAAACTGGATGTACTTTTCAGGGCCCTATCTCTAAACCAGTTATTGCTCTTGGACAGAAGATTAGCAGTCTCTTTTATCTGAATTCTGGTGATCTTCTACATTCTGTTCCTCATTCCAATTCTGGTGGTACTTCCGTTGCCGGTATATTGTCTTCTCTTTCCAATGCTGCTGTACATAATCAGAATAATGTTCATGCTCTTGTTGCTGGCAAGACTCCTGACTTGCATACAATTCATGCTAGGCTCGGTCATGTTTCCTTATCTAGAATGAAACATATACCTGGATGTTTTTGTACTGGTTTGTCTGAATTTCCGTGTGAGGTATGCACTATGGCCAAGCAACATAGGCTACCTTTTGATAAGAGTTTTAGTAGAGCTACTAATCCTTTCGACTTAGTTCATATGGATTTATGGGGTCCATATAAGACTCATGATATTTCCGGTGCATCGTACTTCTTTACCATTGTTGATGATTACAGCAGATGTACTTGGACTTTTCTCCTTCATAATAAAATGCAAGTCTTACATACTATTTCTCATTTCATTGCTTATGTTGGCACTCAATTCCACTCTTCTGT
Source organism: Patellifolia procumbens (assembly GCA_947645195.1). NCBI lineage: Eukaryota > Viridiplantae > Streptophyta > Magnoliopsida > Caryophyllales > Amaranthaceae > Patellifolia > Patellifolia procumbens. The sequence continues at coordinate 132,396 of CANSGD010000160.1, read as the reverse complement.
CAAATGTATTAGATCAGATAACGGTACTGAAATTATTAAGGAACAATGCTTGTCTATGTTTTTGACACATGGTATTGTTCACCAAAGAAGTGTTGCTGGAGTTCCTCAACAGAATGCGAGAGTTGAAAGGAAACATAAGCACCTTTTAGAGGTTGGGAGAGCTTTGAGACTCCAAGCTGGTCTTCCTAAACATTTTTGGGGATTTTGTATTCTTACTGCTACTCATTTGATCAACATGCTTCCCACTCCCTTGTTGACTTGGAAAACGTCTTTTGAGCTTCTTTTTCATAAACAACCTTGCTATGATTCTCTTAGAGTATTTGGTTGTCTCTGTTTTGTTCATAATGCTTCTGGTAAACATGATAAATTCAATCCTCGAGGAAGAAGGTCTATTTTCCTTGGTTACCCTTTTGGGCAAAAAGGATATAGAGTTTATGATTTGGAAAGGTGTACCACTTCTGTTTCTCGAGATGTTATTTTTTTTGAGCAACAATTTCCTTATAAATTTCCTAGTTCTTCTTCTGATGAATCTTCATTGACATCTTCATCTCATGTTCACTTAGCTACTGATGATACTCCTCTTGTTGTTGATACTTCCTCGTCCCCATCTTCTAATATCCATTTTGCTACTGATGATTCTACCATTACAGAGTTTTCTTCACATACTCCTTTTGCTCCTGAACCACCTCCTATTCCTTCTATCGTACCTAGACAATCTACCAGACCCGTCAAACCCTCAACCAAATTTTCAGATTTTGTTCATACTTATATTCCCCATAATTCTACCTCCATTCCTAATTCTGATCAGGTTCATGTTGAACCTTCTGCTTCTTTTGTTACTTCTTCAACTGAAATTCTTGCAAGTACAGATGATATTCCTCATGATATTTCTGTTGAACCTACTACATATAATCAAGCCAAGTCTTCTCCTGGTTGGATAGCCGCTATGAATAAAGAAATTGAAGCACTTGAAGCAAATGAGACATGGGATTTGGTTCCTTTACCTCATGGTAAGAAGGCTATAGGTTCTAAATGGGTGTATAAGGTGAAATATCATCCCGATGGCTCTGTTGAGAGATTAAAGGCTCGATTAGTTGCTGTTGGTTATCAACAAGTGGAAGGAAGGGATTATAATCACACATTTTCTCCTGTTGCTAAGTTAGCCACGGTTAGAATTGTCATTGCTATTGCCACTGTTAATAAATGGCCTATGTGCCAATTAGATATCAATAACGCTTTCCTGCATGGATACTTAGATGAAGAAGTTTTCATGAAACCTCCTGCCGGTTATTTTAAGGCTAAACCTGGGGAAGTGTGTAAGCTGAAAAGGTCTTTATATGGACTTAAACAAGCTTCTCGGCAATGGAATTTGGAACTTAGCAAAATGCTTGCTTCTTTGGATTTTGAGCAGTCCAAACAGGATTACTCTTTGTTCACGAGACGTCGTCATGGTGAATTTATTGTTATACTTGTCTATGTTGATGACATGGTTCTCACTGGCACAAGCATGTCACAAATTAATGAAGTCAAAGCTTCTCTTGATCGTGCTTTCACTATCAAGGATCTAGGATCTTTGAATTATTTTTTGGGCATTGAAATTCACCGAACTTCAACTGGTACATTTTTGTCTCAGAAGAAATATATAAAAGATTTGCTTGTTGGTTTTAACCTGGATAATTGTCATTCTTGCAATACTCCTCTACCTACTGGTTTAAAATTGTCAACTGAAGATGGTGATTTGTTGGACAAACCTGATGTTTACCGGCGACTTGTGGGTCGCTTACTTTATCTTGGCATCACTAGACCTGATTTGTCTTATGCCGTTCAACACTTGAGTCAATTTATGAGCACTCCTAGAGTTCCTCATTTCAAGGCTGCCTTGCATGTCATGAAGTACCTTAAAGGTACTACTGATATTGGTGTTTACTATTCAGCTGATTCCTCTTGCAAACTTCAGGGTTTTAGTGATGCTGGTTGGAGCACATGTTCTTTTAGTAGTAGATCACTTAGCGCGTATTGTATTTTTCTTGGTGATAATTTGGTCTCTTGGAAGACTAAAAAGCAAGGTACAGTTAGTAAGTCTTCAGCAGAATCGGAGTATAGAAGTATGTCCACCACAGCTAGTGAATTGGTTTGGATCTCGGGTCTTTTGGAAGATCTCCACGTTCCTGCTGTTCTGCCTGTTCCTCTTTTCTGGGACAACAAAGCTGCCCAACACATCGCTCAAAATCCTGTATTCCATGAGCGGACCAAGCAGCTTACAAGAGACTGTCATTATGTTAGAGAACAAGTACAATCTGGTTTTCTTCAAACAGCTCATGTATCCTCTTCCAACCAATTAGCTGATTTGTTGACAAAGGCACTTCCTTTTCATCAGCATCATACTCTTTGCTCCAAGCTTGGTCTTGTTTCCCAAGTCCAGCTTGAAGGGGGGGTATAAGAGTAAATGATGACATGGCACTTGCCTTTTACTTCTATTTAATATCCTTTGTATATAGTATATAAAGTTAGTATTGGAGCTGTAGTATGACTGGAGATTACATAATAAAAATTCTTTTTCTCTCCTTTAATATCTTCTCTCTTTAAAGATCAGATTCATGATCTTCTACACAGCCTAACCAATCTTTCACCTGTGGAAGAGCCCATAAAGTTGCCACCTTGTGGCACATAAGGAAGAGATGGTCTATAGTTTCTGGGCACAGAGCATCACAGATGGAGCATGTTTTAATAGGGATGATCTGTCTTTTAAACAAAATAGCACGTACGCTGATCGCATTATGCAATACTTGCCAAATGAAGATCTGTAGTTTTGGAGGTAAAAGAACTTTCCAAATCTGACGAAATTCCCATTTGGGGGTGTCAGGACTGATGTTATGTGCCAACCAGTTTGCTGATTTGACCGTGAAATCCCCATGGGTAGACATACCCCAAATAGGTGTATCCATATCGATATTTTTTGTGAGAGTTATTCCACGTACTTGTGCTATCAAATTGTGAGGTAGTATTGTACCTAACTTTTCGAAATCCCAATGTCTATCATCGGTAATGAAAGCATCCAAGCATAAATCAGTATTTACTGTATTAGGGTCGGGTTTTAGAAGTTCGAAAAGGGATTGGTTGGATAACCAATTATCTAGCCAGAACAGATATAAGTATATATCTAACTAAACCTCACCTTGTGTCAATTTTGATTGAGACTAAACTCTAGCCTGCTTTTTACAAGTTGCGATAAATTGGTCACTCAAAACTTCTGTTGTTATCACCTACCTATGTTACTTTGATTTTACTACTCTGTCCATAACTCTTTACATTTATTTGTATTGAATTTTGTGGGCCCTTAAGGACATGTAGTAAAAACAACAAAATAGACACAGTTTTGATGAAAATATCTATACAATCATAACAAGAAGAAAACATGGCACTAACACCTTGTTTGCAAGATCTTTTAAGTTCTTCACCAAGTAGTACCTGATTTACAAGATGGGATAGATTATATTTATAGATACCCATCTTGATATTTTCTAACTTTCAGTTTTAAGTTACAATTTCTCCCATATATAAGTTATTGAGGTGCGATAAGCCAATAACTTGGTCGTTGCTAACTCGATTTATTAAATTATTATAATGGTTTGGTCCACTATATTTCACTATGATACCGTGAAAGTTAAGATATGATACAGTTACTAATTCCAAAGAAATTAAGATCTTAAGAGGCTTGTAGGTCAATAATCACCTTACTCGTACTCAGAAATGTTTTTGTCATTTCTTTTCATTCAATCATTGAATTAAGATACCGTGAAAGTATAGACCCCTACAATCATCATAGCCAAGAGAATTACAAGAAGGTTCATGATTGTGATTCAACAAGTTCAATCTTCCAAGTATATTTATTCCAAACTCTCAAAATAAAGGTCCCAAAATTCTCAACATGAGATTGATGAAAAACATTTTTCCAACAAAGTAGAAAAAGAAAAAAGATTTAAAAGTGGAAGCATACCATTCAAACAAAAATGGAAAAAACTTGTAGTGGGAAATAAGTAGTCTCTGTTGAAAATAAATGTAGCCTTTCTAAACTACTAGAAATAAAGATGGTGGTTGACAAATGCTAATCCTTTATCCTATAGTGAGTTGATTGCATCTTTTATGTTGCTAGAAAGCTAACATAGCTGTTTAGGTGTATAGATGCCCTATTTTGGAGTTCCAAGCAATTTGTATTTATGAAATGCATCAGGCACTATGCACTAATCCTAATACTTCAACTACCTATTCTTTTTACTTAGAAACACGTATATGTAAATAACTTCAGAAAAATTTAAGTACTACTCCCTCTGTTCCATAATATAGTGCTTGTTTCTCATTTTTCACAAAAATTAAGATTAGACAAAACACCAATGATTGAAGTACTTGTGACAACAAACAACAAATTTAAAGAGGTAATATAGGGAGAAAAAGACAAATATAATAATGACAAGTACATAGAAAAGGGATATTTTAGAATAAAATACTTTGGGGGGACCATTTTTCAAGTACTTTATGAGGGTATTTTAGAAATTTAGCACCTTTCAAAAATGGAAACAAGAAGAACATTTTGGGACACCCAAAATGGAATACAAGCACTATATTATGGGACGGAGGGAGTAATAAGTTTGGATGGATTCTGATACCTTATAATTTTTGGTTTCTTTTTAGTTGACTCATTTATTTTATCATGTTGCATTTTTAATTATCAGCAAAAGTTATAAAAATTACTAGTATTTTAAAAATATAGACAAATCTAATAAACTCCATCGTAACTACATTAAAAAATATAAACAACAGTCAAAGTAAAATAAGTTTTGTTGAGATCAAATAAATACAATGCACCCTAACAAATTTAATTCTTTAATTATATATGATAGATAATCCTTGAGTATTTACAGCAAGAAAACAAGTAATCAAAACGGAAGTTGATAAGATTTACTCTTTCCCTTGCACACACAAGTGACACAACATGCAGGATGTAAAATTTTCAATTTTTTTTCAGCCGTTTAGATTTTGATTATATGACATTCAACTAATATTACTCTAAAATGAAGTCTACAACGACGATCCAAATTTACCAAATTAATAAATACAAAAAGATACGTCAAAATATTAAGAGAAAAGAAAAAAAGGGATGCGTAAATACGCATATACAGAAAAATTACAGAATTACTACTATAAGATAAACATAATTTAATTACCCATAAGATTTAAGGGTGGCACCACAATAAGTGCAAATAATAGCTTTCCAATGCTTGAAATAAAGAGGGACACAACAAAATCGAGTAGCGGTCTTCATATCAACGAGCCTTGCTGCTGCACCACAGCTTGAGCATAAGCCTGCAACTGGTTTGTGTCGTCTAATCTCCTTCTTCTGGTCCACTAGAAAGCATAAGAACTCCATTTCATTCCTCTTTTTGTTCGTTTTGTTTCGTGCACTTTCTCCTTAATTATCTTCCTCTTTATATATCTCTCTGTTTTCTCTTTTTCGTCCTTTTATCTTTGGTTATTGTAAAAAGCATTTATTTTTAGAAGTTATTATTACCTTATGCGGGGGGTGGGGGTGTATGATTATTGTGTAGTCGTTGGATGAAGTTATTTGTTATAGACAACTAGATTTTAACCGTGTACAATATAAACGGTTTATTGTTACGCGGTAAAACTAGTATTAGGCCGGGACGATATCCTTAGATTCTGGTGTGTTACAATTTAGTATTTAAGTATAATAAGCTCATTAAAAAGTGTTTCTGTCTGGAACAACTACTATGTGTGGTGGTGGATATTTGGTGGAAAACGTGGCCTCCAAAGTTCCTTCGTGGTGGTGGTCACCTGCAAAACAAGGTGGACCTCGGGGGTTGTTTCCGAGGAACGCCCCTTCGATGCCTAAGTCAGTCAAAAATGAACACAAGGTCTCTACTTGAGAGAAATGAGTACCAAGTACAAGTATTTTGTGAGTGTTTGTGATAGTAGGTACCTTACTCATGCATGGCCATGAGTATTCATATGAGATATGGGCTTATAACTGACCTAGCAAAGTAAGTGGGCTTCATTTGGAAGTGGGCCAACGTAATAAAGCCTCTATTGATTTGTTGTCTAGAGCTCTGGCCCAGAGGGGTCTGCCTGGTGAGGTATGCCTGGTGAGGCGCTCTGATGTGCTCTGCAGATACAATTTTCCCCCAGACCCAGTGCTTGTTAATTGCTATGCACTGGGTATGATTTTTCTGTTCTGAAGTTCTGCTCTTTACAGACATGTGGGTTGCTCCTCTGCTGATTTTCCACCTCTTCTTAAGAGGGATTCTGTTTTTCCCGCTCAATTTGGTGGTGTGTTGAGCAAGATTCCTTAATTGTGTTTGAATCAATGTGTCTTTTGGGGTTCCCAAGGAATGTAATGATGAGCAATTACTGTTGATGGGTGTAGCTGGCCTATTTATAGACGGATTTCACCATTTCTAAAACTTTTTCCATTCTCATTCTCTTCGAATCCCATGTTGCTTGTTTCTCTCGCTTTTTCTTGCGAATTTGCCTTTGCCCTAGCAATTCTTTGTGCGATTTTCACTAGTTTCTTCCAGATTCTCCTGTTTTTACTCTTGGTTTCGAGGTTGTTGCACTTTTCCGCTCGTGTTTCAGCGCTTGACTCTTCATCTTTCAGCTATCTCTGCTCACGAACTGGTATTTTTGCAAGAACTCAATTTTATTCTCCTTTTTCTTGCTTTCCTTGGTGATCTGGCATGATAGCATCATTAGGGACAAATATTTCTCTTTTTCTCTCTTTATATGTGCCTTTTTTGTTGTGCCCTAGGAGTTAGCTAGGGTTTGCATTCTTTTGTTGTTTATGTTGTTGGCCCTGTTTTGGTGTTACCTTATCATTCACATAGTTGTTTTTGCATGTTGGTGTGTTTCATTTTCGTTCTACTACTCTGTGTTTGGCTCTGCTCTGCCTCTTCGCTTGAGCTCTGCTCCTTTGGTTTGGTTCAGCTCAGCCTTTTCGGTTGAGCTCTGACTTGATTATTCAATTTAGCTATACTAACCATTCCTTTGTTGGGTGTTGTTTGGTTTGGGCTTTGTTTGTCTTATTACTGTGTTGTCTCCCTTAATGTCCCCTTTGTTCATTCTGCTAGGTTGCCTTTGTGAAGCTTGCCTTGCTTTGTTGTTGTGTGGTTGTTGTATAATTCGCAAGAAAATATTCTATTTCTTGGCTGTCTCTGGTTGTCTTATATATCATACATATCCTTGTCCCCCTAGTCTGGTAGCTCTGTCTACAAGTCAGGGGTGCCAGACTGTTTTGTGTTTGATTATTTTGTCTGATATATTTTTCCTTCTTCTTTTCTGTCTTGCAGAATGTCTACCTCTAAGGCCGGGCCTTCAAAGAGAAAGGCAAAGGCTATGCCCTCTTCTTTGAGGGCGGCGTCTGATTCTGACTCAGACGATGTCTACAATGACGATACCTAGTCTCCATTCTTAAAGTTGGACCTCCCTCGCTGCAAAGATGAGATTGTTCCAGAGGAATGGGCCATCTTTAACCCTTGGGATGGGTTGCGTTTGGAGGTTCTGGGTCCCGACACCAACAGGTTCCCGAAGAATTACGTATTCAAGACTCCCCACCGTGTTATCAAGTGGGAGTACAGCCAAGATGAGATGCGGCTCACTACTCTCTATGATAATAAGGGAAAGCCATACCTCATCCAGAAAGCGGCTGCGACTTTGTCCAAGAGCAACGCTGCTTACTATATCGAGCTTGCCGCGGAGATCAAGCCCTTTTGTAGTTCTTGGGTGGTGACTCCCACAGCATCTCAAAGCTTAGCTGATGTGCCTGAGGGGTACACGGCCGTATACACGAAGCAGTTGGAGTTCGGGCTGAGGTTCCCGATCCACTAGTTTTTGGAGAAGGTACTCTGTGAGTAAAGAATGGCGCTCTGCCAGGTGAATCCCCAGTCTCTAAAGAAGGTTATGAAGTTCATCTAGGTCTGTGAATCCCTGGACTTCCCTCTGACCTTGGGGCTCTTCCGTTGCCTGTTTTATTTCAAGAGGCAGGGTGGGACCTTTGGCTATTTTACGGGGGCAGTCCGTGCTGGATTTTTGACGGTCTTTCCGGTCGACACTACCTTGAAGGACTGGAGAGACAATTTTGTCTTTGTACGGGTGCCGTTGCAGGCGGGGCATCCGTATCAGTTTAAGGCCCCTCTGCGGCCTATAAAGCCTAATTTTCTGAAGCAGTTGGACCCTAACTCTCTTAATTGGGATGAAAGGGTAGCTTACTATTACTTCCGGACCGCAGAGAAAGGTTCTGCTGATGGGAAGGTCTCACTTCTTAGGTACTGGCTGCCACATCACTATGTGATGTGCCAGAACTCCTTCCTAAGGATAGGAAAACTATCCCCAGATTACACGATTAGTAAGCTTTCCTTTTCTTTCTCACTTTGGTCTTTGCCTACTTTTTCATTCTGTTGTATGAATATTCACTCTTTTGTCTGTTGTGCCATCTGCATTCGTCATTCTTGATCTCTGTAGCTCCATGCAGAAGGAGAGTTCGTCGTCTCATAATGGGTGCGTTTTGAGCTTCACATTCTGCTCTGCCCCTCTATCTTGTGTGTTGGTCTATTCAGCAGACCTTTATCTGTGATACTAACGTAATTTTGTTTTATTTTGCAGAGGCTCTGGGTTCTGCTCTCCCTCATGAGCTAGGCCTGAGTGAGCTCCAGACTGTCGCAGATACCGTCCGGTGCCGAGTCCCGGATCGTATGTGGTTCCAGACTTCGTCAAAGAGATTTTTACTCTTAGGGACCACATCCGATTCCGGGTCCCCCGCCCGGAGTTGATGGAAAAGCATTGTAGAACTGTCCGGGCGGCGGGAGACCCGTCGGCTGCCATCACAGAGAATGTCTTTGATGATGATGACGAGGAGGGTGAGGAAGAGGAGGTGCCCTTGACGACTCATCGCCGCAGGCCGTCTGTGGGTCTTAGCAGTGGTGATGAGGAGAGTTCCAAGGAGGGATCTGATGATCTGTTGGGATCAGAGTCTACCCTGACTGTCCAACCTCTTCAACAGGTACTCCCATCCACTCCGGAGAGGGAGGCTGCGCAAACAGGTAATTATTTCTTTAGGAGACGACACAGTGTCCTGACTTTGCTTCCTTTGGAGGTTATTCTGACATTCTGACCCATTTTGTTTGCTAAGTTTCAGATTCGCATGCAGTTGAGGGGAATCCGGTTGTGGAGGCTCAGATATCCCCTTCTGATGGTTAGACTGTGGACCATCAGCCCATGGAGGAGGGTCAGGCTGGGGATCCTCAGTAACAGGAGGGTCAGGCTGTCCTAGGTGTGTATCTGATTGTATTGCGTCTGATCTTTTCCTGATTTCTATGTCTATCAGATCTTGCGGAGCAGGAAGTGCATGTCTCCTCTACAGTTCAGATGGAGGAGGTGCTGGAGCCTCTGCAACATGAGAAGGTGGAGTAGATGGCTTCCATCTCGTCTCCGGCTGTGGAGACCTTGGTTTCTCCTCCTCTTTGGAGGCCTACACCTCCTGCCAGGAGGTCTGCCCCTCCTCCTAGGGGATTCAAAGAGCAGGCTATTGCTCTGAGGCCAGAGCAGATAGCTCGTTTGGTGAGCATTCTCTCCTTTCTTTTTACTCGGTCTTTCTCTTTATTCAGTCTTTCTGATAATGTGGTTAATTAGAGCTGGTCATGCCGTTTTTTATTCCTCTTTTAGCGTGAGATCAGGTTTAAGAGGGCTCAGGCTGCTGGGGCTCCCCAGGCTCCCCCTGAGGCTGCAGACCAGCCCAAGTTTTCTGCAGAATCGGTGCGGGAGCCGGCTTCGATGTCGGTGCCTATTCCTCTCTCCTCCTCCCATTCCCAGAAGAGGCCTGCGGAGGGGCAGAGCTGTGAGGAGGAGCCCCTAAGAAAGAAAGCTCGTCTGCCTGATGACCCTACTTTGGTCATCGACGTCGAAGTCGAGCAGAGGACCACATGTGCAGTTTCTCGACTCTTTCCGCTGCCGGGTCTTAGTTCTGGCCCTTTCCCTTCTGTAGATATTAATGACCTTTCTCTTGGTTCAGGCTCTCTACAGGGAGGAATGACAGGTGACTGGCATGAATCTCAAGGTGTAGAATAGTTGCCGATGTCTCTGCCCGATCCCAGCGAGTGGCTGAAGCTGCTGGCCAGCCGGTTTTCGGCTAACTACGTCGTTTAGGACGTACCCCTGGTGAGTTATTTGTCCTTCACAAGTACTTGTAGCTATGTATCCTGCTTTCGAGTATTCTCAGAATGGTCTCCCCTCTGATTGCTGTAGCACGTTTCTGACCCGTTCTATATTTATGTGTAGGCTCAATGGGCCGGTGCCTTTATTGGAGAGTTCTGTCATGCCCTTGGTTTGGGCAGGCAGACGACTAATATCCCGGAACTCCAGCAGCTCAAGGATCATCTGGAGTCAACCAAGTAGTGGACTGCGTCCATCAAAGTTGATAGGACTTTGACTCAGCAGCTGCTAGATGAAGCCGTAGAGGAGATGGATCATTTGGGAGTTGAGCGCGATGCTTTGAAGACCTCCAACTCCCATTTGTAGGGGATGTTTAAGGAATCATAGGCTGTCGCGGCGTAAAACACGAGGCTCTCCTCTGAACTCAAGGAGGCTTCCGCTCGGGCCTCCGCTACCGAGGCCCAGCTGTAGAGAGTGGTGAAGGAGCTGGGGTAGCTTAAGGGTCAGTTCTCTGCTCTGCAGATTGATCAAGATGATTGCTCAGCCAAGTTAGAGCAGCAGGCCAAGGAGGCGGAGTAGACTCTGCTGGCTAAGATTGCCGTGGTGAAGCAGGAGGCTGCTGGATCTCTCACGGCCAAGGAGTCTGAGTAGAGGGCTGAGTTCTCCAAAGTCTTAGCTGACAGGGAGGCTCAGTTGCGTTCTGAAGAGGCTTCCAGGGCAGCAGGGATGAAGGAGGCCTTCAAGGTCAAGTAATAGGACGACTGCAAGCACGCCGTCCGCCGTGTTCTCTGGCATCTCCAGCCCACTTTTGACTGGGATGCCTTTGAGGAGGCGTACGACAGAGGTGTGTATATAGACCCGCCAGCTACCCAGGAGCTCAGAGATCTGGAGCTGCTCTACTCTCTGTCTGCAGAGGAAGGGTGCTTTGAGAAGGAAGTTGATGGGAGCTCTGCTGGGGATGACAGCTTTGTTCCTGGTCAATAGGAACTGGGGCGACTATCTCACGCTTTGCCTCAGTCTTCTTGTGACTCATGTCTGAGCTGCTGAGGTGGATGAGCTGGGAGCCTGTGCTAAACTAATTGCAGTCCCCCGTTTTTTTCCTTCCGATGACGTCCCTAATTGACTTTATTGTAGAAATTGTAATTAAATAGTCAAAAATTAACTTTTCGTCTGTATTTGCTCCCACTTTTTTTTAGGTATCCGCCTTTATTGTAATAGATTTGTAGTTTCTGTTCTGGTCTCTGACCAGGACCTCTATGGAAAACTGAATCTTCTGAGAAATGCAAGCTTCTGCATTCTGACCTCAGCATGTTGAACTTGTTTGTTTATAATTTTTGTATCTTGGCTTGCTCCCTTATTTTGCTAAGTACTTTCGCTCTAATCTTGTAAGGCAGATTCATTTTGACATCTTTGTGGTAGGTACTAATGATTAGTGCGTTTCCTCTCGTCTTCGGTAGTTTGTTAAGTGTCTAATACCAAGTGTTTCCGTCCTGCCTAGAGTTAGCAGAACGCCACACAAGATGTATAACCCGTGACGTATGAAGGCTAATACTCCGTCTTGTTTTTTTACGGGGTATACTTTCTGCTTCTTACCGTGCACGCTTCTTTCCTTAACAGTTTGTCTGTTCTGCTATCCACAAAATCAAGCAGACTGGATCAGATGAGGTACACGGTCCGTCGCTTTCTGTGTAATCTGACCTTGTGAGCCTTTTATGTGTTCGCTCTACGTCGCCTACTATCGTGTTTATCAGCGAGCGGAGCAATCCAAAGGTATTTTGACGTCCAAAGTCGCAATGGCCTTGAGGCTTTCGAGGGCTCTGCCCATTTGTGCCTTCTGCCAGCATCCTTCTTTTGGGATGCATTTGGTTCTTTTCTGAACTCTGCTATTTCCATGGAGTTAGGTGTCTCTGACTTATCCTCGCTGTTTTTGGGCCTTTGGCCCTGCAGAGCTTGGGGATAGAGGTATATGACATTGCTAAGTCGAGCCGACAACCGATTCACTTTGTTGGCCCTGGGGCTCTGATGAGTGTTTTATCTTACGGTCGGTTCCCTTTTAATGTGGCAACTTAATTCTGTGCTCAGCAGGCCTCCTCAGCCTCTGTTCTGGCACAGACCCTGTCAGACTGGGGGCTCTTCTCCCTCCTAGTCTGCCAGCTGTTATTATTTTTGGTGTTGTGTTTAGTCTTATGTATTATGAGAAATGTGTAGCTCAAAGAGGTGGCTCAAAGGCCTTTCGAATACATGAACTTGTTTGGTACAATTGGATTTACACAAAGTATTTCTTCAATATTCGGGCACTCCAATTGTTTTTCAGCTCTCTCCCATCCATTTTCTTCGGTCTGTACGTCCCAGGATATAACTCTTCACTGACCTGATAGGGCCCTTCCCATTTGGCAGATAGCTTCCCGTGGATTTTATCTTTTTGCACAACTGCTGCGTTTCTGAGTACCAGATCCCCCACTTCCAGAGGTTTGGCCCTCACTCTGCGGTTGTAGTATCTTCTGATTCTGGCCTTATAAGCCTCTATTCTAAATCTAGCCTCATTTCTGAGCTCATCCAGCAGATCCAGGTTGGTTTTGAGCTCTTCGTCATTCATGTCTGGCTTAAATAGGATGATCCTCTGACTCTCAAACCCAATCTCAACCGGCATGACAGTCTCAGAGCCGTATACAAGATGAAAAGGAGTATGCCCAGTTGACTCCTTGACAATGGTTCTGATTGACCACATAGTGGTTGGTAGCTCTTCCCGCCACTTGCTATTTTGTTCTTCCAGCTTCTTCTGTAGCCCTATCAATATCTGCTTGTTGGCTGCTGCGGCCTGGCCATTACCTTGAGGGTTGCAGACTAAGATAGTGTGTACTTGATCCCAAATTGTCCCAGCCTATCTGAGAGCGGCATGTTGTCGAACTGTCGTCCGTGATCAAACACAAAATCTTTTGGGATTCCGTACCTCGTGATGATGCTCTGCCAAAGGAACTTTATGACTGCTGCCTCTGTAATAGTGGATAGGGCTTCTGCTTCTATCCACTTGGTGAAGTAGTCCACCCCCACGATGGGCCATATCTTTTAGTATTGTGTCGTTGTGAAATGTCCCAAGATATTTAGTCCCCATTGAGCAAAAGGGATAGGATTGTAGATGGGCATGAGATCATTGGCGGGCAGCTTGATGTTTGGGGTGAGCCTCTGGCAGATGTCACACTTTTTCACCAGAGCCTTTGAATCTGCCCTCATTGTAGGCCAATAGTATCGTACTCTCAGAGCTTTATGGGCTAGGGCTCTGGGTCGGATGTGATGTCCACAGAGCCCTTCGTGGATCTCTCTCAGTATGTAGTCTGCATCTCTCTGCCCTACACATTTGAGTAGGGGCAGAGAGAAAGACTTCCTATATAGCTCTTCCCCAATCAGGCAGTATCGACAGTCTGTTAACTTCAGTTTCCTGGCTTTCATTCTGCTCTCAGGTAGTGTTCTGCTCTGCTTGTACATTAAAGCCTCTTTAATCCATTCTGTCATGTCGCCCACTTCAAGAACATGCTCTGCATTCTCGCATGTTGCGCTGGTGGGTCTGACCTCTACCAGATCAGACCTGTTTAACTCCTGTAGATTGCTGCTTCCCATCTTTGATAGTGCATTCGCTTGGGCGTTCTACGCTCTCGGGACTTGCTCTATCTTAAAGCTTTCAAAATTTCCAATTAAGGCCCTCATTCTGGCCAGATAGCTCTACATTGTGGGATCCTTAGCCTCATACTCCCCCTTGACTTGATTGGTCACCAATTGAGAGTCAATCTTTAAGTGGATGTGTTTTGCTTCCAGGGTCTGGCAGAGTTACAACCCAGCAATGGCGGCTTCGCACTCGGACTCATTGTTGGTTGCAGAGAACATGAACTTCAGAGCGTACTCAATGATTTTTCCCTCTGGAGTTCTGATGACCACCCATGCCCCTGAGCCGTTGATGAGCGCAGACCCATCCGTGAAGACCTCCCATATTTTGGGTTCTACAGTGGTCTCTTGGTAGGAGCATCCTGCAAGAAAATCTGGCAGAGCTTGCGCTTTGATGGAAGTGCACGGGGCAAACTTTATTCCGAAACCCTCAACTCCAATGCCCAGTTCATGATCCTCCCCAATTTTTTCTAAGGGAATATTTGTCGACACAATGACAGGATGTGCATCGAAGTACGACCTGAGCTTTCTAGTGCCTAGCACTACTGTGTATGCTGCCCTTTCAATCAGGGGGTATCGTGTCTCTGCGCCTGTGAGCGTGTGGATCACGAAGTATATTGGCTGTTGCTTCTTGTTCTCTTCTTTCAACAAAACTGCACTCACAGTTGCTGTTGTGACTACAATGTATAAATAGAGTGTCTCCCCTGTCTTTGGTCTGGCCAGAGTTGGCAGACCAGACAAATGTGCTTTGAACTCCTGGGTTTCTTTTTGCTCACAGGTTCTTCTTGTTCTTTTCTTTTTGCTCTGCCTCCCATTTGAACTCCTTGTTTCCTTTCAGAATATTGAAGAATGGGAGGGCTTTCTCTGCTGATTGTGCTATGACCCTAGACAGGATTGTCATTCTGCCTGTCAGCCTTTGTATATCTCTGATACTCTTTGGCTCTGACAGGTCCATAACTACTTGTACCTTATCGGGATTTGCATCGACCCCTCTCTCGCTGACCAGGTAGCCTAGGAATTTCCCTGACCGCACTCCGAACACGCAATTCTTTGGATTGAGTTTCATGCTATGCTTTTAGAGGTTGGCGAAGGTCTTCGTGAGGTCTACTATGTAATCTCCCTCTGTTTTGCTCTTGGTGATGACAGCATCAATGTACACCTCTAGATTCCTTCCCCTCTACCCTGTGAAAACCTGGTCCATCAGCCTCTGATAAGTGGCCCCTGTGTTTTTCAGCCCGAACGACATCATGATGTATCAGAATACCCCAATCAGGGTGATGAATGCTGTTTTTTCTTTGTCTGCAGGGTCCATGAATATCTGATGGTACCCACTAAAGGCGTCCATGAAGCTGAGCAGAGCGTGACCATTGGGGAAGTCTACCAGCTGATCGATTCTTGGCAACGGATAACAATATTTTGGGCAGGCCTTGTTGAGGTCTATGAAGTCCACACACATTCTCCAGCTTCCGTTTGCCTTTTTCACCATAACCACTTTAGCCATCCATTTTGGGTATTTGCAAGGTTCAATGAAACCTGCTTCTAGCAATTTCTGTACTTCCTCCTCAATGGCTATGTTCTTTTCAGCCGAGTAGTTCCTTCTCTTCTGCTTCACAGGTCTGTGTCCTGCAACATTGTTCAGCTTGTGGTTGATGGTGGCTGGATCTACCCATGACATCTCAGCTGCTGAGAAGGCAAATACGTCTGCATTCTCCCTTAGCAGACTGATCAAGTTTACTCTGGTTTCTGGGTCCAGATCCATGCCTATTCTTACTGCTCTGCCCTTTTCTGGCCCCAGGAGGACCTCTTCGGTCTCTTCCAACGGGATCGGGCTGTCTGTTCTTGTGTCCGGTTTCTGGCCGGGCATCGGCCTCGCTGACAGTTGGTGTTTCTGTTGTTTTCTGTTTCTTCTCGGCTTCTTCAACCTTTTCGTTCTTTTCTTTCTTTCCGGCTTCTTCAACCTTGTCCTTTTTGGCATCTTCAGTCTGGACTTTCTTGTCTTCCTTCTTTTCTTTTCTTCTCTTCCTCCTGGACCCAGAATGGTCGGGGGGGTCTTTTGTCATTTTTCAGGGCAGTCAGGTTGCAAGACCTGGCTGCCTTCTGGTCTCCTCTCAGCCTGCCCACCTCACTAGATTTTCTAAGGAAAAGCATGGTCTGATGATGAGTGGAGGGGATGCCTTGTACTGCTTCTAGAAATTTCCTCCCCGTCATAGCTTTGTATGGTGATGGAACGTCTACTACTAGGAATTCCTGCACCACTGTCCTTCTGACCCCACTCTGGTCCCCTACAGTCACAGCTAGATGTACTTTCCCCTCTAGGATGATAGAGTTTCTGGTGAACCCGACAATAGGGGTCCCTCCTCTTTTTAGCAATGACCTGTTTAGCTCCATCTTTTCGAAGGTTTTCTTGTACATAATGTTTACTTAGCTTCCGCCATCTAACAATATCCTTCGGAAGTCTGTGTTGCAGATCTCTAGAGTAACAACCAGTGGGTCAAAGTGTGGGAAGCTCACGCCTTTGTAGTCTTCGGCCGTGAACGTCATGTTTGGCAGATCAAGGCTCTACTTTACTTGGTCAATAGAGTAAAGGTTGCGGTGAGTGAGTTGTCTTAGATGGGCCCTCTCCCCTCCCATTGAGTTTGAGCTGCCAAATATGACGTAGATTGTTTTCTTCTTCCCCTCTCTGATCTCGGCTTGTTTGTTTTGGGGTTTCTTTTCCTCGTTCTGTTGCTCTCTCTCCTTGATTCCCTGATTCCAGACGAGGTACTCTCTGAAGTATCCTCTTCTGATCAGGCCCTCAAGGTCATTCTTCAGGCTGGTGCAGTTCTCGGTGCTGTGGCCTGGGGCCTCATGGAAAGCACAGAACTCTACCATGTTTGGGCCCAGGCTCCTCTTTGTTGTGGGGGTGGTCTGTGCCACTTGTTGTCGTCCTTGTTAGTCAAAAATATCTCAGCCCTGCATGGGTAGGCTGAGATTACTGTAGCTATTGTATTTCTCTTGGGACCTCAGTCGGTCCACTTCTCTTTCTGCTTCCTTTTGCTTTTCTCTACCTCTGTTCTAATGGGGTCTTCCACCTCTGAAATTCAGTCTGCCTCCTTGGAATGGTTGATCATTCTGTCTGGTCTCTAGCTTGGCAGACTTAGCTGCTCCTGATGCTGATGCTTTATTAAAGTCCTCAATCGCAACGTATTTTTCTGCCAGAGCCAGGGCTTCACTTAGCTATTTCATGGTGACCCACTTTAGGTCATCCCTGAATTTGCTAGTGTGTGGCAGAGCATTCCTCAGAGCATGCAGAGCTAGCTTTTGCTCCAGTTCTGGGATGTGTACCAGTTCCTTGTTGAATCTCCCGATAAAGTCCCGTAGGCTCTCGTTAGAGTTATGCTTCAGCACCAGTAACTCGTGAGTAGACTTGCTCCTCTTGCTTCCACTGAAAAAATGCTCTTTGAATCTCTTCTTTAGTTCATCAAAGTTAGCCAGAGTGCCTTGTGGGATGGTTTTGAACCAGGTCTGAGCTATCCCGGCCAGAGTGGCTGGGAAGTGTCTGCACCATGTAGCTTCATTGTATTTCCCCAGCTCCATGTGGTTTCGAAAGTTGCCACGTGTTCCTGAGGTCTCCCTCTCCTTCAAACTAGAGAGTCGAAGGGAGCTTCGCCTTCGACACCCGGACTGCGATGATCTCGGGTGTGAAGGGAGACTTGGAGGGAGATCTGATCTCATCTGCTCGTGAGGCAGCAGAGGGCCTTAGCCTCGTTCTGTTAGATATGATTCTTCTGAGGTTTGAGGAGGTCCCATTCTCGCCAGATCCCTCTTCTGGGATTGGCCCTAATCTCTGGCTGACATGCCTTCCGTAGGGGTCTCCTCTATGCATCGACAGGGCTTCTTCAGCCACTGCATTGTGTCTGGGTCTTATCCGTGGGTGCTGCAGTGCTGCAGCCCCTTGATTTCTTCTGCTGGCAGACCTCAGACTGGGGTCTACCAAATATCCAGTGGGTATGGCGTTGCTGAATAAACTAGGGTTTTCCTCTTGCATGATCTCAGTGTCCCACTCCTCTTCTTACCATCCCTTCTATATGTACCCTGGTCCAGAACGACTAGATACACCATATTTAGATGTGGGGATTGGAGTGCGAACTTTCTTGTTATACCTACATATGGGCTCCCTCAAAGTTGTCTCCTCTTCAAATGACAGCTGTAGGAGTCTTCGAACTAAGTCATTGGCCCTCACCCTTTGCCTTCTTCGAGGTTGTTGGCCTTCAATGTTCTCCACGTACTGCTGACCAGACTGCAACACAATGATGGCTGCTTGGAGCACTTCAGGTGTGGGCATGACCAAAGAGCTGCTTGGTTGCCCTGTTTCACGAGTGTAGGTAGCAGTGCTACCTCTTCTTGTTGAGCTGGTGACCGTTTCTCTCGATGGAGAGTAGCTTTCATCTTCAGAGCCATTGGAATCGGATGTTGCTGGGTAAGGAACTGCCATTGCGTAGTTGTAGATTTGACTTTTCTACTCTTCCCCTCCTTTAGCGCTAAATTGTTTCTGTTTAGGACAACTACTATGTGTGGTGGTGGATACTTGGTGGCAAACGTGGCCTCCAAACTTCCTTCGTGGTGGTGGTCACCTGCAAAACAAGGTGGACCTCAGGGTTGTTTCCGAGGAACGCCCCTCCGATGCCTAAGTCAGTCAAAGATCAACACAAGGTCTCTAGTTGAGAGAAATGAGTATCAATTGCAAGTATTTTGTGAGTGTTTGTGATAGTACGTACCTTACTCATGCCCATGCATGAGTATTTATATGAGATATGGGCTTATGGTTGACCTAACAAAGTAAGTGGGCTTCATTTGGAAGTGGGCCAAGTAATAAAACCTCTATTGATTTGTTGTCTAGAGCTCTGGCCTAGAGCGGTCTTCCTGGTGACGTCTGCCCTACTATGGGCGCTCTGATTTACTCTGGAAGAACGTGGTGGTCTACTGAGCAGACCCCATACAAAAAGTATTCATTTATAAATATGAATTTCAAAAGTTACAATTAATTATTAATTTCCATTGATATATCATCATTATTTTTCATGAAAAAAACAATAATAGTGTGATGGGAGAATGGTTTAAGCTTTTTGCTTCAAGCTTGAGGTTATGTATTCAAATCTTAACATTGACAGTTTTTTTAATACTAGTTCACGGACACGTGCGTTGCACGAGGTAGTAATGATGATGAGTATTAAGGTGTCTCGTCCACGAAAAAATTAATTTATATAGTTTAATGACTCAAACTGTAGAGAAATTATTAGGCGCTACTCAAACTCTAATAGACGGTCATTCAAATTCTATCATAGATGATGTTAAGTAAGGAGTTTGGTAATCAATAGAATAACAAAAGCATTAAGCCATGTTTCGGAAAATGGTGCAGAACAATCAAATATCTGAAGCAATTTATTATGAGACTAAGACGTTAAAATAGTTTGCTGCTATTTTTTTTGGCAGAAAGTTTGCTGCTATTAAAGCAATTTATTCCTACCTTGCAGATTATACTTGACTTTATTTGACCCACTTCTTCTTTTTTATATGAGTAAGATATAAAGTTAGTGGAGAAATGTACTAACAGATATCAGAAAAATGGTTGATTGCTTTTGATGCCTTCAAAATTGAATAAATATCTGAAAGTGGTAGAAGAAACAAATTAGTCCACTCCTCACCCACGGTAAATAAAACGAAAAATTGTCAAGAATAAGTCAACCTTTGCGTTGACCGCTTTTAACAAGTCTACCTTCATGTATTCCATTAACAAGTAGACCTTGTACATCCTGTTACTTTTAACAAGTTTTTTTACTGGTTACTTGTAAGTAACTTGTTGGTTTTAGTCGTTTGCCCACGTGTCATATTTTTATTGGTTTAAAATAATTTGAAAAAAACTTTTATATTTCAACCCTATTTCTCTGTTCTCTCCCTTATTTTTTGTTTTCTCTCTCCTCCTCCTCCTTCCCCTCCTGAACACCGACCACCAGTCCACCACCACCCTCCTTCTTGTTTTTTTCTTTCTCCTCCTCCTCCAGAAAAGAACCAGAATCAATGACAAGTAATAAGGCTCTGTTAAAAAATAACCTAACATTGACACTTAAGCAATGGGCAAAATGGGAATTATAGAAATTACTACAAAGTCTTGACTACACTTTGACCCTTATTCCTTATATAGGTAATAAATATGAAAACGACGTGAATCTGTATGATATAGCAGAAGAGGGGATGTCCTAACTGTTGTACTAATTATATAATTAATTAATCCCTTCACTAATTAAAGTTGTAACTGATTTGTCATGCATTTGAGACTAGATAATAATATTATTGGAAGAGAATTGTGACACATGGTGGATTATTGCAACTCTTACCCATGTTTTTAATATATATATATATATATATATAGTCGGTTCTGGTAAAAACCTATACTTTGCTGAAAAACTGATAACTGACAGTCCGGATTAGAAAAAGGGGTACATATAAAATTTAGAAGGGTACATATTACGATTAGAGGGTACGCGTGCTTTTAACATCAAAGTTGTGCTGCTAACATCAAAGTTGTCAGTATTTACAAAAATGCCATTAATGAATGCACGCGTACCCTCTTTATTTTAATATGTACCCGCTTCACTTGGTTTTCACGGTGAAACAGTTTTCACTTAATTTGATTTTTTATTTTTTGTGAATATGATAAAATTTTAGTTATACTTTTTGTGATAAACAAGGATTATTCAAACGAATTTGAAGTAGAAAAATTGTCTAAGTATATATTATATGCATCTTGTTTTAAAGTGTAATTCGGGTTCATGTCAATGTTACAAATTCATAGATTTTAGATACATGTAGCACAAGTTATACCTAGTTTACATATATACTAGGTTTATCTTTGGTTGTTTATATAGTAGAGATGACAATTTAGCCTGACCCCTTCACCAAGAAAAACAATACAATTTAGTCTAGCCCACTTGAGTCCATTGGGCTAGTAGGCCAATGGCGCGAGCAAACCTAGTTTGACCATCCCCTTACTTAGGGATGTCAATAGAGCGGGACGGGTGCGGAAGATGGTCCCTCCATTCCTATACTCGTTTAAACATTGACAGGCTAAAGTCGTATCACCTAATCAAAAATAAATCTTAAAGTCCTCTAACAACAATAGTTAAGGGAAGTAGGGTCGAATCCACAGGAAGACAGAGTTTCTAAGTTAATATTCAACTAAACAACTATTTTAGACAAGATCAGACAAGAATTAGCTGAACTAATAATAAAACTAATAAAAGCTATATAAAAGTGGGATTTAAACTATGGTTTAAAGGTCTAGGGCATTAGTTCGGTCTACCATACTTATACCAATCAAAAGGGTCGAATAACTAATACTTCCTCCGTTTTTTATTAGTTGACCTGTTTCTTTTATCACGTTTGCCAACGCGTGATTTCAATCACTTTTATCTTGGAAAATTGATGAGTAAAAATTATAAAAATATGATATTTTGAAAATATATAATGAGACGAATCTAACAAGACCCCACATGACTATATTTTCTCGTATGTATAAATCACAAAATATAGTCAAAGTAGATTATGAGAATAGTGTCAAAAGTCAAAACGTGTCAACTAAAAAAAAACGGAGGAAGTAATATCTAGGTCTAGGGTCGAACAATCAGAGCCAATGTTAAGCCTATGATCGGGTCGTAACGCTCTCAATTTAACATATATAGTACGATCGCTCACATAATCAGAATCAATAGTGTGTTCTAAGCCTCTAAAAATAAGCCTACGATCTAGTCATACTCAAGTTGCCAAACATAGTTCATGAAATTGTACACTGACATAAACTATGAAATAAAGAACGAATCACACTACAATTGAACTAATCAAAACTTAGAACTAATAACAATTCAAATATAGATCATGGTATAAACATAGTTTTCCTCTCTAAAACCCTTGAAATTAAACTACTCAGACATGATTGAATCAACAATAATAAAACTAATATAAAACCCTAATATTTGTATCATGAATTAATTAGATAATCAAACTAAGCAATTAAGAAATAAAATAAAGAATTAAGAGTAAAGAATAATACCAATCGACGGAAAGCAGTAACTTTTATTGAAATAATTCAAGGTTCGATTACCTTTGAATCTACTGTAAAGTGTTTAATTAAGAGAGGTTCTAAAACTAAACTAATGAAAACTCAAAATAAAAGATATCTCTGAAATTAAAAAATCTTGGCTATTTATAATATCCTCCAAAAGCTAAAATAATTCGGAAAAGGGGCTGCCCGTGCTTCACGCCCGGTCGGGCCGAGCCCCGCCGGATCGAGCGGGTAAAGCAATTCTGCATCAACTTGCGAATGCCGTATCTCTCAAATCAGAAGTCCGTTGGAAAGCTATTGAAATCTAGAATCCAACCTAATTGTAATTTCTTGATTATCAATTTTCTATCATAATCTATGATGAGATTAGTAAACGTGTGTCAGTTTTGACACTTCTTTCACTAACTCTTTGCTTCATTACAACTCAAATTTGTCCCAAACGGATGCATTGTGATCCTTGTACAAGCTACCTTCATTCTCAATGATTAATAGGCTAGATCCTTGATAATTTATGATCAATTTGTATCAAAATAACCTAAAAATCATCGAAACACACAAACGGGGAGTAGTAGAGCACAACTTCTGTAAATTCATGTCATTATGCACCTAAATGCTCTAAAAGGAGTTCTAAATGCAATCTAAATACACCTAAAAACTATATATAAATTTAATACATCAAAAATATAACTTCATCCTGGTCCCATTACCTATAGGTACTACTTAAAAGTTTCATATTATTAGCTTAATTCTATTTTATAGATTCTAGAAAGAGAGTGAAAACCCTAGATTGAAAAACCTTGGTACTTTTTAGATCTATAATTTGATTTTATGCAAAGTTCATGATTTCTTCAATATTTGAGTTGCTTTGGTAATTCCTTTCCTTATTCTTATTATTTTTTTTATTATTTTAATTTTGGTTTGCTAATTTGTAGTTTGTTTGGTGATTGTTAGTTTAGATCTTAATCATCTTCTCCCTTGATTTCTTGAAGTTTAAACATGAAAAATGCCTCCACTTTTATGTTATGTTGGTTTCTTACTTGATGGATGGAATTAGGTTTGGTGCCATGAAACCCTTATTTGCTTTGCTATAAATCGATCTAAACTCAATTACTTTAAGTAGTGATTATCATGCTAACCTTAGCTTCCCGGTTCTCGCTATCTGAAGTGTATGTTTGGTACGAGTTGAGTTCAATGAAGAGTAGTTCCCTAGCTAGGATTGGAGCTAGCCCAATTAGTAATCTTCACATCGTTAGTCTAGGTGTTAATTAGAGGATTAATAAGCATGCTTTTGTGAATGATTCTAGTCTTGTTAGTTGGTTGGTTTGCCTTTTAGACTCATATGAGCTCCATTTGTCTACCGGGCTTTATATCACGAGCCTTCGTAATTGATTGTAAATTCAATGTATGTTTGATTAGGATTAGGATTGCATCATGGTTCTTAATCTTAATAAGGATAGGACGTCGAGATATATGTTTACGTGTTTTCTAATTTTAATTAAGAATCTCCTTTAAACCCTCTAATCAAGGTTCTTGAGGTGGCTTATTAGGATCGTTTTCCCCTTATTTGAGTCCCAATTGCATATCTCCCCCTTAATTTCGCTTTTGACTATCGTAGATTGTTAATTGAGGTGAGTCGTGATTTCTAGTAGTTCAACAAATTATTTTTCACGCCTTTTAAGTAGCAGGATGAAAGAAATTAATAAGAAGTTTGGTCTAAGCCCAATGGTAAGAAAAGGAAGAACAAACTCAATTTAATTAACCACGAATTATGCAATTAAGAAGAGGAAGAACAGTACGTTCCCATCTGCCATCGTTTTTCTACGGTCGTCCGAGAAGAAGACCGCTTGTCATTTTCTGACAGAGTAAGAGTCTAGATATCTCAGGGTCCGCAAGATCACGATGAATTTGTAAGTTCAAAGTCTTGTAACGTTACTAGTCCTATCCATGAAATGGCCATAAGCCTAATAAGGGGAAATTTGTGTATGTTAGTGTTTAAACTCTAATAAGGAGACCCTGGATCTGGCTCGTAGAGCTAGAGACGAGGTCTAAGTCTCTATCTTTTAGTTTTTCATCAATAATATTGTTGATCACGTTAACAAAAAGAGAGGCTTTAAGAGCCATAAGACTCTTTCTGCAAGTGTCATGGTTTTAATCTTTTTATTTTGAAAATAACTTCAAAAGGACCGGTAAACAAATTTGGATTCGAGCAATAATTTAAGACCCAATGCATATCCATTTTTTAAAATAGAAACTTGGGTTCTACCCGAATTCGTCGGGTCTATCCCTAATTATGACGACACTTCTCCTTAACAACCGACTAACCTTTACTTGCTTGTTTTTGCATCGTGCACAAACCCAATTTAGATCCCGATTCCGACATGAGCCTTCTTTGGTTTATATAAGTTGACAGTTTATCCTAACAACAACTCCACCCTACCCCCCAAAATATTCCCCTTTTGTTTATAGGACATAAAGAAAGTTGAATTTAGGTTTCATTTCGTTGGGAGGAAAACATATTCCAAGAAACCTAGTTTTACCAATTTTCATTATTTAGTTTGTAAGAGGTGGAGAATAGTTTTCCAGTGATGAAATAAAGTCTTTATGGAGTTGATTGAGTGGAAAATATTTTCCTCCTCGAATGAAGGGAAAACACATTTTCCTCCCCCATGCCTAACCTTCCTTCTTCCTTTCTCCCATCTATCCTTTGGCATTCTTCCCTTCTCTTAACTGTTCATATAACGAACCAAATAAGAATAACTAACGAAAACAAAAAAATGTTGGACAAATGATCTTCATGGAAATCATCTTCTTTAGAAAATTATTTTTCTTCCATTCTAACGGAGCCTAAACCTTAAGCATTCAAAACCAATAATACTAATGCGTGTTGGGTAGAGTTTATGGTTTACTTTCTTCCTATATTTGGAGTTTGCACCATTGACCAATGAAACATCATTGTCCCAATATTCACTTCTGGAGATACCAAGTCAAATTAGCTCATGTACAGAATGTCATTGATTGGGAGTTTAGGACTATAGTACTATGGTAGGCTCCACCACGTATTGCACTTTGCACCGCAAATTTGTATCGTATCAGAAAGAAAATTTGACGGTTAATTAATGAAGTTGTATCGTATCAGGTTAGTATGCTATCCTAATAGATTTGGGTTCGAGGGCTCACTATAAATCAAAATTAATGAATCGTCCATCCCATTATTTTTATGGAGATCACTTCTCTATATAGCCTAACTCAATGATATAGGAGACTTCTCAACACATTAGGGCGCAATCTAATACATTTCCATGCTCATGCTCTTCATTTGATTAAGTGGGTGTTTTAATTTTTAGGAAAAATTGACAAGAACAGGCCAAACTATTGGCCATCTTCTATAAACAGGCCAGACTATGGATAATCCATGAACAGTCCCAACTATCACCCCCATCTTCCATAAACAGGCCAAGTGACCTGTTAACCTGCTACAACAGGTAAAACTGATTTTTTTATTTCTCTTTTTCTTTTTAGTTTTAATAACCTTTTAAATTAACTTAAAAAACAAAAAAAAATCCCTCCCCACCCCACCATCCCCTTCCCCACGCACAGGCACCCCCTCCCTCCACGCCCAGCCCTGCCAGCTGCATTCCCACACCCACACCGCGCCACCACCACTCACCCCCGTTTCTCCCTCAACCTTCGCCGGAACTGTAACCAACCGACAGCACTGACACAGAGACCCGCCAACACCCAATCCCGCAGCCCACCCACGCCGCTGCCACTCACCACCACTCTCCCCCACCCGTCTCTTTCCCCATTTGCTTAATCTCCCCGGAAGATCTCAAAATTCGCCGGTAAATCCTTCTTCTCCGATGATGGTGGAGGAGAGTTCGTCCTTGTCGGCATTGCATCTAAGCTTGACATGTCGTCCTTGTCTGCGTCTCATCTAAGCTTGACGGTAATAGAGTGATACGAAAATGATGGAGTTGAAGGTGGGTGGTAGACTGACGGTGGTTGTGATGATGGAGTTTGCGACGACGAGGATTGTGAGGGAGGTGAGATGGTCGTTGTCGGAGGTGATGGAGGTTGTGGTTGTTGTGTGTCGGGAAGGGGGAGGGTGGGGGGTGGTTGTGCGTGGGTAAGGGGAGGGGGTGGTTGTGCGTGGGGAAGGGGATGCAGGGAAGGGGATGGTGGATGTGCGCGGGGGAGGGGGTGGATGTGCGTGGGGGGAGGGGGTGGCTGTGCGTGGGGGGAGGGGGTTGCCTGTGCGTGGGGAAGGGGATGGTGAGGTGGGGAGGGATTTTTTTTTTGTTTTTAAAGTTAATTTAAAAGGTTATTAAAACTAAAAAGAAAAAGAGAAATAAAAAAAATCAGTTTTACCTGTTGTAGCAAGTTAACAGGTCACTTGGCCTGTTTATGAAAGATGGGGGTGATAGTTGGGACTGTTCATGGATTATCCATAGTCTGGCCTGTTTATAGAAGATGGCCAATAGTTTAGCCTGTTCTTGTCAATTTTTCCTAATTTTTATGGGAGGCGGAATACGTACACCACTGTCCACTGGTGTATGATGGATGTTCTTAAACTTATTAAGTTTGACCATTCTTTCTTCCAAATTTCATATAAGTATTCCACAATTTAAAAGAAAGCTGCTGTAAATGCCAATGAGCGTGAATCCCACAAACAAATGTACTGCAAAAAAGAGGCTCTACATTTGCTACTCCTATCACCAAGAGATAGAAGGGTTCACAACTCTCTTCACATAAATGTTGCATATATCAGCAAAATACAAGCTTTAATACTTCCCTGCAATCCCTGGCTATAATTTTTGTACACAAAAACCACGATTTGGATCCAAAAAGTGCTTTCCTTCATCACAGTGGTCAGTTAGACAACTAGTACTACTATAGTACTATACTAATAGCGCATAGCATCCAACCTCTGCTTTAACCACTCGATCCTCATAAGACTCAAGCGATGCAGTTCCTCTAGAAAATCGATGAAGTCACTCGTCGGTCTTCCAGAAGCTATATTAGTGAATCTCGTGCAGCCTTTGCTTACTGCTTCGTGGATATTATAGATAATTCTCTCCTCGGGAAGCCCAAATGTCTCCTTCACATGAGCAAAATACCGACTGAATAGCCAAGAAAACTCGTCTCTAAACCTACCATAGACTGGTGAGCATAACTTAACAGGATTGTTATGGTCAAAAATATCCTGTTGATGAGTAAGATTTTTAACTGAAGTGTTTTGACTGCGACTGGTGGACATTTTCTTACACGCAGGTGAGAATATGAACTTGAACGTCCTGCATTCCCCCAGTGGAAATGGCTCGTCACATCTCGACCCACCTCCTCTCTTGTTGATATAACCAGGGTAGTCTTTAATATTGAATGGAACAGATTCAAGCAGTAAAAGCGAGTTTTGAGAAGCAAGTTCTTTAAGATTCCAGTGACAAAATGGAGCTGATGTCTTGTGGTTAACATGAATTTCACCATTGGGTCGTAGCATACCACTCGCATTGTTAAAAAATCCACCCACAAGCATCCTGTGCTTTCTGGAGATACCAAAGTACAACAAAAAGCATTAGTCCCAAAATGATTTGGGGCCAGCTAAAATGATTAGGAGATACCGAAGTAACAACATAAAAAGGTAAAAAGTATTTCTCAAAGGTGAAATTGACGAATAATCATGTATGCATATGATAAAGCATGATAATGGAAAAAAAGTCAGCAAACTAAAAAAGAGCAGAATTGATATCACTTAAACATGCAAATCCTTGTCCTTTTCTTTCATCAAAGTCTTGCACAATAATTAAGGCCTAGACAAAATCACTTGTATATTAACTTACATTTGTCTCATAGAAGTGCAATATTAACTTTTATTTTTGTTGCATAAAGAGCCACGAAGGCAGGTTGAGAATTGATCTTAAGACCTCTTGTAACCGGGAGGGATGCTCTAACGTTAGATTCACTCTTAATATCTTTCCTAAATGAAGTTGGATTTTAGGTAAGTGTATAGTTAGGTACACCTTGACTAATAAAAGGCAAATTAAGATGCCAATGTACAAAACATTTGTTTGTCCGCATACTTCTCTTGATATTTTAGAACAAATGTTATTTCCTTCTTCATTGGTTATATTTAGTAATGTAAGATCAAATCATAAAGAAATGGCATTAAACATAAAAAAAAAACATGGCACCGGCTTACTTGATAAGCTGCAGGTTATCTTCCCTTCCATGGAAACCTGCATGAGGAAAGTTGAAGACAATACGATCAAACTTCCTCATCTTGAGATCTGTGTGAAGTTTCATATTGGTTGCGTCAACTCCATGCATAACAGATGCTCCCAACTTCTTCAAGAATTTCAGGTTTGTTTTTGCTTTCCTGTACTTCTTTGTCAAAGATTCTGTTTCATTGTGTTATTGAGCCTCAGTAAGTTGCCAAATGATACAAATAAACAAATAAAACCAGAGCAAAAACTGTTACATGATCGGTTATGTCAAAGAACCAAAACAATGTAGGTCCGAAGATTCAACCTTAGTGTCGTCCATTAATACTAACACTTCCAAATGTTACTTATTAGGTTTGATTGGACTTCATCAACCTGATGGACTTGATTAGGCCCGAAACTTATTAGTTTTAAAATAAACAAGACTTAATTGACCGACTAATCTCTAGCTTTTGGTGAAGCCACCCATGTTCTGAATTCCCATAAGACCATAACATTACCAGTCCATGTAATTTGGTCATGAAGAACAAACTTTTTTCGCACTAGCTAGCAAAACTATTGAGTACATAAGCTAAGAAAAATCATAATTCAACTATTGCAAGTGTTCAAACTTCTGACTATATCTATACTTGCATTTTCTTCAATTATAATACTCGAAGTCATTGTTCCATGCTAGTATATTCAAGTGTGTGATTAACAAACTTTGATTTCAAAGCAAAATACAGAACAACATATATATGACACGATATTGGGACACTTCAAATTCGAACAAAAACGTTCACAAATCACAACCTTATGAGAAGCGAACAATAACCCAATTCTCTAGGACTATCGGCCTTGTTCTTTCACGTTAAAGAAAGTTTGAGCCAAATAAATTCAAATAAAGACCAATAAGTTTGAGCTAAGGGCTATCCAAATTCAATTTATAACTAAATAACTTTAGAAGGATGGTGGATTATCAAGTCAAAAAAGGCAAATAAGTTCATATAAGTTCTTACGAAGGAACCATCCATAAACTTGTCACTTTAGCTCACACGTCATGACAGCCATGGAGCGATATTCCGCTTCAGCTGACGAACGAGAAAGAGTTGGTTGCTTCTCTGTTCGGTATCGTTTTTTGTTTTCAGATTTTTAGAAAGCCAAAAACCAAAATTTAGAAACTAGAAAGAGTGATTTTCAGTTTTTTTTTTTTCATGTCGGTTTTCAAAATAAACATAATTACACTATACTCTATGTAGTTAATTTTAAGTTGATATACAAGTTAAATTATACTCCCTCAGTTCCAAAATGTTATACCCATTTTCCGTTTTAGGCCGTTTCAAAAAGATATACCCATATAGAATCTTTTCTATTTATATACATTTTTTATCCCTATTTTACCCTTCAATATCTAAACATTTACCTACCTTTTACTCATTTGTACTTTAATGGTCCCTACATTTGAATCTCTCTCTCTTACTTTTCCTAATAAGGACGAAAAAAAGTACAGGTAAAATATTAAAATAAACATAAGATTCTCCTATGATTCTATTTGCCTTAGTTTTCCCGCATATTCTATATGGTATAACATTTTGGAACGGAGGGAGTAGGATTCTAAAATCATATCAAAAGGAAACCAGTCGTAATAGCAAACGGACTCAGCTATTGAAAAAAACAATTGGGAGTGGACAATCCCATTCAAATTTATCCTTTAAAAATAAAGTTGTCATATTTGGCACAAAATCTAAAGAACATGCACAGGATAGTTATACTCTAAAAATGGAAATAAACGAGAAGTATGAACGGCTAAATAAATATAGAAGACGAAAAATCAATGAAAGCATGATAAAAAACATAATCTTTTTTTTAAGTAACAAGAAAACACAGAAAAACATAGAAACTAATATAGCAACTTCAAGTCTCACATTGTGGTATGTGGAAAAAATGTGACTATATAGTATATACCCATGTCAAAAACCCTAAATTCATGGCAGAAAAACAGTCAAAGAAGAAAGTGAAAGAGAGAGACCATAAGAGTCGAGAGTAGTAGCGACGATGTTGAAAGCAGAGCCAAAAGATAGGGCCAAACATAATGTGAAAGAGAAGTCTCCTTCACCCACAAGTAGTATCTGATGAGAAGATGAATAATATTTTATCCATTTCTCTGTTTCTTCATCTTCTCCAATCACATTTATACCCACCATTTTTTTGGAGAAGCAAACAGCAACGTTACTTTTACAGTATGGTCACGGGCTCATGGCGGTTTTTTCGTAAAGGTTTTGAATATACATCGATGAGATGAGATACTTCCCAATGGAAAAGGATCCTTTGGTTGAGTAGTAAGTGACGAGAAGTATTCCAATGAAAATTGAATTTTTATAGTAACGTATAGTATTACACTAGAGTTATGGGTGAAATTTTTTGTTATAAAAATAAATACTATAAAGTTAAAAATTTAAACGTTATATGATTGTTTATACCTATGCAAGTCACATTAATTATATAATTAAAGTTTTATTATTAAAAAATCCAACCTGAAAAATATTCAACTCTTGAGCTCCAGAGAAAAAGAATCCTAAGTATAATTATCTTAAACTTTTTTCAATTCGATTTGTCAAATATCTAAAAATTTTCAATTAAAAAAACCTTTGCATACCCGTTGTTCTAACCCATGAATTGTAGTTATCTCATAGTACTTTTCTACCAAAAATTCTATAAAAAAAGAATTTGCGATACGTGGCAAAATCCCAAATTGCACGAATTTTTTTAATTCTCGTGCAAAGTGCATGGATTATAAAAAGTTATAGCAAAAATTCAATGTATAAGCTATTAGCTTGATTTAAATATTTAGATCCAGTGGAACTTAGTCAAGAGAAAAACAAATTATAGTTTGAGGAATTTTTAGTCAATATAAAAGTAATTTTTAAAATAAATAAACATTTTATATGGTTATTCATGGCCGTGCGAATTGCACTAATTATGTAATTAAAGATTTATTATTAAAAAACAAATTTATAGAAAATATTCGACTCTTGTGAAACTCCGGAAAAAAAACTAATTATAATTGTCTTTAAGTTTTTTCAATTGAAGTTGTCCCATTATTTCAAAATCACGAGTAAATTACAATAAAAATCACGAGTAACACATCAATTGTTCTATATAATGTACAATAAGCTACAAAATTACAAAACCCTTGTATACCCGTTATTCTAACACATCAATTAGCTTTATCTCTATACTATAAGGGAAGAGGTGGGGTGGATACCAAAATTAAGAAAATAAAAAACATTTAAAAGAAAATGAAGGAAGTTATTACAGAATTAAGTTTTAATTCTAAACTTAGCCATCAGATTTTTAGCCAATTTTTTTTTAAAACTTCAAACTACAATACCTAAACATCTACAAAGTAATAACAATTAAAAAGTATATCAATGGTTATATTTTCTTGCAATCTATAAATAGACATCCACTTTGCTATATCTTTATACACTTTTAAAATTTTTTATTTTTCAACTACATGAGTAGTTGATTGCTCATGAGTGGGGTGCATTTGATCGAATTGATCATGAAACATGATAAATCATTTTGGCATGAGTGAGAAAGTGGTAAAGGAAGAGCAATTGTATAATTTTTTTTATACATAAGTGATGATGCTAGTGACATATTCCATTAATCTTTTGTAAAATTTTTGGTCTTTTATGGCGTTTTGTTTTTAAATCACTATTGCTAATCTACTTTCTAATATTTAGTAATCATTTTTATGTATTTAAATTATTTCACTATTTGAACTATTTTGAGATTACAATTACACCCACTAAACTAACAAAATAACTAAAACTTAACGGTTACTTTTAAAAGTACAAAACATATGTATACACTTCACTTAAGAAATATGCAGTTTCTCCCAATCCTTATTACATATTAATCTTTTATACGAGACACGCATCGCGTGTATATAAGGCTAGTTAGATTATATAGATAGATTATACTTTGTTTGATATTATGTTAAGAATCTCAAATCCCAAAACGCTTGTATACCCATAAGTTATTTATCATGTCAATGCATCACATTTTCTTTGACTCTACTTTTCTTAAATTGATTCTAATCATTGCAGTTTGTCACTTATTACAAATAACAAATAACAAATTTAGATTTTTTAACTAAATATTTTTATATTTATAACACAAATTTATCCCGTGTAAGACACGGCCATAACTATAGATCATGTAGAGTTACTTTTTTAGTATTTTTATTTTATAACACAGATCATGTAGAGTTAATTCTTTAGTACTTTTATTTTAGGCATTTTATGTTACTATTATTATTGAATTTATTATCTCCTTGAATATTTCTTTCTTTTTACTTGGTTAGTATGTTTCTTTTAGTTGGTTATTATAATTGAACTTATATTATTTATTAGTTTATTTAGGAATACATGTTTTTAGACATATTTCTTATAGGTTTTTTCTATTAAATTTTTTTTTATTAGGTTATTTTTGTATGTTACTGATTCTTTTTCCTACGAAAATTACATTTTTGATGAGTTATCTCAAAATTATGCCTTTTTTAGGAAACAAAAGATTACTTGGTTATTTTTATGTTATTGTTTTTTTTTAGGATAATTACGTTTAAGATGAGTTACTTATAAAATTATGCCTTTTTATGAAACAAAATATTTTAGGCATATTAATATATAGGTTATGACTTTTTTATTTAAGTTTTTTATAGGAAATGAATAACTAACAAAAAAGATATTGTTTCCTTTTTTTTTGGATAAAACCGTTTCATAGCTCTGGAATATATGAATTTGATAATATTATTAAGTTAATTTTATTTGTAAAACACTTATTATTAATATCATTAACGTGGTTAAGATTTTTCTAATTTACTGAGATGTTTATAGGAAAAGAATAATTATAGAAAAAGATATTGTTCCTTATTTTTTCTGGAGAAAACCGTTTAATAGGTATGATATATATGATCAAACTAATACTATTAAGCGTGTCTTTCTTACATAAAACGCGTTATTGAGTAAAATCATTAACGTTATTGAAATATTTGAAGTATAATTCTTTATCTATTTTGTAACCATAATAAAATCTTGAGCAAAGATTATTGTAGACTACATTTTCCAGCATTGATATATCAATACGAGTTTATAAAAGGATAATAGAAACAAATGATTATGCCTGTTTTGAAATGATAGATCTTTACATAAATGTTTTAATAGACTCAATTACCCATTCTTATACACAACAAATGCCTAAATGTATGCCTAATAATTTTCCACTAATCTTACCTAAATCTTTTTAACCCAATGAGCCAAAAAGGTAATTATTTCTATAAAACTTTCCACTAAACATGATCTTACTTTCATATATTTACCCGAAATCAAGTCAATAAGCGAAAAAGGTAATTATTTTTTAAAAAACTTTCCACTAAACATGATCTCATGTATAGAAAGGATATTTACCCAAATTCAAATTAATCAATGAAAACTTATGCGCGTGCGACACATGGCTTAATTGAATATGCGTTTGACACATCACCAAAATGCATAGATGAATGCTACATTTGCTTTTTTTCTTGTTTTATATATTAGTATAGAAGATTTTCAATTAGTTTATACATGTATGTAATTTCTCAATGGTTTATAACATTGTTAATGAGTTTTTATCGTTTACTCAGTTTAATTTGAAATGTTTAATCGTATTGTAATTTAGCTTATATTCCCTCCGTTTCGCAAAGATTGTTACATTTGCATAATAAAGATTATTTACAAAGTTCACTTTGATTGTAGTTTGTGATTTATATCAATATGTAAGGAAAAATATTGTCATGTGAGATCTTACTGGATTCGTCTTGATATGTACTTGATTACTATTCACTTTTTATAATTTTTACAAATAAAAAATTAGATATTACGCTCAAAGTTTTGCATTGGCAATGCGTGAAAACAAGAAGTGTAACCATTTATGTGAAACGTAGGGACTATCTTTTTTAGTAATTACTTTATATTTTTTAATTAATTTAATAAATATAATTTCATAGTTGTTAATAATTAAAAGGAAAAATTGTCAGAAACAAGCTTATAAAAGTCATTTTTTGTGAAAAACAACCTTATAATTTTTTTTTTGTGAGAAACAACCTTTAAACCTTAATTTTTTGTGAGATGAAACCTCAGAGAGATTTTCCGGTGTTGACTTCGTTTCTCTTCTAATTGCACTATATCTTATTCCTAAATACACTCTTCTACCCATTTTCCCTCCAACTAACCCCTAAAAGACCTACCAAGTCTAGTATGAACCCGGTCTACACTAAATTTATTATAGACCAGGGGTAGGTCCCAAAATTTAAGGTTTTTTCATCAAAAGTTAAATTTTTTCTCACCAAAAGTTAAGGTTTCTTTATCAAAAGTTAAGAAATTTTAATTAAAAGTTAAGGTTTTATAATCAAAAGTTAAGTATTATGAATGAAAAGTTAAGGTTTTTTAAGCAAAAGTTAATATTTTGTAATTAAAAGTTAAGGTTTAACAATCAAAAGTTAAGGTTTCTTTAGCAAAAGTTAAGATTTTGTAATTAAAAGTTAAGGTTTTGTATTCCAAAGTTAAGTGTTATGAATGAAAAATTAAGGTTTCTTTAGCAAAAGTTAAGATTTTGTAATTAAAAGTTAAGGTTTAGCAACCAAAAGTTAAGGTTTTGTAATCAGAAGTTATGTATTATGAATGTAAAGTTAATAATTTTTAATTAAAATTTAAGATTTATAATTAAAACTTAAGGTTTAGTAATCAAAAGTTATGATTGTAAAGTTAAGATTTCTTAGCAAAAATTAAGATTTTATAATTAATAATTAAAGTTTAGCAATTAAATATTAAAGGTTTTTCCAATGTAAAGTTACTCCTCCCTTCCCTTCCTCAACAAATATCATTTGTAACCATCACTCCCTTCCTCTCCTCCACTCTCCCCTCTCTTTTTCTCTCTCCTCAAAAAACTAACCACCATGTAAATGGACCTCAGTAAAATGATAATGGAGATATTCTCCAAGCACGAGCAACAATGGCTCTCCAACACCATTTCCACTAAGAAAACAAGGAACATATGAAACAGGACTAAAAAATACCAATAAGCCATAAACACTATACTGAGCCTTGTTATAACTCTATATCTCAAAATCATCATTATCCCTAAAACTCAAAGAAAAAAAAACCAACCTTACCAGAATAGAAAATTCGAGAAATTTTCAATTAAGAATCTCTAACAAACCACCACCACTCTGTTTAAAAGGGATGAAATTCCAAGCAAGAACATAGATTTTCCTCTTTATTATACTTATATCAAAATAAAGAAGGTCACAACAAATCAAAGGGAAGCAAAATCATCATAGGTGATAGATCATGGTATCGTCCGGGAGGCGGTGAAGAGAGAAGAAGGCTAGGGGTGGTGGCACTGGTGGTTTCGGGAAGTGAAGAGAGTGAGGAAGGTTGTGGGTGGTGGTGGTTTCTGGGAGAAGAAGGTTGGGATGGTGGCCAGGGAGTGGTTTCGGCGTTTATAGAAGGAGAAAGAGTGAGGAGAGATGGTGGGTCTAGACTATCTTTAGTATGGACCAGGTCCATCCAAGAATTTCTCGCACCCACTCTCAAAACTAAACCCTCTCATCTCCTTTTCTTCTCTCCAAATCCTTTGCAAAAGAAATTGAATGAACTACAGACATTGAATGAAGTGAAGAACAAATCAAGCAACTTGCATGTAATGATTACTCTCCCTTTAAATTATGTATTTTTTCTCTTCTTTTACTGTTGAACCAATTTATTCAAAAATACACCCAACTAACATCGAAAATTTTGAAATATTCTTTCTTCTCTATACATTGTATGAATGGCTGGTGAAGAGAAAGCAAAGAAATCATCTTTGAGAAGCAAGACGGAGGAAAAGGCCGAAATTATCTACCCACTCAAAGGTTTTGCACCCCCTTTGCCCAGTTTCAGGATTGTAAAACTTGCAAGCTCTAAACTTTCTCCCTGGGTTCTCATGAGTCCAAGATGTCCTCATTGCTAACGCAAATCCACATCCACATTTCACCATAATTCTGAAACAAATAAACAAAATCAGGTTCAGAAATGAAAGAAAAAAAGTAGAAGAAGAAAGTAAAGTGAAGAAACTGATATGGAAAAGGACTAATAAAGAAGAACCCAAATTTACCTAACTGCAAATTGTTTTGCTCTGAGAAATTTTTTTTTGGGGGAAACTTTATCTAGTTTGGAGGAAAAATGTATCTATTAGGGTTTAGATAAAGGGGGAAATGGAGGGAAATGATTCATCTGCTGGTAAGAAATAGAGGGAAATAGACTGCTGTTAGAAGAAAAACAAAGTCAACACCGGAAATATGTAGTCAACACCGCAAAAACTCCCTGAGGTTTCATCTCACAAAAAATTAAGATTTAAAGGTTGTTTCTTACAAAAAAAAATTATAAGGTTGTTTTTCACAAAAAGTGACTTTTATAAGGTTGTTTCTGACAATTTTTCCTAATTAAAAATATCCAATTACATTGTTGATTATATGTTGGTTATTAGTTTTAAATACGATTGTCAAAAAGAATATTCATTAAATCATTTTTTATTATTGAATCTTAGACCAAGGCGGAAAAACTTTAGTTATGAAAAATGGTCGTGTAGAAGAATAGGGTCCTTGACATACTCGATCTCGGGGTATATGTGCCTCTATTAGGGGGAGGGGGCGAAAAATTCCATGCAGAGCGAGTATCGGTATTTGAGAACCTCAATGTTTGTGGGAAACCTGGTAGTGGGTCCCGTGAGTGGGATACTGGGGACGAGTATGAGCTGGAGATTAAGCAACAAATGGATAAGGGCCAATCCACGGATGTCCATCCCGCGTTAGCGTAGGGTCGTAGTAGTGATCGAAAATTTGCATCCCTCCCACTTTTTTATTTAAAAATATATGATCTCATTTATAAGTATGAAAATATATTAAGGTAATAAGAACAATCCTCTAGACTGCCCTCGCATAGGGGCCATACTTAGAGGCCCATTATTACAAGTCCAGCAAGTCATAACCCCCTCCCCTCAATTCCAAGTAATAAAAAAACTCATATGGACCCGGTGCATATTAATTAGTGTGGACCCTGATCCATATCACGTGAGTTGTAATGATTACAACTTTGACTCACTCTATGTGTGATATAGTGTATCTATGTGTGCTATCATGTATCTATGTGTGATATAGTATATGTATTTTGTGTTTCTGTCTACGTAATATTTTCACTCACTCGTTCACTTTACGTATGATTACAACTTTCACTAATTCACTCAGTCTACGTATCTACTAGAGGTTACGTAATGATTACAACTTTCACTAACTCACTCACTCTACGTAATTCAACAAAAACACAAACAATGTTGCCTCAAACTTAACTTTATTTGTTGTTAAGAACCAATTCTTAAAGTTTTCTTTCATTAATTTTAAGGATGCTCTAATAGTGTCAAAATTTTTGGAACTATTACTGTCAATCGTTTTAAGCCATAGCATATACTAGCAACTCCTACAAACATATGGAGGGACTAGAGTGAATCCGGTGAAGCTCGGCCTAACCCAACCAAATTGAGTTGTGTCGAAAATTTTAGGCTTATATTCATGGCTTGGTTCAATCCGAATTTTGGGCAAACAAAATGGGATTTTGATATGAGTTTTAGGGTTGTTTACCCTTAGGTTAAAAAAAGTTGGAAAACTTCTAAGTCTCCGGATTTTGGTCACAAAATAAATGCCCTATCCGATATATATTTTTGGGAAAATCCCACATCGACCTCATCTATAATCACCTTGAGGAGGGACTGGGGAGTGAGTATATGATGTTAGGGTAAAGATTTCGACGAAACAACTTTTGTTACTTCCCAGCCTAATATGAAGAATACTACTATTATACTTGTACGATGTCCAAGGTTTTTGTTTTTTACAATTTAGTAGTTATTATAGATTTATATGTCGCCAAAATCTCTTACTTAAAATGTAGGAAACTTTGCCAAAAAAAACCCTTTTAAATGTTCATTTTTGCAAAAAAAAAACTTTTAAAGCATTTTTTGCAATAAAAAATCTTAAACTCATTTTATTGTAGTTGCAAACTTCAATTTTCAGCGATGAATCCTTTTTTCTCCGGCGTTTTTGTGGTAATAAAATGGAGAAAACCCTAAAAAAGCCCAATTTAACATTTATAACACGTTATTTAGGGTATTTTTCATAAAATATCCTCAAAAACATTGACAAAGATTATGGATCAAGTCTAGAAAAGTTCAAGTGAATGCCTGAAAAGGAAGAAAGTTTCTTTTTGAAAAAAAATTGGGTTTGAGGTTTTTATTACAAAAAAGGCTTTAATAAATTTTTTTCGCAAAAATGAGATGTAACAGGTTTTTTTTTTGGCAATTTTTCCTAAAATATATTCCTTTTAAATGGTTTAAGTATTTTGAAATGGATCAAGTATACCATTATTCATAGAATATATAATTCTAAATAGTTTTAATAGACATAAGTTATTGATAAAAATTAATTATGTAATGCAAATAATTAAGCAAAGTTTTACTGATTTTTTCGTACATTTGAATTTAGTAAATGATATAGTAATTTCAATGACAAGAATTATATTAGATATGAACTGTATAAATTATTTGGAATTACGATAAAAATACAGCTAAATTTAATAAAATTATTGAATAAATATATTATGATCGAGTATAAAAAATATTCTAATAGCAATAAAATTGAGTGTTGTACAAATTAGATTGTATTGGACTTATTAGCTTGAATTAATAACAAATCGTTTAAGATAAGTCAAATATGATCGGGAAACAATGGATCGGATCGAATCAAGTCGGGTCAGCAACGGCTAGGCTCAGAATAAGGCAGTTATAATTGGATAAATATCGATTTCAAGCGAGTATCAGATAAGTTTCGGGGGAGGGTGCCGGTCGGATACAGATATTAGATGCCTTGTATAACCGATTATAGATAGACTTCGGATTAGTTGCGGTCGAGTTTGAGTCAGATCAAAGCGAGTTAAGCTAGTATTAGATTATTGTCGGGTCAAATATCGCTCGTATTACATATACACAACAACTCGGATCAAACCAGATCGGATTATGGCCGAACCAAATCAGTTTACCGGGTCTGGTCAATTTTATACACCTCTACCCGAAACAAGCCATTTTTCGGCAAATTCCTACACCGACCTGATCGATAATCACCTTGAGAAGGGAGTAAGATTTATATAATACTTCCTCCGTTTCTAAATAAGTGACACATTTGCATAGTGTTTACTATTCATAGTTTAAACTTTAATTAGCTTTGGTGATTTACATTTTAGAAAAAACATAATCACGTGGGATCTTGTTAGATTCGTCTCAATGTGAATTTTTTTAATATTAACTTTTTATAATTTTTTCGTTATTGATAATTGTAGATATTAATATTTTAAAATGAGCATTTATAAACGTGAAAATATAAAGTATGTCACTTATTTAAAAACGGATGAAGTACTAGGGTAAAGATTTTGCCGAGACAACTTTTGTTTGGAAAAATGAAGCAAAAGTATCTCCATATCCCCTCTACACAAGTGTAAATTGCCGTAGCAAAGTTCCCTTTGAAAAATCTAAACCCTGATTTTATTGACTATAATAATAAGAGAATCAAAAGAAAAGAAAAGAAAACGAGCAAAAAAAAAAAAACTCTGTTACAAATTCCTTTCTTTTTGGGGGATCAATGGACCAGGAACCTCCACCGTCCCAAATGCTCTATACACACCAGTTTCCGCACCATGTAAGGCACTACTAAGCTCCCAATTTCCACGCCCCCATTAAAGCCATTACTCTCTTTTTTCAACCTCTCTTTCTGTGCACCTTCTTTTCTGTCTCTCCAGATTCTGATCGAACCTGGGTTTTTGTTGAATGAACCTGGACCAAAATGTGGGCAGGAGAGTTCTCTAAGGAGTTGGATGTGGCTGTAAGAGTTGTTCATTTGGCTTGTTCTTTGTGTCAGAAAGTCCAACAGAGCTTGTTTCATACTAATGGTGAACATGTCAATTCTAAAGATGATGATTCTCTCGTCACCGTTGCCGGTAATTCTTCCTAAAGTTTGGGTTTTTAGAATTTTTTTGGCATAATTATGGTGTTTTCTTTGATGGGTATTTTTCAAAAATTTGATGGCTTTCTGGGTTTTGTCTGCATTGTTTTTGTTTGCTGAAATGGGTCTGTAGTATGTATGGCAATGTAGATGGTTTATGAAATTGTATACTCTTATGATGCTGACATATTTTTGTATTTTTTTTTTTGGTTCCCCTTACTAATTTAGATGATTTTGCATGATTATGAAACAAAGGTTTAGGTACTTACTGGTTTAAGGATCCTAGTTTTTCAATGGTAAATTTGTATGATTAGTCAACTAATGAAGTAGAAGTATATCAAAATTAATAAAGGATGGAGTTACAATCTTCCTAGGAAAATAATGTATGGAGTGTAAGACTCAGAGGAATGCCTAATCAATATCGGATATATGCATATATCCATCGGCTCACTTTTTTGGCAGTACATTCCATGAAAATGGCAGTACACTACATGAAAATGGCAGTACATTTATTGAGAAACGTAGTATATAACAATCGATATTTTCACAGCTATATAACTATATAGTTTGTATTTGGCATATAATTTTTTATTAAAAAATGTACTACCATACATATTAGAATATACTACCATACATATGAAATGCACTGCCATTTTTATGGAATGTACTGCCAAAAAAGTGAGGCGATGGATATATACATATATCCGATATTGATTAGGCAACCCTCGTAAGACTCACTCTTTTTCTGGAAGTACCTCTTTAGTGAGGGTCATTATTGAAGTTTCTATTATGTCATTGAAGGTTGCTGTCAATCAAAAAGACAGAAGTGTGACTCATAAAAGACCATGTATACTCTTGTAAATGGTTGTTGAGTTATGGTTGAGTCCTTTAATCAAATCCTTGTCACCAATGTTACTCGGACTTGGGTGCTCATGTCAGATACGAGTTTGTGTCTAAGTGTCCAACTTTGCTATTTATGAAAACTTCCATGGTTTTGGCTTAACATGAAGTATCTGGACAAGTTCCTCACAATTTCCATGTCGCAGTATCGAGTATTTGAAATGGTTACTTAAGGTAAAATGAAGAGTCCAGGTAACATAGCTTGTCAGTGCTCGTAATCTAGGGAAGCTTTCTGGATAATCGTTTTGATGTGAGAACAATTAGGGGTAGGAGAAGCAACACAAAGGGATTAGCAAAGCAATTAACAGACAGTCAACACACATTTACAAATATATGGTAACTTTGTTATTCCTTCCTCAACCACTAAAAGTTTCAATGTATTATGTAATTCAACAATTACAATTACATACAGTAATAGATTACAAACCACTCTTTTAGCATTCTCTAAACACTCTTAATGTTTGCACTCTAAACCTCACTATATAGGACACTCAACTAGCTTTCACAAAGCTCTCATATGAGCTACCCTCCACCTTGAATGGTAATTTCCCTCCCTTTATGCTCTCTTTTCTCTCAAGAAGCTCTTGAAGGCTAAAAACCTCACCGCACCCTCTTAGGGTGTCTCTTTGGCCTTTTATACTCCTACAAACACTTAGGAGAGGCCCCCCTCAAAGGGCCACATTAAAACCGAAACAAAACAGCCACGTAAACAAAAAAAGGAATCTGCCTGTCTGGGCCCACTCTCCAGCACTTCCTCTGTTTCTCGCTTCTGCTGCCTGATCGAGCCTCTTCATCAGTGGTGGATCCAATGTATAAGAATTTTGACTTGAACTGTAAAATTGTGAAATTTTCCTTTTAAAATCTAATTTTGAAAATTATCTTACAAAATTGACCATTTGATCCCACTAAATAATTTTTTAGGATTCGCCATTTCTCTTCATGCCCGTACGGGCCTTCCTCTTCTTCCATGAATTTGGATCTTGCTTTAACAGTTTGCTTGTAAAGATTTTTCTTTTTTGATGATAAAAGTCCAAACTAGATTAAACCATAAAATAGTTCATTTTTACAATCCTTCAGATAAAGGTTCAGAATATAACTAGGGGGGAATTCTATTACAACTTGCTTTGGCTGTTTTTTTACTCCTTGCTAGTTTGTCTGCAATGCCAATTTCTTCCCTCTTGCAGTTGACTATCCTTGCACTTTGAAGACTAACCTGTAACTCCCTGCATATAGACACCAAGTTTGCATAGTGATCAGTTACAGTAAAAGTATTCTGTA
This sequence comes from Patellifolia procumbens, assembly GCA_947645195.1. NCBI lineage: Eukaryota > Viridiplantae > Streptophyta > Magnoliopsida > Caryophyllales > Amaranthaceae > Patellifolia > Patellifolia procumbens. The sequence goes on along the minus strand of CANSGD010000160.1, from coordinate 89,927 downwards.
TCATGTCAACTGCATTTTTGCACTCAGAGTAAATATACACATCCGTGAGATTCCTTTTAAATGCTACTTGTAAGCCCAGATGAATGGCCTCCAATTCTGCCATCAAAGCATTGACATAGCAGCCTGTTTTATGGAAACCCGTGGTCCACCTTCCCATTTGGGTTCGAACAACACCTGTAGTGCAGGCGTAGTAAGTGTTGTTATTGAAAGCTGCGTCTACATGGATCACCCATGAAGTATGAACTGATAGGATGTTGTTAACCGCTTGTAAAGATTTTATTTTACCATTCTGTTTGAAACATTTGCCTAGCAATATGAACTTTCGACAGTTTTAGAGGTTGTCTTGGTAGTTGGTACTGCTTTATCAGGATCTTTGTTTAAAGGCATTAGTTGTGTTGCTGCTTGTTCGCAATCAGTTTTCATTTTGTGCATGTGGGTCATTGATGGATTGCCTTTTCATTTATGTATTCATTCCAATTTGACTTCATATTTGTGCTATGCTTTGTGCATATGAATTTGATGACAGATCGGCATTACTGCATGAACAGATTATAGTGTTCAAGCTGTTGTTAGCTGGATACTATCAGAATATTTTGGGAGCCAAAATTTATCCATTGTTGCTGAAGAAGATGCACAAACACTCTCTCAGTCTGACTTATTGCAGGCAGTGGTAAAAACAGTGAATGAATGCTTCTCAGAAGCACCAAGATTCGGTCTTAAAGTTTCAGATAATCCTCTCGGGTCCAATCAAGTGATTGAAGCCGTTGGTCGATGCAACTCCTCTGGTGGCCCAACAGGAAGGCATTGGGTTTTGGACCCTGTTGATGGAACCTTAGGCTTTGTACGTGGCAATCAGTATGCTGTTGCACTAGCCTTGATCGAGGAGGGAAGAGTAGTTCTCGGAGTTCTGGGGTGCCCCAACTACCCTGTGAAGAAAGGGCTAGTAAACCATCATCATCAACTTACATCAGAAATTTCCTCAGCCTCTCCTGACATGTGGGAGAAAGGTTGTGTGATGTATGCAAAGAGAGGCACTGGGAAGGCATGGATGCAGCCATTAATTCAAGGAAACTTGGAGCTTGACTCATTTGATTCTGAAACATCAATTCGAGTTTCCTCCATTGAGGATCCAGCTCTTGCAACATTCTGTGAGCCAGTGGAGAAAGCTAATACTAGTCACTCGTTCACGGAAGGGATTGCTCACAGTGCTGGACTTAGGTATGTTTGTGTATTTCTTGCTTGACTACATATAAAACATTCCAAGTTTTTCTTTGATCTGCTTTATCGTTTGAGGGTAAGTTATTACCTATAAAGTAAGAAGTGTGAACGAGTGAAACTTGTAGGATATCAATTTATCTGGGTCATTGTGATTGTTGTAGTCATGGAGAGAAGGAAAGACTGTTTATGATGTTTATGCTTGTGGGTATCCCGTGCTGTGTACTTAAAAAGAATTTGAAGGATTGGATATTTTCTACCTTCTGCAATTTTAATGTGCCTAAATTGGAGTATACAAGCATGATGCTGTGAACGAGTGTCTTATGGTAAGATGTAGCTACTTTCTTCCGCAATGTACACCAGTGAGAGCATTTTTCGTCTACCTAAAAGTATCAGTTTGGTTCCGTTGTATTCTTATTATTGCAGTTTAATACCTTAAGTTGGTTATATACATGGCTTAAAGCTTCTGTGATCAACTTCATTATCATCATTATTTATTCATTGCATTCTATGCCATATGCTTGAATCTTATGGTTCAAATTTAATATTTCATCGTTAGGAAGAAGCCTTTGCGAGTATATAGTATGGTGAAATATGCCGCCATAGCTCGGGGAGATGCTGAAATTTACATGAGATTTGCACGAGCTGGCTACAAAGAGAAGATCTGGGATCATGCTGCAGGTGTGCTTATCGTACAAGAAGCTGGTGGTGTGGTAACTGATGCTGGTGGACGCCCACTTGACTTCTCAAGGGGAATTTATCTAGAAGGTGTGGATCGTGGAATAATTGCTTGTTCTGGAGCTGCATTACATGAGAAACTCATAAGCGCCGTTGATGCTAGTTGGGAATGCTCTCTCCTCTAAAGCCTTTGGAAGTATTGATTCCTTTGAAAGGTAATACTTATGTCTCAGCCAAAACTGTAATTTTTACTTTTCATCTAGCCTAAGGCATCTTTTAGCCTCAACAAGTGAGTTGTGACCAGTTTTCAACTATTCAACAATAATAGAATATCACCAACACATAGTCCTTTTTCTTTCCTGCTGACCTTAAGCGCTACGAACCCTTGCAAGCTCTTGCGTGTAGGTGTGCAGATACTTCTGTTATTGATGTGGTCGACGTCTGTTCTACAATTGGTGAACTAAATTCCAGTTAGTCCTTAGTTTGCCGGTCATGGTCTAGGCAAGATTGAAAATCATATTGGTTTCGCTGTCTGATATAAAAAGTTCGCTATATTAATCCCACTGAAGAAAGTACTACATTCTAGCACGCGATTTTGGAATCCTCTAATATCTTGATATGGATTCTTATAAATCAAAACTTCTTTTTGGCTTGATCTACTTGGGTTCCATATTGCTTTTCTGCTACTGCCTCCTTAGATCAATTATATACATGTCCCTTTTAAAGCTCCTCTCTTGCAGAGGGTTGACTGCATTTTTCAACGCCTTTCTGGCAGCTAAACTGCATCAATGAAGTTTCTCCTGCTTCTTTTTTCAGTGAACTCAAGAAGGATGCTTAAGAAGTGCGAGTAATAACCCCCCTTCCTGGTGTTCATGGCGGTTTGGTTTTCCATTTTCTCTACATACGAACTTTTATTCCTAATATTCCTAATACATAATTATCAATTTTTTTTCACTTATTCAAGTTGTGTTTTAGATATCCATTGCTAGTCAAATTCAACAACCCAACAACTAAATCCCTGACTTCCTGAAAACTAGTTACACGTTTTTATACTCACTTGACATATCCACCTGAAATCCTTGCACATTGTTTGTTCCTTTACCATTTGGCAGTCAAGTTTATGGGACTTCTTTCGTTTTACCAAGTTCCGATTTAGACGCTTGTTCCGCATATAATTTCACACTTGTTCCTCAGACTAAAGGGAGAACTACTGTCCCTTATTATATTGATCGCTTGATCTTTTAATCTTTACAGAGAAAATTTCATTTCACCTTAATGTAGCTAAGCTCCTTTCCCCTTATTCTTTAGTACTTCATTCTCTCATTTGAAGTTTGCACTAAGGAATTTCAACTCTTTTCTCTTTTAATTTTCACTTGAAACTTCTTTTACTATGTCATAAATGACCGTTAATTAATACATAAATATTGCATTTATTAAACTGATAAACCACGTTAACTAATTAATATAATAAACTACTGGCGCCAAATTCATCGAAAAGAAGTGTCAACAATTTTCGGCGTAATCGAATCCGTAAAAAGCAGCTTAAGGAAGCTATCGGATGAACTATTGGCACCAAATTCATCAGCAGAATTCAGTTCAGAAATAAAGGATGAAACAAAGAATGAACAACAGTAAGAAGCAGATGAATCTGAACTTGAATATGATCGTCTAAAGCCCGGAAGTTGAGCGGAGAATCGAGGTTGACCAAAGCTCTAGGTAGCAGAAAGAGGAGAGAGATTCAACTTCGGGATTTATCATGCTTCCAAGTTAAGGTGAAAATTGATTTTTCGAGCATCAAATTGACATTGAGAATGAAGGGGGGTGAGAGATTTGGAAGGGAGGGAAATGGAACGATTGATTTAGAAGAAATTCCTTCCTCCAATATTAGAGAGATTTGGAAGGAAAACCTATCATTCTTCTCTTCCCTCCCCTTTCCTTCCTTTCCCTTCTTTCCCTTCCCCTTTTGTTATCCAAACTGTACGTGATTGGATTAATTTTTGGGGGAAAAGATGAAGATATTTAGGAGAGGGAGGTGAGGTTGAGCTTCCTAGGTATACTACCATTTTCTTTTGAGCTCTCCCGCCATCAGTTCAACGGATATATTGTAGCTTGTAAACATCCAAGTAACACAATTACATTAGCTTCAAATGCACGCGTAACAAACAGTGACAGGTACAAAAAAATTATTTAGTAGTGTCAAACTGTAGTTATTAAATCTATCGGGGTCAAATGGTCAATATTCTAAAACAATTTTTCAAAATTTTTAAAATTTTTAAAGCAAAATATCATAATTATATCAATTCAAGTGGGGTCTAATGAACCACTTCCTTTAAGGTAGATCCACCACTAGTGCTAGCATATAAGTTCCGTATAAAAATATAATAGTATTGGTAAAGTAATATGATTATGGAAAAGAGAAGAGGAAGTCTTAATAGTTAATGGGGTTGTTTTCACCAAAAAAAAATGGTTTGTTACGAGTTTTTTTTTTAATAATGAAAAACAATTAGTTATTGAAAGGTAATTATGTCTATTGATTAGGGATTAAACCATAATAATAATTTGTTTATTTTTAGTGTTCCATTCTCTTCCCGATATAATAGAGATAAGTAGCTTCCTTAGTAAAGTCTTATTCCAATTACATATCCAATTACATGACAATAATAAACATCCCTTATAATCTAATATCCCCTAAATTGATGTTTAATTATTCACTATTCAATTCAAATAGATAAGACCATCAACTATTACAATTATATTACATGAGATTGGAATCGTGGCCCATTGTAATTTCGTTAGAAGTTAGCCTTGTTACTTTGGAATTGGCCTTATTGAGATTTCATGAACAACCTGTATATGAGTGAAAGTGTAATAAAAAAAAGGTAAGATTCATGAGCTATTCTACCTATTATTAATTGATTTTTTTCCCTTTTATTGTTTAGAATTAATTCAAGTACATATGTACTTTGATGTGTCTCTTCGGACCGGCCGTCAACAAAAATCCAAACTCTTGTGTTATTCATGTTTGTCTATCCATTTTTATCTTTTAAACCTATGCAAATCTATAAAAAAAGGTTACCAATTCTCTTATATAATAAAACATGTAAAAAAAAATTATAAAGTCTATAAAACGAAAAAACTAAAAGGGGGACTAACATAATACTACCTCCGTTCCATGTGTATTGCAACATAGGGAGTTTTACGCCTCCCAACGCACTGCTTTAGACGCTAATATCTCTAATTTTATTTAAGTAAAAAATATAAAAAGTAAATTTTAATTAAGCATATATCGAGACGAATCTAACAAGATCCCACATGGCTATATTTATCCTTGTGTATAAATCACAAAAGAGGGTCAAAGGGTAGTGTATGAATAGTGCAAAATGTCAAAGGTTGCAATACCTATGGAACGGAGGTAGTACTACATTTGACCTTTATTATTAGTTGTTTGCTCCGTTTTACTTTTTAAAGTCAATATTCACCAATTCTTAACACAAACTTCCATGAGTAATGAAGATGATGTGTTGAGATGTAAGCGTTGCATAAGATAACTCTTAGTTCATACTCCATCCGTTTCTCAAAAATTGTTACACTTTCCTTTTTAATACGTTTCATTAAAATTGTTACACTTCTACTTTTTCCATTTTAGGATATATGGCCCACTAGTTTTTTAATCAACTAAATATTAGTGGTCCTACACTTTTACCCTTTTGTCATGCTTTTTTATTATTTTATTCTTTATTCTATCTCACAAACTTACTTTTCATGTCATTCTCATGTTTTTCCTACCCATTTTCTTGGTTATTGAATTTTTGAGAGTGTAACAATTTTTAGGAAACGGAGGGAGTATTTAAAGTTCTTTGAATAATAGAAAAATTACTCTAACAGCAATGAAATTGAGATTTTTCTAGGTAGGATTGGTAGATAGAAGAGTTTCAAAAACAACGCAACAATAATTCAAATTAGTAGGCAATTTGGTAGTCTTTATATAATAAAATTCTCAATTCTATATCAATGGTAATCATTGTTTACCCCATAGATTCATTTTCTTCATAAAATTCAATTACCATATAATACCACTTTTAAGGTGATATTACTTGGTAATGAAAGTTTATGAGGAAAAATTCAAATGAAACTTTTCAAATCAAATTAGGGAATGCAATTTACCCCCAAAGCTTGCCACCTACTAAGCAAGTCATAAAGGTACAAATTAGAACCAAAATTCCAGCGATATTAGCCACTAAAATATCATTTGAGATTTTTCTCCCAGACCCTGATATCTTCTTCCCCTCTCAGATTTGTTGCCTTACCAACAATTTTAAGAGGCACACCCTCACACAGACTTACAATTTGCGTTGCTACATTTTCTATTTGAGGCTTTATCTCGAGTTCGACTATATGCTTAAACATTTGTAATGCTTCCTCATCAGAAAGTGGATCCATTTCAATCATGTTATTCTGGCAACCTGATTTTCGACAGACATCTCGAGATCTTGAAGTGATAATCATCTTCCCTCTTGTAGCATCAAGTGGTATACCTACTCTATCCTCCAACAAATATTTCGTCAAACCATCTAAGATTAGCACGAAATTCTTTTTTCCTAGTGCTCTATGCAGCAAAGCTGCCCTCCTCGGTCCGTCCTCTTCCTGCAACTCGATTCCTACAGCTTTTGCAATCTCACCCTGCAAATCATATTCTTTGTGATCGTCACTTACTTGAATCATGTAAACATGAACACCATCTTTTCTTAACAGTTGATTATGAATGTGCATCATCACAGCAGTTTTCCCTATTCCCCTGACTCCATGCACTCCAATTTTAGTAACTCCATTCCCTAACCATGTCAGAATTTTGCTGATATTCTGTCTTGCAGCCTCACCCACCAACTTTATAGCCAGTAACTCTACTTTTTCTCTGACACAAGATAACACCTCTTCAAATCCTCCTACACTGTACAGATCATCCGCTTCCTGAATCTTTATCGCAACAAGGTTTCCTAACCATGCTCGATACAGAAATTTCCACACACAATTATTTCCACTCGACGTTTTGTTTAGTAACATCTGTACCTCGGTGCATTGGGTAACCGCAGAATTTAACCAATTATTAACTTCACTCTTCCTGCGCCTGCCAACTTGAATCTCTTCGTATTCAATCTCCATTCTCAGATCATTCAGTCTGTGCTGCAACTTATCTCTTTTATCTTGGAGTACTTGTACATTGGCTGTGAGAGTGTTGTTGAAGTGAATCCAACGCGGTAAGTAGCCGAGGAAATTCAATATATTCTTCAGAGGGTCAATCACATCTGTGATTTTTTTCAAGTTATCCGCACTCAGTAATGCTGCCATAATTATCAGCAGCGGCACAGAAGCTACTGCAATACTATTAACTGCAGCAGAAATTACAGGAATAGTTAACTAAGAAGTGGCTTTAGTCCTAACCTTAATTTTGCTGGAAAATAAATACCACCTCTGGTCCCAGTCCCAGCTTGTAGTACGTTTCATACAGGTTCAACACAAATTATAATATTTGGCTGAGTAGAATTGATGAAAAAGCGAAATGGCTTTAAACAGAACAGTGGCCCATGGCCAAAAAACGAAGGATTGGAGCATTCTTTGGGGGACACACCTAAATGGAAATTGGTGCATATACTATGCGGGCAAAGGGATTTTGTAACTAATACTTTTACGAAGCAATAAGTGTCTATGTTCCTATGTAAAGTTCTGATGCACATTAATTAATTTTCAGGAACACTTATCTTCAAGAATCAAATTGCTAAAGATATAAAGTTTAGCGTAAGAAGGTCATGTTTTGGGACACTCAAAATTTTTTATTTCAGACTGTCACTAATAATGAGCACAGAAGCAAATCATTCGAATTTAGATACTCTTAAAGAGAAACAAAGAAGACTAAGACTCTGTTCCGTCCAACTTATCTTTCCCAAACCTAACTTGCACCTGCGCAACTTGACTTATTTTTGCTCGAACATATACATATAAGAAGTTTAACAGCAAGGAAAAAAAAACTAGAGTAAAGTACTTACGATATTCAATCATTGGAACAAGTCGACGTCTTCCCAAGGATTGATGGCGAAGAGAGAAGCAGCAGAAGCAGAAAACTCCAGTTTTGAGTAAGGAATTGGAAAAGTGCACTAGTGGTTTCAGACATGGACAGAATTTTAGTTGCCTTTGTTGAAGTCAACTGTCAACCTTTAAAGTCTTGCCAATCCTGATTCATATTTCATACTCCGACTTGCTCATAAATCTATACCCTTAGCTGGTAGGCCATATATGACTAATTTTACAATGGGAGGTGCTTTGGTCATTTTGCACACTGAAAAACACCAGACTTCTTTCATTTTCAGGACAAGTTGTCGCCATGAAAACTAAGTTTAAGGTTTGATTTCATATTTTCCCACATCTGATATATTTATTAGCCCAGTTTAAGTTCGACAAATTTAACAAGTAAAAAAACAATCACGCAAACGAACTCTTACTAGCCTTGACCATGAACCGGCTCAACCTTGACCTTAAGAACTCTTATTATCTGTAGTACTCTTAAAACCGATTTTATAACTAAGAAGTGTTCATTTGACTAGGATTTCATATTTTTTTTGTTCAGATTCGTATTAGTATAGAAATAATTCCTTCATTCATCGATTGTTCAATTGAATTCACATTTCAGACAATGTGCACTTCCACTCATTTACATCAGAAACTCCTCTTAGTTGGATAGCCATATTTATAAGTCTCAAAGGTATCCCATTGCATTTCTGGATAATCTCGCCAGCAACATCCTTAATGTCTTCACAAAGTGGAGCATCCGCTGCTAATTTCTCCATGAACAAAGTTTTCGCATCCTCTCTAGACAGAGGTTCCAACACAACAGTTTCTTGGCATGACATTCTTCGACAAACATCTAATCCTCGACAAGTCATAATTAATTTTCCCCCATTCCCTTCCATAGGAATACCTATATCATCAAGAGCAAAATATTGGGTTAATCCGTCTAAAATAAGAACAAAGTCTTTCGCCTTCTTGAGCACACTGAATATCCTAGCCGCCCTCTTCATTTCGCTTCCTTCTGGTTCTGGTAGTTTCACCTTCATTTCTTCCGTAATACAAGCTTGGAGGCGGTATATACTAAAGTTTTGAGGCACATTAACATAATATACATGACAAAATGGGTTCAATCGGTTATAAACTTGAGCCATGATGGCACTTTTTCCAATCCCTTCTTGCCCTTGAACACCAATCCTTACAGTTGTAGGGTTGATTAGATGCCCCCAAATTTCATCCAACTTCTGGCCCACAGTTACACCCTTCAACACATTCGCAACCAAAGGTTATCCACAATCATGGGGTGCGTCGAGTAGAAGTCCTGCAGGAAATGAACCTTGTTGCACAAGTTCATTTACTCGCTCGATTTCTTGCCCTATGCAACTTCCCAACCATGCACGAAAGAGAAATCTTGGCAAATGCTTCACCTTGTTAATATCTTCTTCAACTTTTTGTATGTCAATGGATTTTCCCCTCACACTCCTCAACCAATGGTTAACTTCTCTCTTTCGCTTCTTGCCACTCTGATGCTCGGTGTTTTCAAGCTCGGTTATGACATCAGCTTGTACACTCTCTAAAGCTTCCATTTTCCTCTTAAGGATCCGGAGATGTTCTTCGAGGTTCTGATTGTAATTTATCCACTCTGGTAATTCTCCAAGGAATTCAAGTATTTTCTTTCCACGTTTGATACGTTTCCATGTAATCAACTGTTGTATGCCTGTTGCAGTTGTTGCCAGCAAAAACGTGGATAACTCTTTGGCCATTTGCAACACCTAGATTCTGTTAAATATGAGCGCAATCGAATCTACATGAGTCATTTTTTGGAACCAAATGAAAAGAAGCTCACATAAGCATACATCGTCCGTAATTTAGCTATTGCATTTCATACTTGTGGAATGACCACAGAACTTTGATGCCTCAAGGCTCCTCATCTCTTAAATTTCTTCTTTGTTCATTCCCTAATTGGCTAATTCCTTCAAGTGTCAAATACTTGAAGGAAATGAAGTGTCCGAGTAATATAGCTCTTAAATTTCACCTTTCAATTATAGATATTAATAAAATGAAATATGCATTATCATGTTCAAAAAATATGCACATCCAATTCAAAAATTATGCTTATCGACGCTTCTTACCTTTCTCATTGAATTTCAACTCTCGCTCTATATCTATATGGACAAAATCACATGAGAAAACTTCTTAGATGAGAAATGGGAAAGACTTCAGAGTTACACCACTACATCTAAATATCTAATTCATCACCTTCACTCACTCATGTGTTCTTGTTCTTCTTGTTGGAATTATTGCTTCAAATTTATTTAAAATAGTTTTTATTTTAAGTCAATTAGTTAGTCAAGTAGTTTTTCTAATAATTGAGATCAGTTGCTAGTACTTAGTGGGCTAACAGGTAGTGTTCTACATAATGATGTAAGTTAGTGGGGTAGCAAATAGTAGGTTACGTAGTGGGCATGTTCCTAATTTTTCTCTTTAATGGCTTATAGTTAATATGTCCTTAGTAGTATTTTGTAAGCCTATTTAAAGGCTGCTTTGTGTATTCATTTATGCATGAGAAATATATAAAAATAATATAGTCAATTTAATTTCTCTAAGTTTCTCTTTTTCTCCTCTCAAAATTCTACATGGTATCAAGAGTTTCAGGTTAGATTCGGGAAAAACAAAAAAAAAAGATTGCAAAGGTAAAAAAAAGAGAGGGAAAGATAGAGAAAAATCATGAGTGAAAGAAACAAGCATCGCAACTTGGTTTCAAAAAACATTGAGCAATTATTTATTTTCTCGAGTCAAAACTTTACCATAGCAAGCAATGGTTTGTATCATTTTGATGTGTTGATAGGTTCCCTTTAACCTATGAAAATTGAATATTATATTCTATGAAAAAGAGGGCAAAATAAATTTATTTGGAGGTGAAGGAGTAGGCTTCACGTGTACGAAAGTCATAATCAACACAGAGACGATTCCAAGTTTATAGCAATTGTGAACAAGTCGATGTGGTCAATTTGCATGACTATGTCAAATAATATTGATGGAGAGAAGTGTTCCATAATGGATAGTTGATGAATAGTGTATCAATAATGTGACGTTGATGAGAAGTGCATCAACAATGTGGAGTTGGTGAGATGTGCATCAACAAACTTGTTAGTGGTGAGAAGTGCATCACAATCGAAGAGCAGTGAAGTTCATGATTTTTAAAAGAATTTGAAGCAAATGGGTGTGTTGGAATTAATGCTTTAAATTTATTTCAAATAATTTTTTTTTATTATTTTGAGTCAATTAATTAGTTAAGTAGTTTTCCTAATAATTGAGATCAGTTGCTAGTACTTAGTGGGCTAACAAGTAGTGGTCTACATAATGATGTAAGTTAGTGGGGTAGCAAATAGTGGGTTACGTAATGGGCATGTTCCTAATTTTTCTCTTTAATGGCTTATAGTTAATATGTCCTTAGTAGTATTTTGTATGCCTATTTAAAGGCTGTTTGTATTCATTTATTCATGAGAAATATATAAAAATGTAGTCAATTTAATTTCTCCAAGTTTCTCTTTTTTCTCCTCTTAAAATTATACACTTCTTCCTCCAATTTAAAACTAACCCATCCCCTCCTCTCTTCATCCACATGCATCTTAAACTATGTGTATGGGGTCTGCCCAGCAGACCTCCAGCTGGCAGCAGACCACTGGTCCTGCCACTCCACGTCAGAGCGCCAAGAGCAGAGCAGACCTCCTCAGGCAGACCGCTCCGGACATAACCTCTAGGCTGGAGTTTAATGAAGGCCTTGTTCCACCTTGGCCCACTTCCAAAGAGGCTCACTCACTTTACTAGGTCAGTTGCAAGTCCATGTCTCATATAAATACCCATGCCCATGCATGGGTAAGGTACGTTCAATCAAACACTCAAAAAATACTTGCACTTGATACTCATTTTCTCTCTACTAGAGATCTTGTGCTCAACTTGGACTGACTTAGGCATCGGAGAGGCGATCCTCGGAACCACCCCCGAGGTTTCTCCTTGTTTTGCAGGTAACCACCACCACGAAGGACGTTTGGGAGCCACGTTCCACCAAGTACCCACCACCACATACACTGTAGCTGTCTTGGACAGAAACACTTATTAACACTGATAGATTATAAGGAGATAAAGAGAAGACGACATTCATCACCCCTATCGGGGTATTTTGCTATGTCATGATGCCCTTCGGGCTGAAGAATGCAGGCGCCACCTATCAAAGGCTGATGGATCAGGTCTTTGCAGGTCAGAGGAAGGAATCTGGAGGTGTACGTGGATGACGTCATCACCAAGAGCAAAACTGAGACTGACCATATAGCAGACCTAAAGGGTTCACCAACCTCTGCAAACACAGCATGAAACTGAATCCTAAAAAATGCGTGTTCGGAGTACGGTCAGGGAAATTTCTGGGCTATCTGGTCAGTGAAAGGGGGATCGACGCGAATCCCGACAAAGTGAAAGCAGCTATGGAAGTGCCAGAGCCTAAAAGCATCAGAAACATCCAGAGGCTGACAGGCAGAATGACAGCCCTGTCCAGATTCATAGCTCAGTCTGCAGAGAAAGCTCTCCCGTTCTTAAAGATATTGAAGGGGAACAAAGAGTTCAAATGGGAAGCAGAGCAGAGGGAGGCATTCCAGAAGCTGAAGTCACACCTCTCTGGTCTGCCAACACTGGCCAGACCCAAGACAGGGGAAGCTCTCTTCCTATACATTGCTGTTACTGCTGCAACTGTGAGCGCAATCCTGTTGAAGGAAGAGAACAAAAAGCAGCAGCCAGTGTACTTTGTGAGCCATACCCTCACGGGTGCAGAAACACGCTACCCATTGATAGAAAAGGCAGCCTACGCAGTAGTGCTAGCCACCAGAAAGCTGAGGCCATATTTCGACGCACATCCCGTCACTGTTCTGACAAATATGCCTCTGGAAAAGGCAATGGAGAAGGTAGACAAATCGGGGAGAATCATGAACTGGGCCCTGGAGCTGACAGGGTTCGGCATCAAATTCGCCTCACGAACCGCCATAAAAGCACAAGCTCTGGCTGATTTCCTAGCAGAGTGTGCCTATCAGGAAGCAGTGGGAGAGCCCAGAGACTGGGAAGTCTTTACAGATGGGTCTGCAACCATCAATGGCTCTAGGGCAGGCGTGGTCATCAGAACCCCGAAAGGGAAAATCATTGAATACGCCTTGAAGTTCATGTTTTCAGCAACCAATAATGAATCAGAGTACGAAGCGGCCATCGCTGGACTGCAGCTCTGCCAGACCTTGGAAGCCAAGCACGTCCACCTCAAAATTGACTCTCAGTTGGTAACCAACCAAGTAAAGGGGGAGTATGAGGCTAAGGAGCCGACAATGCAGAGCTACTTGGCCAGGATGAGGTCTCTGATTTCAAATTTTGAAAGTTTTAGAATTGAACAAGTGCCTAGAGCACAGAACGCCCAAGCAGATGCTCTGTCCAAATTAGGAAGCAGCAGTCTGCAGGAGCTGAACAGGTCTGTTCTGGTGGAAGTCAGACCCACCAGTGCAATCTGCGAGGATGCAGAGCGAGTTTTAGAGTTGGAGGATATGCAGAGTGGATCAGGGAGATCGCCGAGTATAAACAGACTGGTAAACTACCAGAGGGAAAGATGAAAGCAAGAAAGCTCAAGCTGACAGCATGCAGATACTGCTTGATCGGGGACGAGTTATACAGGAAGTCTTTCTCTCTGCCCCTACTCAAATGCGTAGGGCAGAGAGACGCAGACTACATACTGAGAGAGATCCATGAGGGACTCTGCGGGCACCACATCGGACCAAGAGCTCTGGCCCATAATGCTCTCAGAGCTGGTTATTATTGGCCCACAATGAAAGCTGACTCTGAGACTATGGTGAAAAAGTGCGACAACTGCTAGAAGTTCGCACCAAACATCAAGTTTCCAGCAAACGACCTCATGCCGATCTAAAACCCTATCCCATTTGCCCAATGGGGGCTAGACATTCTGGGACCCTTCACAACAACCCAATATCAGAAGAGATGGTTAATTGTGGGGGTAGCCTACTTCACTAAGTGGATAGAGGCAGAAGCCCTATCTACCATCACAGAAGCAGCCGTCAGAAAGTTCCTATGGCGGAGCATCATCACCAGATACGGGATTCCGAAGGCTTTCGTCTTCGATCACGGGAGACAGTTTGAAAATATGCCCTTGTCAGTGTGGTTGGAGCAGTTCGGGATCAAATATGCTCTATCCTCAGTCTGCAACCCTCAGTGCAATGGTCAAGCCGAAGCCGCTAACAAGCAGATCCTGATAGGTCTGCAAAAGAAGCTGGAGGAACAGAAAAGCAAGTGGTTAGAGGAGCTGCCTAACACTCTGTGGTCAATCAGAACCACAGTCAAAGAGTCAACTGGGCAGACCCCCTTCCACCTGGTATATGGTTCTGAGGCCGTCATGCCTGTTGAGATCGGATCCGAGAGTCTGAGGATCAGCCTATTTGAGCCAGATCTGAACGATGAAGCTCTGAGAACAAATCTAGATCTGCTGGATGAATACAGAAATGAAGCTAGGCTCAGAATGGAAGCCTACAAAGCCAGAGTCAGCAGATACTATAACTGAAAAGTGAGGGCTAGGCCTCTGGAGGTAGGGGATCTGGTGCTCAGAAATGCAGCAGCTGTGAAGAAAGACAAAATACACGGAAAGCTGTCGGCTAAGTGGGAAGGACCCTACCAGGTTAGTGAAGAGCTACACCCTGGAACCTACAGATTGAAAAGAATGGATGGGAGCGAACTGAAAAGCAACTGGAACGCCCGAATACTAAAAAAAATTCGTGTAACCCAGATTGTATCAAAAAACTCCTATGAATGAAAGGCCTTTGAGCCATCCTTTGCAAACTATACACTCTCCATGTCGCATTAAACCCCCATCCCCTTATCTGTTCTTTATGAAAAACAAAATGCCAAAATCAGACAGACCATTAGCAGACTGAGAAAAAATACCACAGTCTGGCAAAAGAAAACAGGGTCTGAGTCAGACTGAATGCTGAAGAGGCCCTTCAGACACAAAAGTAAACCATATAATGAAGAAAGGGAGCCAGCCGAAAGGTCAACTCTGTCCAGAGCCCATGAGGACCGCAGAGTGATCGGATGCCGGCTCGACTTAGCGATGTCATAGACCTCTACCTCTAAACTTGCGGGGCCGAAGGCCCAAAAAGCAGCAAGGATAAGTCATAGACACCTAAGGTTAATGGGGACGCCAGAGTTCCAAAGAGCCAAACGTACCCCGACACGAAAAGGATGGCAGAAGGAGTTAAAGGGCGAACCCCAAAACTCCCGGAATCATCATGACTTAGGGAGTCAAAATACCTCCTCTGCTCTGCTTATTGTTGAATTTTTGTCGAGCATAATGCAGAGCAAAAGAGTAAAGGGCCCCTAAAGTCGCAGCTCTGAGCAGATCTCACCCTCCACCGAGCCGAGTAAACGAAAACGCTCAGATATGATATATGGTTGCACAACAAACTCAGCATTAGAGCAGAATGCAAGACGTGCCGGGCAAAAAAGCAGCAGAGCACAAGCACTTAGCAAAAATAACAAAACTTAGCATGCACAAGATAGAAGAGACAAAAGTCAACAAAAGAATACAACTTGCATTCCTGAAAAATCATTGTATCTTACACAAAGGATCTAGCCAGATCAGAATGCTACATAATACTACAACAACGGCGGCTACCTAACCAAAAGAAGGGAGCAAATACAGATGAAAAGGAAATGTTTAACTATTTAATTACAAATATTACAAGATACGTCAATTAGGATATCATCGGATGGCAAAAACGGAGGACTGCAGTCAGTTCAGCACAGGCTCCCAGCTCATCCACCTCAGCAGCTCAGACAGGAGTCACAAGAAGACTGAGGCGAAGCACAAGATAGCCGCCCGAGTTCCTATTGCTTAGGAACAGAGCTGCCATCTCTCGCAGAGCTTCCATCAACTTGTTGTTCTGAAGACTCTCCCTCTGGAGGCAGAGAGTAGAGCAGCTCCAAGTCTCTGAGCTCTTGGGTAGCAGGAGATCGCATGTGCACCTCACTGGCGTAGGCCTCCTCGAAAGCAGCCCAGTTGAAAGAGGGCTGCAGATGCCAGAGGACTCTATGGACCGCCACTTTGCAATCCTCCCAGTACTTGTGCCCGAACGCCTCCTCCATCTGCGCAGCCCGGGCCGTCTCCTCAGCAAGCAGCTGGGCCTCCTTCTGCTTCAGAGCTTCCTTAGCCTCCTTAGCCTGCTGAGCCTCCCTCTCAGCAAGCAGCTTGGAGAACTCTGCCCGAGGCTCCTCCTCCCTCACTCTCAGAGCCTCCTCCGCCTCCTTGGCTTGCAGAGCCAACTTAGTAGAGCAGCCTTCATGCTCAGCCTGTACAGCAGAGAGCTGACCCTTGAGCTGCCCTTGCTCCTTCAACGCTGCCTGCAGCCTGGCCTCGGAGGTCTTCAGCTTGGTCTCCGTCATTGAAGCGCGAGACAATGCCTCACTAAGCTGGGAAGAGAGCTTAGAGTGTTCAGCCGCGATAGCCTCTTCTTGCATCACCATACCCTCCATGCGTTGGTTGGCAGTTCGTAGGGTGTCGCGCTCCACAATCAGAGCATCCTTCTCCTCCTCAGTTTTGCGGCAGGTAGACACAATCAGAGAATTATGAGCCTTCAGCTTGGCGTACTCTTGACTCTGCTGTGCTACCTGAGCCTTAAGCTGATGCAGTTCAGGGAGATCTGCCTCATGTCTACCCAGCCCTAAAGCATGGCAGAACTCCCCAATGAAGGCGCCAGCCCGCACAGCCTATATTCAAAAGGAAGACAGATCAGATTAACCACAAAGATATCGCAGTCTGCCAAGGCAGAAAAGTTAAAGAACTTACCAAAGGAACGTCCTGGACGACGTAATCCGCAGAGAAACGACTGGCCAGAAGCTTCAGCCACTCACTGGGGTCAGGGAAGGCCACGGACGTCTGTTCCTGCCCCTGAGCCTCTTGCTGGTCATCCGCCGATCCCCTCTGCAGAGAACCTGAGCCAAAGAAAAGACCAGTAAGTTCCACAGAAGGGAAAAGGCCTGAACTGAGGCCAGGTAAAGGGTACGCACCTTTAATGACCTGCTCCTCCTCAACATCAATGATCTGAAGGGGGTCAGCAGGGAGTCGAACCTTTTTCTGAGGGGGAGCTCCTTCCTCACTCTGCCTCTCAGAGGGCCTCTTCTGGGAATGCGAAGAGACCTCAGACTCAGCTACAGTCTTCTGAGCAACCTCTGCAGGAGACTTAAGCTGGCCCGCAGTTGGAGCAGAGGTTTGAAGAGCCTCAGCAGACTGCGCCTTCTTAGCCCGCAACTGCTGCTGAAGAAAACAAAAGGTAACAATGTCGTCAGCCTAATAGGGCACAGATCGAGTTGAAAATTGTAAGACAGAAGAAAAGAAAAGAAAGCACTAACTAGGCGCGCCAACTCCTCAAGAGTAGGAACAAGGACCTGCTTGAAACCTCTGGGAGGAGGAGGAGCACCTTTCCTTCCAGGAGGAGTAGGCTT
Organism: Patellifolia procumbens; assembly: GCA_947645195.1. Lineage (NCBI taxonomy): Eukaryota > Viridiplantae > Streptophyta > Magnoliopsida > Caryophyllales > Amaranthaceae > Patellifolia > Patellifolia procumbens. The sequence goes on along the minus strand of CANSGD010000160.1, from coordinate 72,440 downwards.
CTGAGCAGAGGGAGTAGACTTCTGAACAGGGGGAGACACGACAGTCTCCACCACTGGGACAGAAATGGAACTCTGCTGCTCCACCCTCTCATGTTGGAGAGGCTCCAACACCTCCCCCTGGCTGGTCTGAGCAGGCGTAGGGATGGCCTGCCCAGTAGGACCTATCAAATCAGAGACAAAGCAGAAAAATCAAGAACTCTCAAATGGAGAGAAATCTGTAAGAAAGAGTGGTCTGGGTCTGTAGAAGACACATACCTGATGCAGCCTGGCCCTCACTCTGGCCCTCAGCAATCTGAGTCGTGACAGTCTGAGCAGTCTCTGCCTCAGTCCTGTCAAACTCCGTCATCGCTTGGTGAGACTCCTGACCAGCTTCATCAGACTGGGCAGAACCATCCATTGGAGTGGGTTCTTTCTCAGCCTTGTCCAACTCGGTCATCGATTGGTCAGGCTCTCCCAAGGGCACATCCTCCACCACAGGTGGTTCTGAAAGTAAGCAGAAAAGATGAGAAGTCTACAACAGAGTGCACACAAGCAGAAAGAACAGATTGATCATCGTAAATAGTACCTGGTTGTACAGGAGGAAGCTGTTGCAGGGGTTCAACAACCAGAACGGTCCCTTGCAGAGTGCTGGCTCCCCCTGCATCATCATCATCATCGTCGTCCTCCGGCAGATGCACAGCACGCCGGGAACGTCGGGTCTGCAAAGGAACAGCCGTCGCCTCCTCCTCATCACCAGACTCAATCTCGGTGACAGCGGCAGAAGGGCCCTCCTGCGGCCGAGACACCCCGGTAAACCTATCCACAAGCTCCGGGCGCTTGGTCCGGAGGGAAGGATGGTCTAAGGGAGTAGTGTTAATCTCCCTGATAAAATCAGGGACGGTGTAGGTCCCTAGATCTGGTATCGGACTATACCTCCGGCACACCGAGGACTGACTCAGACCCAGCTCCCAAGGGATGGCAGACCCCAGAGTCTCTGCAAAAATCAGAATATTCATCAACAACTACTAGTCAGACAACAGACAGAAAATAATGGAAAGGGGCAGAGCATGTTAACGAGCTCAAGACCCACCCTTAATCAGAGCACGAACAAACTTTCTGCACGGAGCTGCAGAACAGCACAAACAATGAATGCCATGGGGCACAGCAGAACGGAAAATGAAAATGTCAAAGATAAGGGCTGGCGGAGCACTTACCAGTAGTGTAGTCGGGTGACAGCTTGCCTATCCTCAGGAAGGCATTCTGACACATCACATAGTGATGCGGCAGCCAATACTTGGGAAGAAACTGCTTCCCAATAGTAGGCTTGGATTTGGACTTGAAGTAGTAGTAGGCTACCCTCTCGTCCCAGTTCAGCACATGAGGGTCCTTTTGCTTCTGAAAGTCAGGCTCCACAGGGCGTTGAGGAGCCTTAAATTGATAATGGTGTCCCTCATCTGTCGGTACCCTAACAAAGACGAAACTATCCTGCCAATCCTTCAGAGTGAGATCAACAGGATAGACCGTCAGATGGTTGGTTCGTACCGAACCTGTGAAGTAGCCATACTCCCCCCTGCCTCTTAAAGTAGAACAGACACTTGAAAAGGTTCATGGTTAGGGGGAAGTCCAAAGCTTCACAGACCCAAATGAACCCCAGAACCTTCTTCAGAGACTGGGGATTAACCTGGCAGAGCGCCATCTTATACTCGTAGAGAACCCACTCAAGAAACCAGTGGATTGGAAATCTAAGCCCAAACTCCAACTGCTTGAGATAAACAGCAGTGTACCCCTCTGGTACATCTGCCAAGCTCTGACCCTCCTTGGGAACTAATACCCAAGACCCGCGAAGCGGCTTGATCTCCGCAGCAATCTCAAGGTAATAAGCAGCATGCGCCCGTTTGAACGCATCTGCAGATTTCTTCGCCAAGTAAGGCTTGCCCTTGCTGTCATAAAGGGCAGTGAGCCGCATCTCATAATCACTATAGGCCCAATCGACTGTGGGCAGAGTAGGCTTGAACTTGTAGTTGGGAGGGAACCTGTTGGTCTCAGGACCCAGCAGCTCCCGGCATAAGCCGTTCCAGGGGTCAAAGATCTTCCATTCCTCTGGAACCACCTCGTCCTTACACCGAGGCAGATCCAATTTCAGAAACGGAGACTGAGTATCCATCGGGTAAGGCTCATCCGGCTCAGATGAAGAGGTAGATACCACACCTTTCCCACGGGAGGCGGCAGACTGAGAAGTAGACATTCTGCACAACACAAGAAGCAGAAGACAATACATCAGACTTGAAGTCACAACACAGAACAGTCTGGCACCTCAGACCTACAGACTGAGCTACCAGACTGGGGGGCAAGGATATGTATGGTATATGAAGATCAGAGATAGCCAAGAAATAGGATATTTTCTTACTTTTCTTGCAAAAAGATACATGCAAAGTAGTCTGGCACCTCAGACCTACAGACTGAACTACCAGACTGGGGGCAAGGATATGTATGGTATATGAAGATCAGAGATAGCCAAGAAATAGGATATTTTCTTGCAAATGACACAAATAAAACAATGAAGGCACATCACAGATCTACAGCCTAACAAATAAAGTGGATAACAGGGTAAACAAAGCAAACCCTAAAAATCCCACAGACAACAGCAGAGCACAGCCTACCACCCAGAACAGAGCCCAGCTGAAGAAGCAGAGCAGAGCCTACCATCCAGAACGGTAGAACGGAAATGAAACAACACCAAACAGATCCATGAAACAAGGAAATAAACAATCGCATATGAAGACCAAAGGAAAGAAAACCCTAACCTCCAAAACACAGGCAAACAAGTGCATATTGAGGAAAAAAGGGGGAGAAACCCATAAACACAGAGAGGATCACATCCAAACCATCCAAGAAGGAAAAAATCAAAAGTAGATCTGGGAAAAAGAGTTTACCTGGATGGAGAACGGAAAACGCTGAGAAAAGAGAAGACGAAAACCACAAATGCAAAAGTACCAACACTTCAAATTGAACTCCAAATGCAGACAAATCCCAGGAAAATCGAGAGAAATCACTTGAAAATGGCTAGGGCAAAAGGAAATTCTTGGGGAACAACAGCAAAGATTGAGAGCTAAGAGTTCGAAAGAGAAGAGACTGAAAAGTTTCACAAAAGGTCGATTCAGCCTTTAAATAGGCATAATTCGTCCACTCAGCATTAACTTGCCATCATTACATTCCTTGGGAACCCAAAGAGTTACATCAATTCAATTCAATTCAAAATGAATTAATGACCCTTGCTCAACACCCTAACCAAATGGGCGGGAAAAATGGAAGCATTCTGGAGTCTGTGAAGAGCAACTCCCAGAGAGTCACGTATCAGTCTGCGAAGAGCAGAACGCCAGACCAAAAACAAACGTACCCAGCATATTGCAATCTGCAAATACTGGGTCCGGGGGGCAAATTGTATGGGGCCTGCCCAGCAGACCTCCAGCTGGCAGCAGACCACTGGTCCTGCCACTCCACGTCAGAGCGCCAAGAGCAGAGCAGACCTCCTCAGGCAGACCGCTCCGGACATAACCTCTAGGCTGGAGTTTAATGAAGGCCTTGTTCCACCTTAGCCCACTTCCAAAGAGGCCCACTCACTTTACTAGGTCAGTTGCAAGTCCATGTCTCATATAAATACCCATGCCCATGCATGGGTAAGGTACGTTCAATCAAACACTCACAAAATACTTGCACTTGATACTCATTTTCTCTCTACTAGAGATCTTGTGCTCAACTTGGACTGACTTAGGCATCGGAGAGGCGATCCTCGGAACCACCCCCGAGGTTTCTCCTTGTTTTGCAGGTAACCACCACCACGAAGGACGTTTGAGAGCCACGTTCCACCAAGTACCCACCACCACATACACTGTAGCTGTCTTGGACAGAAACACTTAGTAATACTGATAGATTATAAATATCAATCGTGAGATTCTCCTTATAAGCTTGTTAAAGGCAAAAAAAAAACATTTCTCACCTTAGATGCTCTAGATGTACATCTTATGTCCATAATAATCTGGGTAATAAATTTGATCCGATGAGTGATGAAGCCGTGTTCATGGGATATTATCCTCATAACAAAGCCTATAAATTTTATAACAAAAGAACAATGCGTATGGTTGAGTGTCCATGTCATCTTTGATGAAAATGAAAAAAAATTCAAGAAATTAGATAGTTGACGATGAATACTTCTCTATTGGAGTAGTTAGAGACACATCAAATGCACCAAAGGACCATCATGCTGAAAAACGGTGGGAAGTATACTTACCACCAGTGGTACCATATGTGGCACGGTCAGAAAAGCGAAATGAAAGAACGAGGGTTCCCAACTATGGGCTAACATTTTTTAAAGGTCTCAACTATCAATTATCCATTACAGATACCAACTATGGGCGTTGTTTCATATAATAGTCCAAAATATTACTTTTTGTTATATAGTAGCCCTGAAAATAAACTAAAAAAGACAACAAAATAATAGTTTGGACTGTCTGGAGAAGCAATCCTCCTTGGTTGGGATCTACAATAAATAAGTGATAGTTGGGGCCTTTGAAAAATGTTTGCCCATAGAAGGGACCCCTAACATCACGTTTTCTCAAACTGAAAACCTTGAGGAAAGAGAATCTACTGCACAAACTGAGATATATATTAGAAGAAATAGTAGGAGATGAAGAAGGCATAAACATAGAAACAACAGTTGACTGCCACACTGCAAGAGCTGAAAATGTTGGAGAAAACACCTAGAAGAGCACTGTGTCACAAAACATGACCTTTGCTCCAAAGATATGGAAGCATCAAATTTCATACCCGCTACTGACCTGATACTCACTGAAAATGCAAAAGGGGTATAAACTCGATCCTCACTTCATAATTTATGTGCTTTCAATGCTTTCAAAACTGCTAGTAAACCTTCGAACTATAAAGTTGCTTTGATTGATCTTGATCGGATTCTTGCCATGCAAGAAGAGCTTGACCAAATAAAAAAAACGAACTTTGACATTTAGAACATCGCCCATTTATCAATTAGGTACTAGAACAAAATGGGTTTTTCCGAAATAAATTAGAGGATTGTTCAAAAGAAAGCCAGACTTGTTTGTCAAGGATTACAACAGGAAGGAACTGATTTTGATGAAACTTTTGCTCTCGTGACTCGTTTAAGGCCATTAAAATTTGATTGCCTTTGCCACTTTTAAAAAATACTAAGCTCTATCAAAATCGATTTTCTTATCGACTATTTGAAAGAGATCGCTTATTCAGAGCACCAACGACTTTGTTGATCCCGAATCCTAACCATGTTTTGAAACTCAATAAGCTTTTTTATGGTATAAAACAAGCTTCTAGAGCTTGGTATGAATACTTATCAATCTTTCTATTGGAAAGTGGGTTCAAACGAGGCTTAGTTGGTAGGGCATTATTTCTAAAAACTATTGGGGAAGATTATTGAATGGCCGAATATATGTAGATGCTATAATTTTTGGGGAAATAAGTGGATTGTTGTGTCATTATTTTGTCTACAAATACCTATTAAAATACATTCGGTTGTTAATAACAACCAATATATGATTGTCATGCCAAAAGACCAATTTGCGGCATTGATTTTTTTTACTCTCAATTGACTCTTTGAATTCTTTTTTTTAACTTACCGCTTCAACTCATCTTCTCTCACCTCATTGAAGTCATCTTCTTCAATTCTCCCATCTCTCTCCTGAATCCGTGTCATCTCTTCGTTGCAAAAGCAATTGTTCAATGCTCTTTCTCTTTCAATCAAGACACCAAGGACCACAAAGCTAGCTTGTTAGATTAAAACAAGATTCGTACGTAAAGCAAGAGGAGGAATGAAAGAAATCACCACTGTAAAAGGCACTCAACTTGATGTGGTATAAAGATTATAAAATAAGGATGAGAAGAGAAACTGAAACCCTAATTTTTGATTATTACAGGATTATCCTTTGTCCAAGATCTAACCTTTGCAATTGGGACACCACAAACACTTTTGAGAGGAATGTTGTTGTTTGAGGTGTATTTCCAGTCATTTTCCTTCAAAATGTGAAGAAAAAAATAGAATGAGAAGAGAAATTGAACCCTAATTTTTGAAATTGTGAAAAACGTAAATAGGAATCCTAATTTTCGAATTGGGGACAAATGATTAATAGGAACCCTAGATTTCTAAAACCCTTAAACTATGGGAGGGAAAAATTAGAAGAGCAAAACATACCTTATATTTGATGAAGATTGCAAGAGAACATCGAATTTAAAGTCTCAATGGAGATTGCAGTAGGTAACCTAAGCTTGGATGTTTTGGGAGGAAATTTTTATGAGAAGTGATATGTTTTGGGGGAGAGCAGTAAGTAAAAAAGAAAAGAGTCAATTAGGGGTAAAATAAAGTAAACAGAGAAAATTGGTATTTTGTCTGAAAATCATAAATTGGTTGCTATTAACAACCGGAAGTATTTTAATAGGTATTTTTAAACAAATAAAATTTTATTAGGTTCTTCCCTACAAAATTTGTGTTTTATTAGGTTTTTTTCTGACAAAAAACCTAATTATAATTTAAAAGTAGGCGGTCTCTCAGAAGATAAGCTTAATATATTGTCTTTGCGATGATAATATTATTACTTTTATGAAAATTGTATTAAATGTTTGGTAGCATCTAATTGTTATTAGACGCTAATTTCTCGGCAAAATATAAGAAAGAAAGTAAACAGAACTCATGAATAAAATACTGGTATGTAAGTAATTAAGTATAATACTAAGAAGGAAAAAATAGAGAAAATATTAGTGAAAGGTGAAAAGTAATGTGAAAAATGACGAAAGAGGAAAGGTAAATGGGCGTGGATAGCTATGTGTATTTAGATTATTAAATAGCGAGCAAAAATATTTCTGTTCGTCACGGGTAGTCAATTCAACAAACAGAATTTACTAGTGTTGCAAAAGTTCTGCAATCGACCAACAAGCACTACCAACAAAATTATCCACTTTACATTGTTGTAAAGATTCTGCAATCCGCACTATAAATAGAAAGAACTAGCAGGGAGGAAATGATAGAGGAAAAAAGGCTTAACTCACAGCATACAAAATATTAAGAGTTGGTAATTAGGGTTTAAGAACTTAAAAGCAAATGGCGATGGTCTCATTTAAGCTTCTTGTTGTTGCTGTTTTAGCATTGTCCATAGTGCTGAGCACTACAACAGGTTAATCTCTTTGTTTCCACTAACTTAATTTTACTTATTAATTAATTTTTGCATGATTTGATGTTGTGCAAAGTTTGACTTTTATCTTGTAACAGTTGTTGTAAGTATGTACATAAAATACAAGATTATATAATAAAATCTTGTTAGATTATCTCAGTGAGTGAGTATTTCAAAATATGAAATTTTCATTACTTTTTATTAATGTATAATTTGCAATACTAATTTTAGTTTAAATCACACGTTAAGAAACATAAAAGACAAATTATTGCATTTATTTAGAAAGAAGTATCAAGCAAAAGCCTGAAGTTTTAAATTTTCATAATCTCAATTTCCTAATAATTAATTGTGATACACACTAATGCAGCTCATCAAGTGGTTGAAAGGATGTCATCAACGACACCGAAAATGGCAAAGATTTATGTTATAGAAGAAGTGACGATGGTGGAACCAAACTGTGCTAGTATACGTGACTATTGTAATGATCTCTTTGGGCCAAAATGTTGCAGAGACGAGGACCTTATATGTGTTCAAGGCCCTCTGGTTGGAGGTCAGTGTTACAAGAGGTGGTAATAAGATTAATACAACAATAATAAGCCCGTATGAGGCATTTGCAGCTTTTCAATAAGTAGCTATATGCTTGTTCACTCCCAAGCTAAGTAGGGCAACTGTAATTTAAATAAAGTTAAACCTTGTATGGATAATGGATGCACCATGCATGTAATAATAGTGTACGTACGTGTGTGTCTTTGGCATGGCAGAATCAGTTATCAACATAATAAGTTAATGACTACCACTTTATCTCTTGATTGATACTCGAGATGTGTACTGTAAGCTTAGCCCGTGGCCCAAATCTTGGCCTATACGAGGTTTTTGGCTTATTAAGTTTGGCTTTTACCGACCAACTTATTGGTCTAACGAAATTTTTGGGTGTTGGTCCACACTAAAATAGTGCAGACCCACTCTCTCTCCTCACTCCTTCTCCCTTCCTAAATATTGATACTACCAACCCTTGTTACCACTCCGCCTCCCACTCCCTGACCAGTGACCACCATTTCAGCCACCGTTCTCCTTCCTCCTTTCTGAAACCACCACCGATCATCTTTCTGCCATCGATTTCGACCCTCCTCCACTGTTAAAATCGACTCACCACTCCCAAAATCAACCCACCACACCATATCGTCAACCACCATAAATTCGCAAACCACCAAATCGATCCACTAGCACGAATCACCACCTAAACGAAATTAAACTACCACAAATTCGGAAGTTAGTGTTAGAGCCACGAAGATCTTGATTCTTGTACGTTGATTCCATTTGGTGGCCGGGTTGATTGTCTTTGCACCTGGTGGTGGCCGATTTGGGTATTTTGAAACGGCGGTGGTGGAGGAAAGGAGGAGAGGGGGGGGGGGTGGGAGGAGAGTTGGTTCGGGGAAAGATGACGGGGATGGTGTTCAGTTAGAATGGGTAAGGGTTTGAGCTTTTCTTTTTTTTTAATTTCATTTTGAAATCATTAATTTTAATTGCAAAATCTTAAATTTTTCTTAAAAGAATTTAACTTTTCATTTATAATACTTAACTTTTTATTACAAAACCCTAACTTTTGATTGCTAAACCTTATCTTTTAATTATAAAATCATAACTTTGCAAGAAACCTTAACTTTTCATTCATAACACATAACTTTTGATTACAAAACTTCAACTTTTGATTGTTAAACATTAACTTTTAGTTACAAAATCTTAAATTTTGCTAAAGAAACCTTAACTTTTCATTCATAACACTTAACTTTTAATTACAAAGCCTTAACTTTTAATTACAAAATCTTAAATTTTGCTAAAGAAACCTTAATTTTTCATTCATAACCCTTAACTTTTGATTACAAAACCTTAAATTTTGATTGATAATCATTAACTTTTACCTGCAAAATCTTAACTTTTGCTACAAGAAAATTTAACTTTTGGTTACATTTTACTATTGAGCTTTTTACTGGGTCTACATTAAATTTAATGTAAACCCGGTCTATATTAGACATGGTAGTAGGTTTATCATTCACATTTTTTGGGTACGGGCCTGTATGGTATGGCTCCTTTGGGCCTCTTAGTGTCAAGGTCAAAGCCTGATCGGGCTAGTTTTGATCACCTCTAAATTCTATATTGGTTGTAGTGTTGTAGCTTTATAGTGTAATTGTTTTAAGAGTATTGTATACTGTCAAAATGATATATACACCCTAAAACCCATATGTGGAAGGCAAACCTTCTAGGAATAATCCCCTAAACACACCCAAGGTTCAAAAATTAACTAAACTAATAAACTAACATAATGGATCTAACCAAGCTTTATCTCTACTACTAACTTTGCTTAAGTTCAGAAAATGAATCGTACTCTTTACAATACTTTTTAGCTCACCTAAACTTTTCTCCACTTGAGGAACTACATTTTGCCATAAGGCCATATTTCTTACCCTTCAAACAATATAGACAAAGCAGAAATTAGAGAAAGGAGAATTGCCTTCCTGCATTTAGAAATATGAAAACACCTGAACCGTACCCCTGCCCACACAAAGCACCCTTCAAAACCTCTGCATCCATAGCTACACTCAGTGAGTAGATGTTGCAAACTTTCCTGAGCTTGACCACAAATCAAACAAGTTGTGTCAGAGCACTTACCAAAACTAGTCAACCTATCTCTTGTTTGCAATCTATTATGATAATCTAGCCATAATATGAACTTGTTAGGAACGGATATTCTATTCCAAACCCCCCTTGACCATTAACAATAGGGAGTAAACCCTTTGCTTCTCTATATTGTTTACTAATGGAATAATGATGGTTAACAGGCCATGTATGCATACGGAGGTGCTACAATAACTCATCTTTCACTTTGCACAAATTTTTGACCACCCAACTTGCAGTTGTTGGAGCTTGAAAAGGCACCAATTAGACCCTTTAGTGTACACTGCATGAACCCGTTTCACCCACATATCATCCTTTAAAGCACCAATGTGGCATACAGTTTCTCCAACATCAAATTTATTCAATAAACTAACATCCCTCAAACCAAGACCCCCCTTCTTTCTTGGAGAACACACTGTCCTCCAAATTACATTACTCGGTCTAATATATAGCAACAACTGAACCTCTCCATAAGAAATTCCTACATATCAAATTAACTTGTCTTATGATAGTTTTGGGAAGAATAAAAATCTGAGCGCAATAACTATGAAAACTCATAAGCACAGAGTTAATCAGTAAAGCTCTATCATCAAAGAAAAGGTTCCTACCCTACATGCACTTTAATTTTTGTTGGTCTCCTCGAACTAAATGGAACTCCAAGGTAGGAGAAAGGTAGAGATCCAATAGAGAACCATACATATATATCCTATAATCTCCTAACCTTTACATGATCAACCCCAACAGATTATAAAGAGGATTTATGCGTATTTGCAATCGGGCCAAAAGAATAAGAAAAAAAAAACTTTAAACCTTGTAATTAGGTATAGGCAGACATCACTTCCCATTTGCAAAAGAGTACAAGATCATTAGCAAAACATAGATGGTTGAGCTTAAGGGCAATATACCTTAGGTGAAATTTGAAATCACCAGAATCACTTATGAAGGACAATAATATTCTACTCAGATCCATACATAGAACAAAAAGGAGTAGTGATTAGGGATGACAATGGATCAAATCCGAGTAGGGCCCTCCAGGACCCAGATCTGTTTTTCAAACAAGGACCTGGATCCGTCTAAACTTTTTTTAGCAGAATGTTCGAAATGCGGTCCTACGGATCCGGGTACTAAACGGGTACAAAATGGATTCCTTAACTATTTGGTTCAAATAACCGTTAATTAAAGATTTTCAACAACAGAAAAAACTTCATTTCACATCTCCATTTGTTGACGCTCAAGCATTCAAGTTTCATACAACCAAAATCCAACCATAACATTAAAAGTTTAAGATAAATAAACAATAAAGTATAACACTATTACAAATTATTACAACATAAAGTAACAAACTACGGTGGTGAAGAGTGGAAGACAAACGAGCAATGCCGGTAGGTGAAGAGCAGCGCCTGTGGAGTGGTGAAGAGAAAGATTGATAGGAAATCGACGAGTGAAGAGAAATGCAAGGGATATTAGGGATTTAGAGTTAAGCATTTTTTCTGAACTGAAGAGAGATAAAGTTAAATTTGTTTATGTTAAAAATAACTTTAAGACAACGGGTAAATGGATCCGAATCCGGGTAATATTTTAGGACCCGCTGTCTATATCCGTTTTTTAAAGCTAGGAGCCGGATCCTACCTGAATTCGACGGTCCTATTTAAGAGGACCCAGATCCGCGAATCTGGAAAGGGTCCATTTTCCATTGTCATCCCTAGTAGAGACATTGGGTCACTTTGTCTGATCCCTTTCCTAGCTAGTTTATTGAATATTTTTTGTCTATGATTGGATTTTTGTTGTATTAAACTTGAATTAATGCATTGATCCATTTTGTCGTATCAAACTTTAATGTTATGATTGGATTTTTGTCCGTTTTTCGAAAAAACATTATCTTCAACTTGAAAAAGTCAAAGCACGCAAAGCGAGGTAATTCTAACCCTAATTAACCCTAAACTAAACTTTTGTTTGACGAAATATTCGCGGTAGAGATCAAACTACAAATATACCATTAAGAAGTGAAAAATATAGAAATGTATCAGTAACAGAAGGCAAATTTAAGAGTATACCATTGGGAACCCAAACTTAAATGTCAAAGAAGGTATTAAAGACGGTATGCATGTATCACCAAAATGCTTGGACCATATTATAGTAATGATTATTTCTCAAGAACGTGGTTAAGATAAGATTATTTCATTGAAGAAAAAGACGCAAGCTAGCAAGGCTGGCAAGACCTCAAAACTCTCATCCATGTTTTGAAATAGCGCATAAGCTTAAGAGTAGTTCTACTTGCAAGTTGCATATAATTGATGATATAATTATTTTTGGGGATGGTTTTCCTCCATTGTTGCAGACTATGTCAAACTTAACTGTAATGCTATTTATTGCCACATATCCTATATCCAGTAGCCCATGCAGCGTATTTTTTCTTTTTATGAAGAGTAACGCAAAAACGGGAAACGGGAAAGTGGGAAAATTAATACTTCCCCATTACCATAGATAATGTATGGGTATAAATACCCTCTCCCGAATATACGGCCCAAGGCCCAAACGACACAAGGTCCACGCTCACTTGTCTATATAAGCTCCTCATAGGGCTAAGGTAAAGGGATCCACAATCCATTCTCTCTCCCTACACCACACTCTCTCTATTTAAAATGAGTACTGAATTGAGCGTCGGAGAGCCCGTCCTCGGGACACCCCCGGGGGTTTGGGGTTCATGTGCAGGTTCTTGGCCGGAGCTCGGACTCGGACCGCTCATCTCCGCCGGAAAGAGGTACGACACTTTTGGACAGAAACAATTTGGCGCTAGAAGGAGGGGGAGAGAAAAAGCACCCATGGAAACCCACAATTTCCATGGCTACATTGCTCAAACAGCTATTTTGTGGTCTGAAATACTCCAATTCAGACCAAAATCTACAAGATCTACAAATCAAAATCTTCTTCAGACAGATATATACACAGGAAAGATGAAAAATGAAAGGAGGAGTTTTCAGATGGAGGAAGCAAATTAAATCCATCCAACTAAAGCCACCAAAGTCAAAATTAGAGGCAAAAAATAAATTCCATGAGCCCTTGCATTCAACTTTTAACCAAATAAACCAACCATCTTAGATACATATACGTTGGTTGTTGGCCATTCACTCCTTCCATCTAGAAAACCCACTCCAAAAATTTAGAGCAAAGTGAATCTTGATTACTGGCTAAAATGGCAAGTTCCAGGTTATGGGTTAATCGTAGTGATCCCAACTATAGTTGTCATCAAGCTAATCAAGTCAAGAACCAGAAGTCAAGGATAATTGCAGAATTTGAATGAGTTATTATGGGCTCCTTGCTGGAGGAAGCTCAACCCAGAATGTGCATACTCTTTGTATTCACTAACGCCATGAAACAGACACCAAAATTTCGGGAAGAAGAAGACCATTACGCAAAAGCTAAGTAGCCTTACCCAATTATTCACAGTCATATTTAACTCCTTGTATCTGCGTACTGCTGAATTGACGAGTTACGTGAATATTAATGTGCGTACTCTGAAAATTGGGAAATAAATGAACAAATTATGCGCACATACTCTGAAATATAAGCTGTTGCACACAAGGTGCTCGAGAAAATTCTCCAGTGAATCTGCCTACAAGATTTGCTTAGAAACACTCAACTAATGGTCTGCCTATATTAGCAGAACCGTAGAAGCAACTTGAAAACTCGGTCTGGCCTGCCCAGCACATCACAGTAGAATAAACAACAGAGCAGACCCACGCGTCAATCTGCACTAGACGAGCAGAGCATAATATCAGCTTGCTCAGTCGGCCTGAGTCTGCGATAGCCCTGCAAAGTCAGTCTGCGATACTGCTCTGCAAGTCAGTCTGCGATAGCCATGCAAGTCAGTCTGCGAGTAGACCATTGTCTACTTAAGAGTGGGGGGCAAACCCAACTTGATGCGAAATTTAATTCCTATCTAGACTGAGTAGCTTTCCTAACTGCCACTGAATCACTAGTTGACACAAGCATCTCCCAACCCAGATGCAATCTGTCAACAAAGCCCATCGTCGATGGCAAAGCATCAACATCTTTTGCACACAAGAAATAGCCATACTCTGCCGTTGAAAATGCCATCTGAGCCTGCCGATCATGCCAAGTCTAGAACTTGAAAAGCATTTAGATGTTCAGAGCCACGATATTGCCCCAAATCTGTCAACAATAGCCATATCAGGTTGTTGCTGGATTTTTTCTGGTTTTGCTATTCCAAAATGCAGACCCAAAGAAAAGCTTATCAGAGCAGAATGGCCTCACTCTGCGAGCGAAACACGCATAACAGAGTAGACCCCACTTGCAGACAACAAAGTGCAGACCCAAAACTCATAGCTCTGCCAGATTGAGCGAAAATGAATATGCGAAATTAGCATGGGAACCTGCAATACCAGAGTCTGCAACATCATATAAACATCAGTGCAGACCCAACCCAAGCGGACTTCTGATCTGCAGCAAAGCAACCAATCTGCACCAATCTGAAGACGATATATCTTGATCTGCAAACTTCAGATAGGCATTGGAAGCAAGTATAGAGCAGTCCAGAACGCGAAGTTCTGGATATAACACAACATACTCCTGATTTTCCGCACTCTGATCTGCATCAAACAAAGCAAAGCAGAGCCCCACCAACCTGAAATATGGTATTCTGTACAGAACTCGAGCAGACTCAAGTGGATCATATCAAGCTAAGTACTTTGCTTCCACCATTATTGATATCAATTTTGCCTACTTTAATGCAAATTAGATCGAGTTCATGATAAATGTTCTACTTAGTCTGTATTACAAGCTTCAAACATTGATTATTTGTCAATAATTATCAAAAGAGGTGCCAACATTCACTATATTTGATTACATGACATGATCAAATGATGTCTTTGGACCTTTATGTATGTCTAGTTGGGAATATACTACTCTCAAATTGACCCGAGTTCAACTTAAGAGTGGGGGGGCAAATGAGCTTATGTGACCCAATTAGATGCAAAAATTGATTGTAGTGCTTGATTATGAAAGCACCTATTTTGTGAGTCTGCACGTATTATTGAAGGCTTCAGCAGGCTATTAAGCCGCTGAAAAGATATATTCTGTTATTATTATTGCAGACACATCTTATCTTTTTCCTTTGGCAGGATCAAACCTGCTAGAGAGGTATTCGATTATTATTATCGCAGACCCCATCTCAGACGGAGGGCTCTGCCATTATTATCGTTAGCAGATCCTCGCTTCAGACAGAGGATCATGCTCCTTATTTTATTGAAGATTCCAGCGAGCTCTTAAGCCGCTGGAAAGACATATATTATTGAAGACTTAAGTGAAGAGCTAAGTCATAGTTACAAATCGAGCTCTGCTGAAGAAGCAGAGTGCTTTGCTGAAGAAGCAGAGTGCTTTGCTGAAGAAGCAGAGTGAAAGACTTATGTGAAGAGCTAAGTCATAGTTACCAATCGAGCTCTGCTGAAGAAGCAGAGTGCTCTGCTGAAGAAGCAGAGTGAAAGACTTAAGTGAAGAGCTAAGTCATAGTTGCAAATCGAGCTCTGCTGAAGAAGCAGAGTGAAAGACTTAAGTGAAGAGCTAAGTCATAGTTACAAATCGAGCTCTGCTGAAGAAGCAGAGTGCTTTGCTGAAGAAGCAGAGTGAAAGACTTAAGCGAAGAGCTAAGTTCTTTACCGTCATTATTAGCAGATCCTCACCACGGATAGAGGATCCCGCTCCTCATTATTATCGCAAAGCACCATCTCAGAGGGCTCTGCCGTCATTTTTACAGCAGATCCTCGCTTCAGACAGAGGATCGTGCTCATTATCATTACAGCAGATCCTCGCTTCAGACAGAGGATCATGCTCCTTAGTAGATCCTCGCTTCAGACAGAGGATCCTGCTCCTTTTATTATTGCAGAGCACCATCTCAGAGAGCTCTGCCATCATCATTAGCAGATCCTCACCTCAGATGGAGGATCCTGCCCATTATTATTTCAGCAGATCCTCACCTCAGATAGAGGATCATGCTCACTATTATAGCAGATCCTCGCTTCACAGAGAGGATCATGCTCTCCATTTCGCATTAAACCCCCATCCCCTTATCAATTCTTTATGAAAAATAAAATGTCAAAATCAGATAGACCCTTAGCAGACTGAGAAAAAATACCACAGTCTGGCAAAAGAAAACAGGGTCTGAGTCAGACTGAAGGCTGAAGAGGCTCTTCAGACACAAAAGTAAACTATATAATGAAGAAAGGGAGTCGGCCAAAAGGTTAACTCTGTCCAAGAGCCCCTGAGGCCCGCAGAGTGATCGGATGCCGACTCGACTTACCGATGTCATAGACCTCTACCTCTAAACCTGCAGGGCCGAAGACCCAAAAAGCAGCAAGGATAAGTCATAGACACCTAAGGCTAATGGGGACGCGAGAGTTCCTAAGAACCAAAGTGTACCCCGACACGAAAAAGATGGCAGAAGGAGCTAAAGGGCGAACCCCAAAACTCCCAGAATCATCATGACTTAGGGCGTCAAAATACCTCCTCTGCTCTGCTGTTGTTGAATCTTTGTCATACATAAGGCAGAGCAGAAGAGTAAAAGGGCCCCTAAAGTCCCAGCTCTGAGCAAATCTCACCGGCCACCAAGCCAAGTAAACAAAAACACTCAGATATATTGCTTGATAGCACGGCAGACTCAGCATCAGAGCAGAACGCAAGTACTCAGCAGAAATAGCAAAACTTGGCATGCATCAAATAGAAAGCACAAAAGTCAACAGAAGAACGCAACTCGCATTGCCGGAAAAACACTGGAATCTTACATAAAAAGATCTGGCTATAAGCCAAATCAGAGTGCTACATAGTACTACAACAACGGCGGCTACCTAACCAAAAGAAGGTAGCAAATACAGATGAAAAGGAAATGTTTGACTATTTAATTACAAATATTACAAGATAAGTCAGTTAGGATATCATCGGAGGGCAAAAACGGAGGACTACAATCAGTTCAGCACAGGCTCCCAGCTCATCTACCTCAGCAGCTCAGACAGGAGTCACAGGAGGACTGAGGCATATTATAGCAGACCCCGTCTCATACAGAGGGTTCTGCCATTATTTTCATCAGCAGATCCTCGCTTCGGACAGAGGATCATGCTCATTATAGCAGATCCTCGCTTCAGACAGAGGATCATGCTCCTTATTTTAGCATATCCTCACTTCAGACAGAGGATCATGCTCCTTGTTATAGCAGATCCTCGCTTCAGACAGAGGATCATGCTCTTATTATTATCGCAGACCCCGTCTCAGACAGAGGGTTCTGCCACTACTATCATTAGCAGATCCTCACTTCAGACAGAGGATCATGCTCCTTATTATAGCAGATCCTCGCTTCAGACAGAGGATCATGCTCATTATAGCAGATCCTCGCTTCAGACAGAGGATCATGCTCCTTATCATTAGCAGATCCTCGCTTCAGACAGAGGATCATGCTCCTTATTATAGCAGATCCTCGCTTCAGACAGAGGATCATGCTCCTTATTATAGCAGATCCTTGCTTCAGACAGAGGATCATGCCCCTTATCATTAGCAGATCCTCGCTTCAGATAGAGGATCATGCTCCTTATTATTATCGCAGACCCCACTCAGGCAGAGGGCTCTGCCATCACTATCATTAGCAGATCCTCGTCTCAGACAGAGGATCATGCTCCTTATTATAGCAGACCCAGTCTCATACAGAGGGTTCTGCCATTATTTTCATCAGCAGATCCTCGCTTCGGACAGAGGATCATGCTCCTTATCATTAGCAGATCCTCGCTTTAAATAGAGGATCATGCTCCTTATTATAGCAGATCCTCGCTTCAGACAGAGGATCATGCCCCTTATCATTAGCAGATCCTCGCTTCAGACAGAGGATCATGCTCCTTATCATTAGCAGATCCTCGCTTCAGACAGAGGATCATGCTCCTTATCATTAGCAGATTCTCGCTTCAGACAGAGGATCATGCTCCATATTATAGCAGACCCCGTCTCAGACAGAGGGTTCTGCCATTATTTTCATTAGTAGATCCTCGCTTCAGACAGAGGATCATGCTCTTTATTATAGCAGATCCTCGCTTCAGATAGAGGATCAAGCTCCTTATTATTATCGCAGACCCCACTCAGGCAGAGGGCTCTGCCATCACTATCATAGTAGATCCTCGCTTCAGATAGAGGATCATGCTCCTTATTATTATCGCAGACCCCATCTTAGACAGAGGATCGTGCTCCTTATCATTAGCAGATCCTCACTTCAGACAGAGGATCATGCTCATCAGCATTACATATCCACGTATCATCGCTATTACAGACTTGTCTATAGCATTCTAATCTCAGTCTGACTCCTCTGCCGCAAGCAAAGCAGACAGACTGGGGGGCAAGGATACGTATGGTAGGAGGAAGAAAGTAGCAAAGAAATAGCATATTTTCTTTCAAAAACTACTCAAAAGAACGCAAAAAATACAAAACTAGCAGAGGCTATAGGCAATGCTACATTCTTGCTCATCAGAATCTCAGATTGGTGAAGCAACATCACAGACTACGTGAGCAGACCTTCACTAGAGGATGCTACACGGCAGATTATCAGAGCAGACTCCTAAGCAAAGGAAGCTTCGTCTCTTATTACTTGAGAAGATCCTCACCTAAAGGATGATACACCTTAGCTCATTAAAGCAAGCTCTCTGGCTGAAGAGGCTACATTTCACAGCAGAGACTCGATCACGCACAAAGGTCATCATGAAGACATACATGTCCAATATCATGAGGAACCAAGTGAATAAGCCCAATATAGTTCAAGTTCAATCAACGGTTATCACTCGAACTAGGGGGGCAAATTGTATGGGTATAAATACCCTCTCCCGAATATACGGCCCAAGGCCCAAACGACACAAGGCCCACGCTCACTTGTCTATATAAGCCCCTCATAGGGCTAAGGTAAAGGGATCCACAATCCATTCTCTCTCCCTACACCACACTCTCTCTATCTAAAATGAGTACTGACTTGAGCGTCGGAGAGCCCGTCCTCGGGACACCCCCGGGGGTTTGGGGTTCATGTGCAGGTTCTTGGTTGGAGCTCGGACTCGGACCGCTCATCTCCGCCGGAAAGAGGTACGACACTTTTGGACAGTAACAGATAAGATTTAGCCATTCGGTATAAATATATAGATTTGGCCATTACTGAAGATAGCGCTTAGGGCCTGTTCATTTCAGCTTAATTTCAGTTCACTTCAATTTAGTTCAGTTCAGTTCTAATCAGTTCAGTTCAGTTCAGTTCAGCTCCAATCAGTTCAGTTCAGTTCAGTTCAGTTCTTCTATAACCATTTTGTTAAATATTAATTTATTTACTAATTGCTCTTATTATTATTATTATTATTATTTTTATTATTATCTATTTTTATATCATCATTATTGGGTATTATTATTATTATTATCTGTATATCATTTTGTTTAATATAGCTTTATTCATTATTATTACTATTATCATTAGGGAGGAACATAGTTTAGGTTAAAAGCACAAATAAACCCGCGTTTTCAGCCCATAATCCAATTAAATCACGTCAAAATGGTTTTTGATATAATTTTGCACGGTCCGACCCAATAATTTATCACTAGATATTAATATATAATTAAATATAATTATTAAAATAGTAATATTAATTTAATTCTTAGATATTATTGTTATTATATAATCATCATTAGATATTAATATATTAATACAAAGACTATAAAATAATTTTTATTAATTATCATTATAATTATTAATCATTATTATTATTAATTTATGATTATTAATATTATTTATTTATAATTATCATTTAAAAATATCCAAATACAATTATTATTACTCATTAATAATTATTCATTATTATTACTTATCATTATAATTATTATTTAATATTCATATTATTATTGTTTAAATATTATGTATATATTTATTAAATTCAATTCAATTCAATTCAATTCAGTTCAGTTCAGTTCAGTTCAGTTCAGTTCAGCACCAATCAGTTCATTTCAGTTCAGTTCAGTTCATTTTCAATCAGTTCAGTTCAGTTCAATTCAGTTCATTTCAGTTCAGTTCAGTTCAGCTGTTTTCAGTAAATCTAAACAGGCCCTTAGTGCCCCCATCTATTTGCAGTGACAAACGACTGAATGAGACACGGCTATTCACCGAATATGTATGTAGTTTTGAGATGTTGGTAACCATTTTGTAATATAAGCCTTTGTTTGGTATGAAAGATGGAAAGGAAATGGAATGGAAATGGTTAAGGAAGGGAAATGTTAATGACAAAGGTTAACGTTACCACTTGTTTGGTATAAACATAGTAAGGGAAATATTAACCTTATTTCCCTTTTTTGTTGTTTGGTATAAACATAGTAAGGGAAACACTAAATTTATGTTTTCAACCTTTGGTAAAATGTTGGATATAGTCACAAATTTAGTTATTGACATTCATCTTTTTGATTGGTTCATACACAGAGAGGAATTTTAGATCATCGGATTTTTTCACACCCCACCAATTAATAATTAGCTTTATATTGCAAAAAAGAAGAAGATATAATTACTAAAAAATTGCCATCCCAATTGCCTACAAATCAAAGCAAACAAGTGGATGTCCAATATACCAAAAAAAATTGGCGAATAGAGCAACGAAATCAAACAATAAAATCAATGCCAGACAGATCAAACCAAGAGAATCAAACAAACAATGCCGAAATATCAAACCAAAAACTCAAAAATTAAACCAAGCCCAGATTTTCGAATTGAGATTTCAAGAAACAATATATCAAACTCTACAGCAAGTCCAAATCGAAAAAATAAACTCTAATCCAAAAAAATTCTTTGAGCATACTAGATGATCTGTTCCAACTAACCACGAGCGATGAACGAACAAAATGGGATTTTGGGGCTTTTTGACTTTGAAACGACAAGAAATTCGAACTAAAAGAGGTAGAGGAGAAAGAAGAAAATACAAGAGCAATTCGCACGGATTCTACTGAACAAATCGAAATCACAAAAAAAAAAGAATGAAAAAATTATGAAACCTAGAATGAGAGTGGGGAAAAATCTGGTGCGACCGTGCGAAGATCGATCGAATCTCCATTCTTCAGTGTTGGGAGTGAGGTTGAAAGAGAGACATGAAGAATAAGGAAGGAACAAGCGGTAGTCCGATAGATCGTAGTGGAAGGGAAACGGTAATTGTTACCGTAGGATTTAGAGAGGTAACAATTTGGTGGATTGCATTACCCTCCTAACGGTAATGGTTACTTTATACTCTCAACCAAACGAAAGTAAGGGAATTGATTAGATCATTCCGTTACTAGCTGATAAATATATGATACCAAACAAGGGCTAAGAGTAATACGACCAGAACACTTTCATACTGTTTTTCATGTCCTGATTTACGAAGGAAGCTGCATAGCAAGATTGCTACTGCTTGTAATCATACACTTTTATGTGTTTTTCTTGTAGAAATTACTTGATACTTCTATAAGTTCTTGTTAATTTTGTCTCATACACGTAGCGATATTAGTAAGCTCTTATCCAATTTACCTTAACTTTGCTGGACTAAACTTATTTTACCGAAGCAAAATTATTAATGCTCATCTAAACTTATTTTTGCTGAATTACGCTCATACTGAACTAAATTTATTGTCTAAATACTGTTAAGGTGCACTCAACAGGTAACTTGTACAATAATGAAGAGAACCAACTATTTAAAAAAACTTATCCATTGTTCGGGTTAATTAATTACTTTACAAGTAAACGAGAGTGTTTAATACAAAAGTGTTCAAATTAATATAAAACAAACACCGAAATAGAGGAAATAGCAAATTAAAAAAAAAAGAGAACATCGGATAAAGCTCGACAAAGGACTTAAATAGGAAGATTGGCTTTTTAGTAGCTGACATAGAAATCAAGAAGAATATGTTGCGTTTTTCCTTTTCCTTCATTTATTTAAGGTTATTAATGCTAAGAAATTCCACTATAAACGGGAAGTTTAGAGCTAACAACTTAGAGCCATATTTAGAAAGCACGAGAATGGCTAGTTGGAGAAGCAAATATTGACAGCCTGGTTTTAAGACTTTTTAAAGCTCCTTCAAGACTTTCTAGTGCAAGCAAGACATACATGCCTATAAATACCCACCATTTGCACCCTTTATTTCTCCCCACACAAATCATAAATTCTTACCAAAAACCAAAACAAAACTAGTCCCAAATAATGGCAGCATTCTTCACTACCAAAATCTCATCAACCTTTGTTGTAGCAGCACTAGTCCTTACATTCCTAACCGCCACCATCTCACCCAATGCTGCCAATGCCCAACCCAGGCCGATCTCCATAAATGCAATTAATGGAGTTATCAACGCAACACTTAGATGCTCGCTCAATGTGACAGGAGGCGACACCACTGCCTCACCCCTTAGTAATATTCGGGTTACGCTGAGAGATGGGGGCAGGCCCGATACTAATATCGTTGCCCAACGTTTATAATTTTTCCCATCCAAGGACTCAATCTTAGACATGTCAGGAATGGAGTTACGCAAAGCCATGATAACAGAAACTCGAAAATCACCTTTAAGATTGTTGAAACTAATTGCGCAAGGAGACTAAAACAATAAATGAGAACGATCTTACTTGAAGTATGGAAAACGTAAAAGAGATGAGCACTGTGTCGTGGAAACCTCCACTGTCCTTAAAGGTGATTTCGCCGCAGCACGGGTGCAAACTTCCTCCCGGCGACCACCCTCCAGGATTAGCACAGCACCGCCCGTTCGTGTGCACTCACAAGCAGACGGTTGGAGTGACAGAGACAACCCGAATTGAGAGAACAAATTTTAGAGAGAGTAAAAAGAGAGAAGTAATTTACACACCCACACCCACACCCACGACAACGCCACACGCCCACGGCCCGTGCCCGAGCCCGGCCCAGCCCGCGCGCGCGCGTGTGTGTGGTGGTTCCTAGAGTATAGTCTCTAGTATCCAAACAAGAGTTACAATGGTATGGGGATAAATAAACTAAGCAACAAACCCACTATCTTCCTATGTGGGATGCAAGTACCTTACAAACAAAGGAAAAAATGTTGGCATTGAAATACTAAGGAAATAGCTCTAAACCCACCCATGTGGGACACAAACTTTGAGGCTTATTTCCAACAGTTTCTGCGTTATTGGGTCGAAGAAACAATGTTGGTTTTTTTTTTGAGAGAAAAGCAATGCGAAGAAAGTGAGGCTCAAAAACCTCTTTTAAGAGTGAGAGAGTGTGTTTTAACAAAGTCGATGCCGAAAAGTTGATCTTGTTGTCGGAAAATGAGGTTTTGGTCCTATATAACAAATACATTTAATTATTGGATGCTTGTTCATAATTTAAAATATTTTAAAAGGTTCCTTATGGAAAAATTTTCTATAAACTAATATATGTTTGGCCTATATGTTTTTGACAAATTTCGTCAAACTTTCTTCTTGTCAATGGATATAGGGTCAATGATTAAATGTAAACTGGCAAATAAATATTAATAAAGGCAATTGTTTTAACTGAGAGGCGTTTAAGACTAATAAAGAACGTGAAAGCGATAAATGGCACACAGAGTTTTAACGTGTTTCACTAACAATGTGCTAGCTACGTCCACAAGACCAGAGGAAGAGTATTTTTATTTGGAGAGAACCAGAATACAGATTAGTTTTAGGCAACACTATGATTAACTGAATAGTGAATACAACTATAGGTTTAATCTAAGGGTTTATATAAGCACCCTTAGAGTTAACCGAAACAAATTTGGGCCTAGAACACATAACAGAATATAAGGTTTGATTAACTAATTAACCTTATAATACCCGAAAAGCTAAGGGGCGTTGCCCCCTCACCCCCAGACTCGCTAACCATAGTTTTATCTTAGCTAGTTTCTTTTTTCAAATATGGAATTCTTCCAATCGTCATAAACGTGTCAATATCGACACTTCATTAAACAATTTCTTCATTTTTCCAATTGGCATTCCAACCTTGTGAACTTTTATGAAATTAAGAAGTGCGCAAGCTGTAATAATAATAGACATTCGATACTTTTCGGACATTTGTGGCTCCACCTTCTCTTTAATTAACAGATTTTTAATGCATCTTTTCTTCCTTTTAATTAGCAAATACATTAGGTACCCCAGGCTTTTAAAAAAAAGTATCAGTTGCCCCTATCGTCAACTCCGTTAATTATTAGGCTCAGAGTAAATGAATTAACCTATATAATCTATAATTAAACTAATTAGTGATTAAAAACTTAATTAACTCTACTTATACCTAATTAACCCTAGTATCCTAACTGCAACAATATAAGATAATTTGACACCAACATTGACATGTTTAGTTGAAGGCTGGGACTAGTCCTTCAAATTACTTTCTGGAAAGTCAGGTATTTTGTGTAGTATGGGAGATTGTGAAGTGGATTTTGTGGCTTTGAATTTTGTGGTGGAGAATTTGGTGGTGGTGGTCGGGTTATGGACATGTGCCTGCTGACTAGCTGATTTCACAGAGAACTTCACCTGCTGAGTTTCCTTCTTAGTCTTGCGTGCGGTCTTTTTAATATCCTGGGCTAATATGAAATTCACTTTGTCTTTCCTTCTCATAAATCAAATAAGTTGTCTACCCGGTCGCAACAGTGGCAAAATTTGATAGGTGAGTCGTGTACCATAAAAAATAGATTTACAGGTCTCTCTACTAATGTAGTAAGGCGAACAGGATCGAACCCACTGTGAGAAGACATTACTAGTTAAACTGAACTATCCTACTACACTCACTAATAAAAATCTAGCCCGTTTCTTCAGCGACATCACCATTAATAAATTACCCAGCCCATTTGGCGGGGCTACTACAACTTTATATACACTTGGATTCTCAAGCCAATTCTTCAACCAAAACGTGCCCAAGGCCTGTGGGACATAACCTCAGACCTTCATAACTCAGTACCGACGCCTCCAAACTCGTCTAATCTAGTGTGAAAATTATAAAGTGGTAGAAACTAGAAAGTAGGGAACTAACTACCTAAAACCTACATTTCTGCATAAAACCACAAAAACACAACTCGATAGAGAAGTTAACATAAATTAGCTATTAAGAGCACAATTGATGCACATTTTAGCTCAGAAGTAGGAGAAAAAATCATTCATAAAATCCTAATATCAAATTGGCTCGACAATTTCATGACAATCAATATAGAACAGGTGCAGGGTAACAGAAGATATGAATGTTATTTAGGTAGAATATAATGGATTATGGAGCTGGCCTTATGTACAATATATGCATGTTCGTATAAATGTATAATTTTTGTTTTTTAGATTCTTATGCAACAACAAAAGTACTTTGCATTAGAGAATTGGCTAGAAATCTTATCAAGTGTGTAATGTCATATTTGGGTGAAGTTGTGGGTGTGGATTACTACATGTGTAAGGGTTTTAATCTCACATTTGAATAAATTTAAGGGGTTAAATAATCACTTTCAGCACTCTTAATTTAATCGAGAAGTGCATCTAAAATTTTGGGTTTTGGAAAACGTTTAAGTGCATTTTTTCTTTTAATAAGGTTTATTAGTGTTAAGTCGTGTATGGGTTATGGGCCTTTATGGCATTGACTGGTTTGGAGGTTCCAACTGGCGTGATTCCTAGGAGGTAGGGGTCTAGAGATGTTTCATTGAGAGGCTTTGACAAACTCCGAGGCCGTGGAGTAGGCTCTAACTAGATGACCCTAGTTGTTGATAGGGGAATATATCTAAAGATGTTACTTACTCTATTTTGAAATTCTTGCAACCCTTCAAAAAATGGATGTTCCAAAATACTTGCAACAATATTTTTCCTTTTTTAGTAACTTTTAGTGCGTAAATAGTCAGTTTTACCCTTACTCAAAATATTTAACCATGTTTAATTGTCCTAATTAACATACTTAATACTAATTAATCTACTTAATGGTCTCTTTAATGGTCAGATTTACTCTCTCTCTCACCACTATAAAACCACTACCACCACCCTACCTAGCCACCACCACCACCTAAATTCATAACTAAATTCGCAGTCACCACCACCATCCAACCAAGCCCCATTACCGTACCACTACCGAATTCGTCAGCCCTAAACCCTAACCGCCGAAGATCGAAGAAGAAAGGGAAGAAGAGAGAAGAAATAGTGATCGAAGTTAGTGAGATAGAGATCGAAGAAGAGAGAAGATAGAGATTGAAGAAGAGAGAAGACAGAAAACGAAGAAAGAGAGATTGAATAGAGAGAAAAATCAAAGAAGAGAAGAGAAGTTAAGGTTTCGTGGGTGGTGATGACATGGGGGTGGATTTCGGTAGGTTTTGTGAGGGGAGGTGGCTTGGGTGTGGAAATTAGGGGGCGTTTGGTTCACATAATTCAGGTATTAGGTATGGGTTTGGATGGACTAAACCCATACCATATGTTTGGTTGGAAATTTTATGATTTTAAAATCCATATCTAAAACCCATGAGGTATGGGGATTGGAAACCCTTTTGTGAAGATGGGTGTAGTTCATTCCAACCCCGTAGGTATCAGTTTACAAGAGAGACTAACAAATATTGCAGTCAATAAGCTCCTTCAACCTCATCCTATTTCAATAGTCTCGATCTCTTTCGTGATGTACCATAAAGACTCCACATGTAAAAAATTTCTTTTCTCTAATTATGAGTTAATTAAGTTAGCTTTGATTGTAGATTTTTTATTTTTCTTATAATCATATAATTTTGCACTTTTTTTCTTTTCATTAAAATTTTGTGTTTATGATTTTTTTTCTTTTCTCAAATTATGAAGTATTTTATCCTTTACGTGTTAATCATCATTTTTTAATAAAACAATGACTAACGAAAGTGTGTAGGCTAGTGATTATTTTCCACTGTATTTATCCTATCTATTTTTTTCGATTTTTCCTTCACGGACTATATTCATATGATGATCTTTTTTTCTTCTCAATTTACCACACACACAAGTATATTCATGCATTATTATTATTATTATTATTATTATTTATTATTATAATAATAATAATTATTATTATTATTATTATTATCAACTTCCTAATCACCAAGAATTGTATTCATATGATTTAAGTTTTCTCAATTTTCTAATCACCAGGAATCGTATTTATATGGTTTATTTTTTCTCAATTTGTTGTTCACCAGCTATTGAATGCATATGATATATTTTGCAAAAAAAAATTCTTTTTATTTTCTAAGCTTGTGCGAATTTGTAATACTCCCTCCGTCCCATATTAGATGATACAATTTGACTTGCACAAAGTTTTAGGAGTGTTATTTGACTAATTTATTTTTTGAGAGTCGTTGATTATTGTTATTTGCTTCAGTGTATAAAGTACATGTTGGTGGGGTATTAAAATAATTATATGTGGGACCCATTAATATTCAAAAAACAATATTTCTATTATATTCTCATACCATTTATAGAAGAGTATCAACTAATGTGGGACATACGAATAAAGAAAGTGTATCATCTAATATGCATGGGAAGGAGGGAGTATTATTTGTGGCATAGTTTGTAGTTTGTCGGTCTTGGAAAAATATAGCCAAAATTTACCCTTACTGATGTAGATATTATAACATAATACAAAAAATAGAGGGGGGATATTATTGATATATGTGAATTTTTTTTGTTTGAATCTTGATTTTAAAATATTGTAAACCAAACAAAAAGAATTAAGGGTATTATTTCATTTTAGAACTGACCAAACACATGGTATTAAGAATCAAGTTCCAACCCCATACCACCCTGGTTTGATTCCTTATTCCAAACTCATATCACCTTGTGAACCAATCTGGCCCTCGGTGGGTTCCATGTTGGGTTCCGTTGGTGGAGGTGGCATGGGGGTGAAAACGGGTAGTTTCTATGATGGATTTCGTGGGTTTTGTGGTAGTTTCGTGTGGGTGAATGTGGCGGTGGTTAGTGAGGTTGAACGTTGGAAGAAAAAGGTTGAAGGTGATGAAGGATGATGATGGTGGTCCGGTGGTGGAGTTGGTGGCTGTTATATGGTTAATTATATGCTTGAGAAATTTTGACTAGGAGTTTGTGTTAATCAAAATGTTGCATTTATTTTGAAATCGAGAAAGTATTTCGATCTTTCTAAATTTCATGGCACAGGAAGGGGAATAAAAATCTCCATTCAAGGCCATTGGTCAAGTCTATTCTTTGACATATTTCCCTTGAGCCAAACACATAAGTCACTCAGAGTTGTTATGGAAGGGGTTGCAATAGCCTCCCAAATATGTTTAGTGAGTAAATCTATTACCATGATTAGTGACTAGTTCTATTTTTAATTTAAGATTAAGGTGGGCCTTAGCATGGATTGATCATTTTTATTAGTTTATTTTATTGAATCATATGATAAGGGTTTGATAAGTTTGTTTACATTATCAAATTAAATCGTTGTTAGCCCTAGTTTTTGTTGTCAACGAAAGTTGGAATTGGAATTGGAATTAGGATTTCTTTGTAGCAAGTTTGTTATTTTAGTGCTTGAATCCATCATAGAAATTAAAGTTGGGGTTTGGTCTATCTTGACTTGTCATTCGTTTAAATTATGACATGAAAATAATGGGAATTGAGATTGGGAATTTCATTGACATTGATTCTTAATGCATATAATTTTGTACGTTAGCCATGAAAATAAGAAACATGCATATTCGTTAGGCCTTTTATCGTCAAGAAAATGGTCTTAAAGTAGTTCGCTTTTCGAAAGAATTTCATCTCTTTTAAGCCTTGACTCACTAATAGGAATGTTGGTTGTGTCTAATTAATTCATATTAGTGGTGATGCTCAGTCTTAGTACTTTAATATCATATTATTAGGAAAAATTGAATAACCACTTGCATGATATACACCTATTTCAAAATAACCACCATATTTTCATTTGTATTTAAATAACCACCTCTCTTTTCCTTAACTTTTTCAAATACACAAGTGCTAACGGAATTTTCTAAAGGCGTTAAGTATAAGGCCCAAATTCTTACTAAATTACCCTAACTCCCTCCAAATTTTCACTCATTAACTTACTAATCTATAGTTTGTCCGGTGAAATCATGATTAACATTTTTTAATTCTTTTTTTTTTTTCAATTTTACAAGTTTTTTAAAATTTATATTTTTGATATATGACATGGTAATGAACATAAATTTCGAGACAACATTTAATCGTGTTTTTAATACTACATACGATATTTTCTCAAGAAACGGACATCGCCTACGAATTTCGAGTGCCCCTACAAAACGAGTACCTTCAAGCAGGATTTTCAGGCATATACGTCTCGAAATCCGTTTTTTCAAAAAAATAAGTATTCCGTTCAAAAAATCTATCTCGAAGTACGTGCTCGAAAACCCGGCTTTTAGGTAATTATTTTGTAAGGATTCTCGAAATTTGTGTCCATAAAGGGTGTAAGGCGGTGTCTGTTGCTCGAAAAAATGTTGTGTTCCGTCCAAAAAAGTCGTCTTGAACTACGTGCTCGAAAACCCGCCTTTTAGGTACTGGTTTGGTAGGGATTCTCCAAGTTCGTCTCGATTAAGGGCGTAGGATGGTGTCCTTTTTTCGAAAAAACGTCGTTTTCAATCCGAAAAAGGCGTCTCAAATTACGTGCTCAAAAACCCGGATTGAAGGTACTCATTTCGTAAGGAATCTTAAAATTCATGCCCATAATGCGTATAACGATATAATTTTTTCGGAAAAAAGTCTTGTTCCGTCCGAAAAAGATGTCTCGAAGTTCATGTCCATTAAGGTTAATAGTAAGTGTCTATGTTTTGAAAAAACGTTGTGTTCTGTCCGAAAATCCGTCTTGAAAGACGTGCTCGAAAATCCAACATGTAGGTACTTGTTTCGTGGGAATTTCTCAAAATTCGTGCCCATAAAGGGCTTATGACAGTGTTCGTTTTCGAAAAAACGTTGTCTTTAGTATTAAATATGCGATTAATTTTTATCTCAAAATTTATGTCAATTAAGATGTCATATATCAAAAGTAAAATTGAAAAATAAAGAATTTTTAAAATGTTATTCATAATTTTTAGGGAGGTAGGTTAATTTAGTAAGAGTTTGGCTCACACTTAACGTCGTTAGAAAATTCCATTTACATGTGAGTATATGAAAAAGTTAAGGAAATGAGAGGTGTAGTGGTTATTTAAACACAAATGAAAATGGGGTGGTTATTTTAAAATAAGGGGGCGTTTGGTTTGTTTAGAGGAAAGGGAAAGGGTTAGAGAAAGGGTTACAAGGAGAATGGAGACATTTTCCCTTTGATTTAGTAAGTTGTTTGTTTCAATACATCAAAGGGAAATCCTAGAATTCTCACCACCACCACCCATTCACTTCACCACCTGCTCTCCAACCACCATTGCACCTGACGCAACCTCTCTCCCCTCCCCCGCTGCCGCCTCTCTCTCCTCCCTCTCTACCGTCTCTCTTGTAGATTTAATGCTTTTTGGTGGTGAAGGTGTTTTCGGTGGAAGGCGGTGGTTTTCGGTTGGATGGTGGTTTTTTTCGGGTGGTTGGTTGTTGTTTTCGGCTGGATGGTGGTTGTTTTCGGATGGGTGGTTGTTTTCGGATGGTTGGTTGTTATTTTCGGTGGAAGGTGGTTGTTTTCGGGTGGAAGGTGGTGGTTTTGGGTGGAAGGTGGTTGTTTTCGGGTGGATGGTGGTTGTTGTCGGGTAGAGTGGGCTTGTTTGCGGTGGCGCAAATGTGGTTTTGAGTATGGCTGAGTTGTTTCCGGTGGGGGTTTTGGGTAGGATGGGGTTGTTTTTAGTGGTACATTGGTGGTTTCGGGCGATGTTTAAGTGGTTTTAGGTGATGAAGTGGTGGTGGGTTGGTGGTTTCAGGTGGGGTTTGTGGTGCTTTTGGGTGGGGTTTGTGATGCAATTGGGGGTGGGGTTGTTTCCGATGGTGGAGTGGTGATGGTCATGGTGACCAACTAACCATGGAGTTAGAGGAGATAAAGGGTAAGTGAAACCCTTGGGTGGCAGGGGAATCAATGTAGAGGACTTTGGGGGTAACCATGGGGTAAAGAGAATGATTGAATAGACAATACAAACAACAAGTAAGGGAATTAGCTCACTTGATTCCCTTTCTTATAACCCTCAAACCAAACGCCCCCTAAGTGTATCTTGCAGGTGGTTATTCACTATATTTCCTAATTATTATCATCATGTTATCCTGCTTACTAGTTTAGCAATTAGTTTAAATAGTTCTTACTATCGACTTAGAATTGTGTGTAGCTATTTCATAAGAGTCAACTCATGTTTAGTCATGACCTATTTGTTTTATTTGCGGTATTAAAATAAAATTGTAACAATACTCAAAGTAACTTTTTTTAAAAAATATAATCTCATTTAAGTATAAGATTATAGTATGGTAAGAAGAATAATCCTTTGGACTGCCCTCGCACAAGGCCCCCACTCAGAGGCCATAACAAGAACCGACTTATAAAATTGAAATTTAAGTCAAAGAATCACCCAGAATGATCCTTTTTAACTCCAATAAAGTTGATAAGTTTAACATAATATCATAATAATAAAAATAATAATAATAATAATAGTGTAGTCGCTGCCCCTAAACTTATGAAGAAATTGGCAGATATATACTTCACAAAGGTTACTGAATCGGCAGAATCCACCTTTTCTTTATCTCCTCGACGGTTAGCTTTGTGGCAGTCACAGCAGGGGGATCACACCTCAGACTGGCTTCGGGCAGTTCCTATTTCAGGGTTGGGTCAGACGATGAACCCTAAGACTCATCGTAGTGTGTTGTGTTACCGGTTGGGTGTTCCTTTGTTCTCTACTTCGATGCCGTGCTCTGCTTGCTCCAGGGTTTTTGCTGGGGATGTTTTTGGTGATCATGCGGTGTCTTGTGCTGGTATTGTGGGCATTAAACATCGGCATAATGTCGTTCGAGATACTCTTGTTGATATCTGCTTTCGTTCTGGGATTTCGGCAAGAAAGGAGGTTGACATTGGATTGTCTAGGGGGAACGACGGGGCCCTCAGGCCGGCCGATGTGCTTCTTTATTCTTGGGATGGTGGTCGTGATGTGTGTATCGACTTGACAGGGTCTTCTCCCTTGACCCACTCTGGGTTGTCTGACTTTGTTCCTGGACGTGTTGTTGCTGATGCGGCTCATCGGAAGCGGGTCAAGTATGAAGCTCGTTGTCGAGCTATTGGGTATGGCTTCCTTCCCTTTTCCTTTTCTTCTCTTGGGGAATTGGATAAGGTGGCTATTGCGTTGCTGAAGCGGGTGCAGACTTTCTCGAAGACACAGGATATAGGGGCACGTGCTGCTGCCCATATTTTCACTAGGATAGGGTTTGCTATAGCTAGAGGAGTGGGTGCCCAGATTGTATCTCGGTTGCCCACTAATTTCTTGTAGGTTGTATGATATTTGTTTATAATAATAATAATTATAATAATAATAATAATAATAATAATAATAATAATAATAATAATAATAATAATAATAATAATAATAATAATAATAATTAGATATAATTGAGAGAAAGGACCTTTACATTTGACCACCTTGTGAGAAAGGAATTTCAGATTTTTTTTTTACATTTAAACACCTTAAACATAAAAAGGGTTGCAAGGAGGGACCAAATTGATACTTACAACCTAATTAAACAGTAATTACATATTAATAAATTTTTTTATCTAATTAAAACTAATTATACTTTATTTGGATTGCAAATAGCAAAAAAAAAACCCCCTCGCAAATTTTTTGGGAGCAGAGAGAAAGTGGAAGAGCTGATGATATAAGGTGGAGGATTTGGATTATGTCTTTCTTAGTTGATTTGGTTGCATATATAAAAAATTTGGATTACAAATAACAAAAACAATCCCTCCTCGCAAACGCTTTTTTTGTTTAAGGTATTTAAATGCCAAAAAAATTCTTAAGGTCCTTTCTCGCAAAATTGTCAAATTTAAAGGTCTTTTCTCGTAGTTTTCTCTTATTATTATTACAATAATAACAATCATATTAATAGTAACAATACAGATTATAAATGCGTTTATAAATGCTTGGTCAATAGATTGAAAATGATTATTCCATCTTTGGTATTGGATTACCAATTCGCATTTGTGGCGGGAAGACACTTGCAAGACAATGTCCTACTTAGCCATGAATGCTTACATAAGTTGAATAAACAGAAGATGGCCGCGGGAATAAACCTTGCGGCAGTTAAGATTGATATGAGCAAGGCTTATGACCGAATCAGCTGACCCTTTTTGATAAAGATCTTAACAACGTATGAGTTTCCTCAAAAATGGGTGAAATGGATTACACAATGCATTACGAAGTTTGACTACAAAGTACTCCCCCTGTCCCACAATGTTCTTCCCACTTCATTATTTTATACCTCACATATATTCAAAAAGTGGGAAGAACATTGTGGGACGGAGGGAGTATTACTTTATGGTCAACTAGTGGACCACATCTCTCCTGAGTCGGGTCTGCGTCAAGGAGATCTGCTTTCACCATATCTTTTTATCTTAGGGATGGATGTATTTTTCCGTATGCTGACTCTGGCAAAGGATATCAAGCAATTCAAAGGTTTGCGGATTAGCAGACGGTGTCCGAGCATTAATCATTTATTTTTTGCAGATGACGTTCTACTATTTTTTCAAGCCATCTCGGATTCTTGCAGAGCTATATTAAATGTTGTGCAACAATATTGCAGCATCTCGGGACAACAAATGAACCTCCAAAAGTCCTTTGTGAAATTTAGCCCCAATACTCCGTCTGACATGCAAAGGGTTTTCAAGGACATCCTCGGCCTCCAGCCGGTCCAACACTTTGATAACCATTTGGGTGTCCCAATTGATCTCACTGGACACAAGTCTAGTCATTTCACTTTCCTGGTTGATAAGGTTGTTAGTAAGATTACGAGCTGGGGCAAAACATGTCTTTCACTGATATAATGATTTCATATAGAGTTTTTCCCTTATGTTACAAGCTAAAATGTGCAATATTGACGCTCTTAGGAGCTATTTATGCTAACTATTTCGATATAGTTGTGGTTTGGTTGTTTCATGATATTTTGCAGCGTTTAGGGAAAAACTCTCTATTTTCTGTCATATTGACCACCACACTGTAGCAGGGAGTTACGAGGCATGCTTCAGTACTCTGGAAGAGATTTTCCTTGAAGAACTTGGCTTCAGAAGCCAAGTAGCAATACTAAAAAAAGTTTTTTTAGTATCAGAAAATTTAGTATCGGAAAACATAACCGATACTAAAGACACACTTTAGTATCGGATATTAATTTCCTACAATATTCTATTTACTATGTATTAAAAATCATCATAAGACATCACTTTAGTATCGGAAAATTTTCAATCCAATACTAATGATATAATGGTATCGGATGTTATCCGATACCAAAGAGCATTATAGTAACAGAAATCTTTTTCCCATACTAAAGTGTTTCATTTCAAAACCGCACCTCCTTATTTCCCAAAAATTTCAAAACCGCGCCTCCTTATTTTGAGCGACTTGTTTTTACTTGTACATAACAAGCTTTCTCTCTCTCACTTCATTATCATTATCATCTCACAACCCTTCTCTCATGGCTCTCTCCTCTCACTTCCTTACCCATCATCATCTCTAATCCTCATTATCACCAGTCAACCAGATCAACCAACCACCCAACAACGAAAAAACTCCGCCATTGCCACCGCCATCTGCGCCACCCCACTCCCATCCTCCTCTGCGTAAGTTCTTTTTCTTTCACTTCTAATTTCGTTTACGTATAACTTTGACTTTTTTAGGTTTATTTATTAAGATTTGAGGTTTGTTGGGTTCTAATTTAAGGTTAATTTTGGTTGAATTTCTGGGAAATTTTTTGGGGTTTATTTTGGTTTTCATCTCAAAATTTCATCTCAAAATTTGGGGTTAATTCACTTGACTATTTTTTCTTGTTTCTAACTTTTTGCAGGTGGCGATGGCGGTCGACTTGTTGATGGACAACCGTAGCTGATGTTTGCTGAATTTTATTTTCAATTTCTTTTTTGAATATTTTTCTTGTAATTTATTTGAAATTGTATAAATTATTAAACATTGTTAATTTTTTTCATTTTAATTGGACACTAATTAAGTGATGATGATAATAATAATAATAATAATAATAATATTGTTATTATTATTATTATTATATTATTATTATTATTGTTGTTGTTATTATAAAAGGACAAAAATCATACAACCTACAAGAAATCAGTGGGCAACCGAGATACAATCTGGGCACCCACTCCTCTAGCTATAGAAAATCAAAAACCAAATACGAAAATACGGGCCCGTTAGGTATCACTGCAAGGTTATTTTTTTTTAAAATCATATGGAATATTTTGTAAAAGAGGTTGAAATTAGTCGTACATATTGAACTCATGTTTATTTTGAAAGCTAACTTTTTTGCATTCCAAACCACTTTTTTTGGTTTCTATAATTTGGTTTTTGATTTCAAAAAATTGAAAACTTGAAACAGAAAATGATAACGAACAGGCCCCGAAAAAGTGGTTTTCATTTTTTTGTTGTCGGTTTTCAAAATAAACCTGATTACTATCTGTATGACTAATTTTATGTTTTTCATAGAGTTCTAAAATCATAAATTTCAGAACAGGAAACTGACATTGATATCAAATGTATGATAATTCGATTTTAAATAATAAAATCGAACGAAACTCAATTTACAGTATAACAAATTGTCATCGAGTTTTTTTTACTCCATATTAAAGGTAAGTCCACAATTTAGAAGATCCATTAGATTATACTCCATCCGTTCTCTTTTGATGTTCCCATTTTCCGTTTTAGGTCGTTTCTAAAAGTTGTTCTCATATTGAATCTTTTCCATTTTAAGAACATTTATTTTACCATCTTACCCTGCAACAACCAAATATTTACAACACTTTTTACTTTTTGTCTTACACATGGGCCCACTTTAGAATAATTTCTTTCTCTCTCTTTTACTTTTTCAAAAGCAAAAAGTAGCAAAGTAAACTTTATACTATATAAAATTCAAAAGATTTTCATCCACATCAATTTGCATTGGTTTCCCCCCATATTCCATATCGGAACATCAAAAGGGAACGGAAGGAGTACCTTATATACTTTGTGAAGTATCTGATTAATAAATATTAAATTTATTTCCTAATATGTCAATTCTTATACTCGTGAAGTTTTGAGTTAATTGTTCTACTCCATTACATTTTGATTGTTTTTACCCGTGTATTTACATAAAAAAATATAGCTCAAATGTCTATCCAATAATATTTAACTAATACCCCTCTTATGAACATTGTTAAAACTTGCGATTGTATTTTTTTATGGTTGTTCTAACCCGTTATAACAATAGTATCTCATTAAATGTTCCTTTCATACACATTGTTTTACCTTGTGAATTGTATTTCATTGTTCTAACCCCATTAAAAAGTTTATATTAAAAAGAGTTGTTCAATGTATAAGCAATTGGCAACTTTGTAGAAAAACAGTCAAAATAAAGAATATTATACAATTATAAGAAAATAATGTAGTTATGATTCACAATAAGCCACTTTGTATAAGATAATGCTCTTATTTGCTTTAATAATTATTAGAATAGTATATCAATCTTGTCTATTATTCTAACCCGTCAACTCAATTCAATCTCATTGTTGATATTCAAATTTTGCAAAAGAATAATGATCAAATTTCCTATTTATTAAGTCGTTATGGTATTTCTTTTTTGGAAAATCACATTTAGTTAATATAACTAACATATCTAAAAATAACTCGTCAAAATTTTATAGATATTTAAATTATATATTTTAAAATTCAAAGCATGGGAAAGAATATTTTACTCTGTCCTTTTACATAGATATTATTTCCTATGTATTACATCCCTATTTCTATTTATGTTTTCTTAAAATCACGCTAATTATGATATATGAATCTCAAGATTATTTCTTTCATATATATATTGATTTTTATCTTAATTGTTTCTTATCGTTATTATATTTTATTCTTTAAGTCTGTGCATCGCACAGGCCTTCAATCCTAGTATTATAAATTTTAGCATAATGATGCGATTTTATGTACGCATTAACAAGCGATAAAAAAAACAAACGAGAAAGTTATAAACTTTTGGGAAAAGATAGAAGCGATATGAACTATGAGAAGTACAAAGAGGCTAGAAAAGAAACCAAGAAGGCAGTACGGGAAGCTAAAGCAAATGTAAACAAAGAGCTTTATGCAAGATTGGATACGAAAGAAGGGGAAAAGACATTTGTAGAATTGCGCGTATGAGGGACAGGAACACAAGAGACATACGAAAGGTAAAATGTGTCAAGAGTGTGGACCAAATAGTGCTTGTAGAGGATGAGGAGATAAAGGATAGATAGAGGTCGTACTTTGATACCTTGTTCAATGGTGATAAAGCACAAGAGATCGGGGATGTACACACCCCGCCAAGTATGTTAAATCGAGAGTTTATGAGGAGGATACCAAAAGGGAGAAGTCGTTGCAGCATTAAAAAAGATGGGATTACAGAAAGCTACGGGGCCAGATGGCATACCTATCGAAGTTTGGAGGTGTTTAGGGGGGAGAGGAATCGAATGGCTGACAACATTCTTCAACATGATTTGGAGACAAGGAATTAAGAGTACTTTGATTCCTTTGTATAAGAACAAAGGCGATGTACAAGATTGTACCAACTACCGAGGAATCAAACTAATGAGTCATACGATGAAACTCTGGGAACCGGTGATTAAGCAAAGACTTAGGAAACATGTGAAGATATCAAAGAACCAATTTGGATTTATGCCTGGAAGATTGACTATAGAGGCTATCCACCTCATGAGAAAAACAATGGAACATTATCGTGATAGGAAGAAGGATCTACATATGGTTTTCATTTATTTGGAGAAGGCATATGATAGAGTACCAAGAGAAATACTTTGGTGGGCGCTCACAAGGAAAGGTGTTCCACAAAAATATATAGATATCATCAAGGATATGTATGAGGGGGCAACTACGAGTGTGCGGACTACGATGGGGAGGAAAGAAGAGCTTCCTATTACGATTGGAGTGCATCAAGGTTCTGCACTTAGTCTCTTTCTCTTTGCTCTAGTCATGGACGAACTAACGAGGTCAATTCAAGATGATATACCGTGGTGTGTGATGTTTGCGGAAGATATTGTGTGGAGGCATACATTAGAAGCCCGTGGTTTTAGATTAAGCAGAAGTAAGACGAAGTATATGGAGTGCAAGTTCAGTGAGGTTACAAGCAGCGAGGCAGGGGTGGTCACTTTGGATAGCAAAGTGGTTCAAGGATCGGACATCTTCCGTTACCTATGATCCATTCTCCAAAAGGATGGAGAACTGGATGGAGACGTGGCTCATAGAATTAACGCGGGTTGGTTAAAGTGGAAAAGCGCCACCGGGTTCCTTTGTGAATCCGGCATGCCCCAAAGATTGAAGGGAAAGTTTTACCGTACGGCAATTAGGCCTGTATTGTTATATGGCACCAAATGTTGGGCGGTGAAACAATGCAAAGTTCATAAGATGAATGTGGCAAAGATGCGTATGTTGCAGTGGATGTGTGGCCACACAAGAAAGGACCGATTAAGAAATGAACTGATTCGGGAAATATTTGGAGTTGCATGCGTTGAAGAAAAGATGAGGGAGAATCGGCTAAGATGGTTTACTATTAAAAAAAACATTTATTTGCTGCTTCATATTTTATGTCATTTGCTTCTCATTTCTATTGTGCAGCAATTAGAGGGGTAGCAAATAGAACATTTCTTATTGCTGCTCACTAAATGATAGCAGCCATAAGGAACTTTTTGCTCCGATTTAATGAGAAATAACAACAATAAGCTAGTGCCATAATTCATGAAAATCTCTTTAATTTGCTGCTATATCTTTCAAGAAGAGAAGCAATTGAAAACACTTTTTTAAAAATAAAAAAAAACTCACGGATGTTTCCCATAACCATTTAATTATTTTTAATCAATATTATTACTAGGAGTTATAAACAAAATATATTTTTATTATAAATATATAATCAAATTACATCAAACTATATGTAAATTTAATATAAAAAAAAGTAATCCTCGTCAATCAGACAACTGCTACTCAATCATCACTTAAACGCCGTCCGTCAAAATCAAAATGGCATTTCCTAAACTCTTGTAAATTTGCAATGGGTGTTCAAATCAAAGCTCTCCCTTAAGCATGGTTGAAACCATAGGAATAACAGGAAAAACCTAGATGCAGGAATGAAATTAGAATCCACAAATTGATGAGCCAAGAAATGGAAATAAATATAAATAGGAGAATTAAAACGAAAAATTCGTAATATAAAAGGGAAAATTATGGTATAAATTCAATCTTAAAAAACCAATTATTATGATAATGATTTTCACTATAGATACAATTATGAATCAATCTGCAAATCATAGAAACCCCGACCCTAGTTTAAAACTCAATCTAGCAACAACCATGTAACAGATTCAATCCCTATATTCTAATTAAGCAATGAAAATAAAAAAAGCAAATAATCAAACAATATCTAAGATTCTTTCTCATACAAAAAGATAACACATTAAATACCAGATCTTAATCTATCAGGTCTATTTGTACTTATTTCAATCTAACAAATATTGACTTGCTGAAGCACTCAAATTTATGGAAGCAATCTTGATTTAGCAAATCAATTTCAGAAAAACTTAAGCACTGCACATCATACATAAATAATTACATACCATATTATTATTGAAAAGCGGCAACAGTGCTAAAATTGAGAAATTGGTGATCCCAAGATGCACATCTTAGCACTCTCTAGAAAACCTGATAATTATCAAGCTACCATTTCAAGAACAAATTAAAGATTGAATAGTGAAAGCAACAACCTAACAAAACGGGGAAAAGAGCTGGGGCTTCGTTTGGCACATACCTCGAGAACGGAGGTTGGTGAAATTGGGACATGCAAGGTGAGAGGATAAATGAACAATGGCGATGACAATGACAGCGGCCACGGAGGCGGTGGTTGACAGTTTCGGTGGCGATGAGGAATGAGTGCGATTGCGGAGGCGGAGATGATGTGGTCAGGTGGCGCTGAGGAGAGGAAAGAGAGAGAGTCTGTGAATGTGTATTATCAGGCATTATCATAGAAGTAAAACCGTTTGGGTTCATTCTTCTCTCACACAAACAGGCATTAGCAGAAATTGTTGAGGAGTGAAGGAGAAGTAAATAGTTTTTTTTTGGGTCATTATAGCAAAAAAAAAATCTGCTCCAATGTTATGATCTTTCAAAATGAAGCATTCCATCTAAATTGAATCATGTTTAGAGAAAATTATCGATGTCTGAATGGAATTCACGTAATTCCGTTGACACTAACTCTTCTTTTTAGCAACTAGGACCGTATCGTTCAGGTCTTGTACCACCATTCAAGTTCATTGGAGTCCTCTGCCTCCAAACTTCATAAAACTTTATTTTAACAGTTCCTCTACACAATCGTCGTAGCAAAGATCACTACTACAAAAACACCCTACGGAGTCGCCCTT
This sequence comes from Patellifolia procumbens, assembly GCA_947645195.1. Taxonomy (NCBI): domain Eukaryota; kingdom Viridiplantae; phylum Streptophyta; class Magnoliopsida; order Caryophyllales; family Amaranthaceae; genus Patellifolia; species Patellifolia procumbens. The sequence continues at coordinate 32,013 of CANSGD010000160.1, read as the reverse complement.
AGAATCACCTATTTGTAAAGTTCGACACATTAGCTTTTACATTATGTCCTTAGCAAAAGGTAAAAAATCAATTAGAAGAGTTTTTGTGTCTCCTATTAATTAGCAGGGGACGCCATAGGTTTTTGCTTCTAATATTTTCTATTAATAGACGCATTGGATTATATCTATCATGTCGCTTACTTAATAAAAGGCAACGCAATAGCCTTAAGTGTCCCATATTTGTTGGAGGCGATGGGATAGCAAAATTCCCCTAGTGAAAAAACAATAAAATGAATAATACTTACACTAAAACCAATAACCAAAAACGTATGAAAAAAACAAAACAAAATAACTTTGAATAGTCTTTCGTTAAGAGACCAAAATTGGCTTAGAGGTGAAGCACTATTATCAGAAACTCGGAAGAGCAACTAGAAACGCATAGAATCACAAATCGAGTATGGATCCAATTTTAAAGAACTTTTGCAGACCTCAAACGTTTCAAAATCGTTTCACTTAGCAATGATTTCGTAACCTGCACTCGTCTTCTCTCTCAACTCAAGGTATTTCACTCTCTCCCCCATTTTTCAGCATTAACCCCTAGATCCTTTCAGTTCTTTCATTATTTCATGACTCTCTATGATGAACACACTCTTTTAATCGAGGAGAATTCGTAAGTTTTTCTATTTTTGATGTTCAATGTTTGATCAATTCATCATATATCTAGGGTGCTTTGTGCTCAATATACAGATGAGAGATTTTAGGAGATTCTACTGTAAATGCTGGTCTATTGCTTCAATTTCGTTGTAATTATGCATTTTGCATTGAGAGGAATATCTTGATTTGGTAGGATTTAGGAAATTTAGCATTCTTTGGCGGGATTGAAGCTTTATTTCGTCACAATTGAATAAGAAGATGTTTAATGTTGGTTGCTGGTGAGGTGGTTCTTAGATTTAACCCTATGTATGTACTTCATCGGAGAGCATATTGTCTTTATTTATGAGTAAAGGAAGTTAGCATTCTTTGGCAGTATTGAAGCTTGAGCAAATTCTACGTCTTAGTCTTCCTCGTTTCACTGCCGCTCAAAATAAGTTTAAAACCCTTATTTTTTAGTGATTCCAACGTCAGTGTTTCAACTAGTCCAAGAAGTTTAATTAATCCAACATTAAATAGATATAGAAGGATCTCATAAGCCAAATTAGTGCAGAAACCATCTGTTGATGAGAATCTAATTAGGGTTGCTCAATATGTGCTAAAAATGTAGGATCAGCAATGCAACTTTTCTCAGAGGAAGAGCTGGTCTTTGAGTAATTGACATCTTGTTCATTAAGTAGTGATACAAATATTACTGCTAGCTTTTTCTGGTTTTCAATAGACTTGTTTTGCCTATGTTGCAACCGCTTACGTTGTTTCTGCTATGTTATTCTTGCCTTGATTGCCATTAGAGAAGAGTATTCCCTGCTTCCAAGCTGGCACGAAATTGAAGCTTGTGTCGATCCTCCCCCCCTCCTCTTCCCAATAGTGTCAATTGGAAATCAATGGAAGACCGAGAAAAGGAGCTCCATCTATTTTTCTTCTTTGTTCTGTTATGTGTGGTATAGTTTGGAACTTTGTTTTTATTGTTGTTTATCTTTGGTATATGTAGATTTTTAGCGTAATCGATCATGTTACGTTATGTTTTTTTAATTATTTCTCTTCTACACTTAATTATTTGATCGATATATATTTTGTTATTGTCGTTCTTTTGTAGTTTCCTCGACAGCTGATATCACGTATTTATATAGAGATTTCTCCCTTATTTACAAGCTAATTTGTGCGTCAGTGGAGCTCTTGGGAGCTATTTTGTGCTAACTATCGTATGTAGTTGTGGTTTCGTGTTTTAGTATTGGATTGCAGGTTTTATGGAGTTTTCTCCTTATTCCCGAGCCTTTTGGAAGCAACCACGGCTTTACGAGATGTTACGAGGCACGTAGGATGGCTCACGAGCTTTATGGATAGTTTAGGAGGTCCCAAGACCCCTAAACGTGAAGATTAGAGAGCCAAGGAGTCAAAGGAGGTTTCCGTGCACTGATCGGGCAGAAATGGCCCGATCGGGCGAAGTATTTATGATCGGGTATGAAAGTGGCGGACCCGATCGGGCAAGGCGTGCCCGATCAGATCGGGCGAGCATCAATGCACCAGACCCGATCGGGCATAGTGTGCCCGACCCGATCGGGTGGGGGTGCTGCTAGGTCTCATTGTGAAGCTGCTTGCGAGGAGAACGCCATGGTCCAAAGAAGCACCAGGCCCGATCGGGCGGGCCGCAATATTACCCCCAGGCTGCTGGGCTGCTGCGCCAAGTCACGAGAAACAAAGAAGGCTCTTTGGTGTTTGACCCGATCGGGTGGAGGCCTCGGGCCCGATCGGGTCTGGCGCCATCCGTCGCGGAATTCGTCTTTTATTTCGTAGTTTGTTTAGACTTGAGGGGCACTATAAATACCTTTTCCTCATTATTTAGAGACATCTTTTATTCATCTTTTTACTGCTTTAGACTCTAGTTTATTTCTCATTGTTCTTAGTTCAATTGAAACACTTTAGATTAATTTAGAGGTGATCAAACCTATTTCGATTTCAATAAAAGTTCCTGCTTTCCGTTAATTGGTATTCTTTCTTACCCTAATCTCTTTTATTATTCTCAATTGCTTGGTTTATTTATTTAATCGTTCATGATGCAATTGTTAGGGTTTCATATTAGTTTTGTTGTTGTTAATTCGATTATGAGTGAGTAGTTCTCTTTCTAGGGTGTTAGATAGGAAAGCCATGTTTATACCATGATTGTGATTTAGACTCCTATTGATTTCTAGGGCTTGATTAGGGTGATTGTGATGTGATTTGTTCTTTATTGAGTAATTAACGTTATTGCCCAGTTTCTTTGGTTGCTTGTGGTGAATAGTTGTTTGCACAGATCCGTCTTACGACTAGAGACCTAGGACACGTCAGTAGTTCTGATTACGTTAGTGAACATGCGGCGTATGTTGAACTATGAGCGTTGAGTCTTAAACATAGCTCAACATAGGCTCTAATCCCCCGACTCTTGACTTAGGTTTTGATAATTGTTGACCTTGTTTGATTGGTATAAGCATGGTGGACCGACCTAATGCCCTAGGTTTTTATTCCATCGTTAAATCCTTTGTTTAATTCGTCTTTCTTAGCTTAATCATTTGTTAAATTAATTCCTTCCTGATTTACTCTGGAGTAGCTGAATTGGTTGAATATTGATTTAGAAACTCTGTCTCCCTGTGGATTCGACCCTACTTCCACTGACTACCTAGTTAGAGGTCTGTAGGTTTATTTTTGATTAGGTGATACGACTTTAGCCTATCAACAGCTCTGGGGAGTAGAGTGTGGCTAATATGTCATGAAGTACATGTTCCATATAGTTTAGCTTGTATGTGAAAAAAATGTTTTTCAAGCGGTAATACATGTATTCATATCGTCAAATCTATAATATTTTCCACTTTTAATATCACATAAGTTACTTATTAACTCTTGTTTTTATTTGGAGTAATATTGTTCCTTAGTTGCATACTCTCAAGAGGAGATTAACCACATACGCAAAGCGTGGTGTAGATTGTTCATCGATCAGTGCTTGTAGTTTTGAACCTTGAAGTTTAAGGGTGATCGCAGTATTTTTTTCCATCATTTGCTAAACTTTAAATAATGCTATTAAGATTTTTCGATCAATTGGTGATTTTTAGATTGTAAATGATAATGCTTTTTTGTTATGATATGGAAGTTATGAAATGATCGGATATTTATGTTATTAACTTTTAAGATTTAACATTTCTTTTTAATGTAATGAATGCATGGCGGAACTCATGCATAAGAAAATAGAAGTTTATGTGTCCCCTGCTAGGTTGTAAGTGACACGATAGCATACCGAATTTGTCGCCTCTAAAGAAAGAGGCGATGAATGAACTAGTTTGTTTTTTTTTTGGCAAGAGGACCTATCGTGTCGCCTCATTAATAATAGGCGACACATTAGCTTACTGCTTAATATACGCGTCATGTATTACGTGGTAGGTGACGCCTAAGGGTATGTTCTTTGTGTTGAAATTGACCTATAGTGTTGCCTCCTACCTAAGAGGCGTCACAGCTGGTTGAGTTTTGTATCAGTTCCCAGGCGACATCATAGATGCAGACCTATCGTGTCACCAGCAACAAAGTCGCCTTCCCGTCGACACGATAAGGTGTTTTTGTAGTAGTGTATTTTAATTCCTTCGAAAATGTCATGGACATGTCCTTAAAGGAATGGCCTAGAGCCAATCCACTAATAGCAGAAGCCAAAACAATCAGAAACAGAATTTTACTAGCAAAAAACATACAAATCCAACACTTAGTTATTGAATAAGATAACCCGATCGTCATAAATATCCTCAAAGGAATTTACAGTACCCCATGGTACATTTAGACCATGATTGCTGACATCCATTAGATCCCAACTTCCTCTAGGTCAACGTCGATCACTTATATTTTCCGAGAACAAAATTTGGTAGCTGAGTTCCTCTCTAAGGAAGGACATCACATTCTCACAAAAGGTCAAGAGCTTTATATGTCATCAATAACCTTGCTCGTCAACGCTTTTGTTTATTAGATAGTTTAGATTTCACCATTAAGAGATGCAAATTATGGAGAAGGATGCACATCATGCTCCTAGGTGTACGGAAGGGACAATAAGCATATGTCAATGTAAAAAAAAACACATACATTTTAATCAATGAATACGGAATGAATATTAGTTCATCTTCAATGAACATTAGAAAAATGTGGTTGTGTTTTCTCTCTCCTCCATTATTAGACATTGTGAATTCATTTGCCCAAAATTTTTCCCTCCAAATGTTTAATCGGTTCAATTTCAAAAAAGTTTTTGTTTCAATTAACTTTGACATATGTTCTTCTATATAACTTTATTGTTCATTATGGTTATTAAATATGTTCATTGATTGATTTCAAATTTTTATTTCAAAATAAACTCAATTTCAATTTCAAAAATTTTTTTATTCCAATTAACTTTGACATATGTTCTTTTATATAACTTTATTGTTCATTATGGCTATTAAATATGTTTATTTATGGATTTCAAATGTTCATTGTAAAATCAACTCAATTTTCTAATTAACTTTGACATATATCTTTGTATATAAATTTATGAACATTTGATATCAATAAATGAACATCTTGAATAACCATAATGCACATTAGTATAAAACATACGTCAAAGTTAATTGGAACAATTTTTTTTTTGAATTTGACTGTGATTTTACAATACACATTTGATATCAATAAATGAGCGTGTTAAATAACTGTAATGAGCAATAAGGTTATATAAAAGAACATATGTGAAAGTTAATTGAAACAAAGTTGTTTTTAGAATTAAACTGATTGACATTTGGAGGGAAAAACGCTAAGCAAATAAATTCAAAATGTCCAATAATGGAGAAGAGAAAAAAAAAGGCCACATTTTACTAATTTTCATTCTATTTTATTTTTTTGCTAATTAAGAGAGATATTATATCACCATAAAAAAAGAGACAAATTACAAGCTAGATAATCCATTAGCAAGGGTAAACCAACTAGGTTGGACTTCCCTAAACTAATAGATTCCAAAAGAAATTAACTATACAAGACTGAGATCAAATGATCAAACCCAGAACTATCACTAAGGTTTACATTTTTTTGTTTAACCCCCTTCAAAAATATACACAATAGTAACCTTTTTGACCACCACCCTAGGCGGCCAAACCACACCATTGCCAAGCTTCATTCCTTGCCCACCAAATTAAATATACTAGAGTATTAAGACAAGCAACAATAACAGATTTATGAACTTTACTCCTTCTAGATCTGTTAATAGTAATAAGCAGCCTTTGGTAGCTACAATGACAACTGTTCATATTCAACCAGAGCAGCACTTCTTTAAATCAAAGTTGAGCATAAGTGCAAAGAAAAAACAGATGAGAGTTAGACTCATTACCATCAGCACACAACGAGCAATCACAGTTGCTCACAACCCCATATTGGAGGAGCCTATCTGAAGTTTTAAGTGTGTTGTGCATTACTAACCAGCAAATCATTCTATGTTTAGGAAATGACAGCCTATTCCATACAAATTTATCCCGGTGTATCTTCTCACTCCTTCCCATTAGCAGATCATACATCTTCTTAACACTAAACGTTACTATCCAGATCAGCCTGAGTCAATAAGCTTTTCATATGCTCTTACACTTTACAAACTTGTTTCTAATACCAGCTACTATTAGAAAGGGGACAATAGCCCCACCAACTTCCCTCCTTGATATAAACGGCATGAACACACCTAAGCCAGAGACTGTCTTGCTTTGTTTCCAAAGCCCACACATATTTTGCAATAGTTGCCTTGTTCTAGAGCTTCATTTGTCTAATACCTAACCCACCAGCCTGCTTAGGCTTACAAACAGTATCCCGATCAACATTCCCAGCTTTATAACTATAATAACATCCACTGCACAAAAATGCCCTACAAATCTTTTTCCCCTTATATTCAAAACAGTTCTAGGAGTGATAAAAACCTGTGCGTAGTATATATGCAAGCTTTATTAAACTAATGTAATAAGGATGATTTTAGCTGCATAAGAGAGATTTTTACTACTCCAAACTTAGATCCTACAACACAGTCTATCCACAATTGCATCACAAGCAACAACTGACATCTTTTTGGCACAAACTGGAACTCCTAGATACTTAAAAGGAATACTAATATACTTAAAGCCAATAGCATCCTTAATTCTCTGGATAGTAGCAGAATCAACACCAGCTTTATAAAAATTTGACTTTTCCTTATTTATCTAGAAGCCTCAAGTCTGTGAGAAAAACTTGAAGCTTTGAATCATCACATAAACAGATGGGAAAGAAGCTGTATTCATTGATTAAGATATCTGAACTTTTTTACGATGAAAAATGTCTATTATTTATTCCATACACCTAAAGCAAGATGCGCATTATGCTCCTTGGTGTAACGTATAACCTTTGTGTAAAGAGAAGGGTCCCCGCCTTGAACTTTTATTGTAGGATTCGTTGCCATTCAAAAAAAACAAAAAAGAAGTTCTAATTTTATGTTCTTATATAGCATTAAATCCTGCATGCATCTACATATGCTCCATATATCATTGCTTTATTGCAAAAATCTGAATTCTCAATGGAAAAGAAGACTTTCGGGGCCACTGATAGGTTTTAGTCGTATCGCCTATTCAAAAATAAACCTACGGTCCTCTAACTAAGGTAGTCCGTGGAAGCAGGGTCGAATCCACAGGGAGACAGAGTTTCTAAATCAATATTCAACCAATTCAGCTAATCCAGAGTAAATCAGAGAAGAATTAATTAAACTAATGATTAAGCTAAGAAAGACGGGAAAAATCGAGGATTTAACTATGGACTAAAACCTAGGGTATTAGGTCGGTCCACCATGCTTATACCAATCAAACAAGGGCAACTACTATCAAAATCTAAATCAAGAGTCGGGGGATTAGAGCCTATGTTGAGCTATGGTTAAGACTCAACGCTCATAGTTCAACATACGCCGCATGTTCACTAACGTAATCAGAACTACTGACATGTCCTAGGCCTCTAGTCGTAAGACGGATCTGTGCAAACAACTATTAACCACAAGCAACCAAAGAAACTGCGCAATAACGTTAATTACTCAATAAAGAACAAACCACATCATAATCACCCTAATCAAGCCCTAGAAATCAATAGGAGTCTAAATCATAATCATGGTATAAACATGGCTTTCCTATCTAACACCCTAGAAAGAGAACTACTCACTCATAATCGAATTAACAACGACAAAACTAATTGAAAACCCTAACAATTGCATCATGAACGATTAAATAAATAAACTAAGCAATCAAGAATAACAAAAGAGATTAGGGTAAGAAAGAATACCAATTGACGGAAAGCATGAACTTTTATTGAAATCGAAATAGGTTTGATCACCTCTAAATTAATCTAAAGTGTTTGAATTAAACTAAGAACAATGAAGAATAAAACTAGTCTAAAGCTAATGAAAGATGTCCCTAAAATAATGAGGAAAAATTTATTTATAATACCCCAAAAGCCTAATTAAAACGGGATTAAAAGATAAAAAAATCCGCTAATACGAGTGCGGGACCCGATCAGGCAATGGGCCACCCGATCGGGTCCATGGTAAAAATAATAAACTTTTACTTCTTCAATCCCACGCAAACAGCACAGCACTCATAAGCAAATTTGGGCCTACCCGATCACTGGCTCGATCGGGTCCATGATAGGGTCCCCAACACAAAATGCTCCTTTCTCTTCTCAAATCTCATGGACAGCAACAAACCATGAAGGAGGCCAGCCTTCCCTCTTGCACGCAGCCCAACAAAATTAAGCATCAAACAGCAGCAGCAAATGCACACAAGTGGGCCACTAATGTCCCCCTTATCACAACAGCAGCCAGCAAACTAATATATGGGGCCCAGCAGCATCACGCGTGCAACAATGAAGGAAGAGGGAAGCTGGGCTTCCACCCGATCGGGTGGGCTGAAGGTGCCCAATCGGGCCTGGGGAAAAGTGAGCGCAAATTGGCTCTTGCTTCTTGGACGCAGCCATAAAGTGAAATGAATCAATGTGTTGGCCTGCCCGATCGGGCCAATTCCACCCGATCGGGTTAGTACTAAAATTTGTCTTCATGTTTTCTTTGCGTTTCCACCCGATTGGATCGGGTGAAGTCCGCCCGATCGGGTACGAAACTTCACCGCCCGATCAATAATACTTCGCCCGATCGGGCCATTTTTTCCCGATCAGAGTACGGAAAACTCCTTTTTGACTCTTTGGCTCTCAATTCTTCAAGTTTAGAGGTCTTGGGACCTCCTAAACTACCCATAAAGCTCGTGAGCCATCCTACGTGCCTCGTAACATCTCGTAAAGTCGTGGTTGCTTCCAAATGATTCGGGAATAGGGAGAAAACTCCCTAAAACCTGCAATTCAACACTAAAACACAAAACCACAACTATATATGATAGTTAGCATAAAATAGCTCCCAAGAGCTCCAATGACGCACAAATTAGGTTGTAAATAAGGGAGAAAAGACTATATAAATACGTGATATCAAACTCCCCAAGCTAAACCTTTGCTTGTCCTCAAGCAAACAGAATATGAACATGGAATAGATTGCCTCACCCCATAGATAAAAAGCAATTCAAAGCTCAAAACATTTTCAAGACTAAGAATCGTTCAAGCAGGCATAATTCAAGTTTGGCTAATCAAATCCATCCAACCACCAATCATTCAAGCAATTTATCAAATTCAAGCATCCACAAAGCATACAAGTCCTGAAAAGGCTCTCACAAGGGTGTCACTCCTCTCTATTTTGTGGCAGGCAAAGAATATGCCCGAACACTCACCAACCCGACCATAAATACCCTTCCCACTCACACTCTCATGTGTTTAAGAAGGTTCGATGACGCTCATCCTAGTCAAGTCGACTCAATTAGCAGAAATACTCTTTAACTTTGACAAACTGACTCGAAATCAATCAAATGAACAACGCAGATACAAACTCAAGAAGACTTTATAGGGTTGTAATGGGGCTTAGGCGAGAGGTAGAGGGTACTTTTGGGTAATGTGGTGGAAAAACCAAGAAGGGGGGAGCATAAATCATTCAAACAAGGCCTAAGATGGCCTACACAACTCTCAACAATCACCGTAAAACCATATAAAGTAACCCAACTCTCATAAATCAATGAAAAGCTCATAACAAACCCAATTTTCTAGCAATGGAGCGAATATTCCTTTATGAACGTACGTGAATGAAAGAACTAAAATTCTTTTGAGTTTCCATTTCATTTTTCTTTCATTTTCTGAACTTCATTCACGCAACTCTAAACTTGCTTTTTCTTTTTCCCACTCTCAAACCACAGCAAATACACTTTTAAATTCCTCAAAAACCAAACTAAACCAACAAACCAATCTCAAACTCAACCCATACAAAAGCTCCCTTAAGCTAGGCTTGGAATAATATCAAGTGAAGGCTTTGGGCTCATAATAGGGGTTTAAGTAACACGAAACAAGTCATTAGGCTCAGCGGGGCTAAGGAGGATAAAAGTATATCAAAAATTCACTCTGAAGCTCAAGAATAAGACAAAAGAACGCCTCTATCACAGCAAATGCTACAAGTCATCTAAAATCAGACAAGTACGAAGTCAAAGTCAAGATCAATCCACTAAAGAGGAACTAACACACAAGAATAGACTGGATAATAATATGAATCCAATAGGCTACAAAGAGGCCTCACAGTCTAACCAATTCAGGTACGCAGCACAAAGTGGTCGAATATAATCCAAAAATGCTCGAAATCATAGCAATAAAACATCAAATCATAGCCTCAAGATCACAAATGCCCAGCTATCCAGAAAACAAAGTCAAATCATTTTAAAATAGAGCACAGCAAGGGGCACAGGGAGGCAACTAAACCAGTCATGGGAACCATATTTTTTTGATTTTTTCAGTATTTTTCGAAAGCAGTAAAACTATTCTAGAAAGCAGTAAAAGAGATAGGGAATACAAACAGAACTCCTCTCCCAAGCTGAACTTGGCAGTGTCCTCAATGCCAAAAGGTGATAAGGACTATGCTAAGAGGAAAAACATTGTTAGTACCCTCACTCTCGCTCACAAAAAGAAGAAAAATAAAAAGAATAAAAAAAATGAAAAGAAAAGGAAAAAAGGGAAAGTATAATACGAGTTGCCTCTCGCACAGCGCTGGTTTATAAAGGTCCCGCACGACCATAATCCGCCCTCTCTCAAATAGGAGGGGCGTGGCAGTGAGTGCCACGCTCATCAAATATCTTTCTCCTCCAAATGTTCTTGGCAATGCCTCCAAACGGTGAGGCAACCTTAGGTGGAATTGGAACCTTCTCCACACCTACTTCATCCAAAACCTCATCCCTGCAACAAGATTGTTCAAGCATAGGTGCCTTAACAGCATTGGTTAGTTTAAACATCACTTTATCATCACCAACACTAAGAGTTAAAGACCCAGACTTGACATCAATTACAGCTCCAGCAGTACACAAAAATGGCCTACCCAAGATAATAGGAATCTGGGCATCCTCATCCATATCTAACACCACAAAATCAACAGGGATATAGAATTTCCCAACCCTAACAGGAACGTTCTCTAAAACACCTAGAGGGTATTTTATATAACGATCCGCCATCTGTAGAGTGATTTGTGTGCATTTAAGTGCTCCCATGTTCAGTTTCTCAAAAATAGATAATGGCATAACAGAAACAGAAGCACCTAAATCACACAAAGCCTTGTCAATAAAAATAGGTCCTAGATGGCAAGGTATAGAAAAACTACCAGGATCTTTTAACTTTGTTGGGGTTTTATTTTGGATAAAAACACTACACTCTTCAGTAAGAGCGACACGTTCTACCCCACCAAAGTCTCTTTTCTTAATGATCATGTCTTTCAGAAATTTGGCATAAACAGGCGCTTGGGTAATTAAATCTGTGAATGGAATTGTTACCTCAAGGTTCTTGACCATAGCCAAGAACTTACCAAACTGCTGATCGACCTTGGATTGTTGCATCCTGTGAGGAAAAGGTAGCCTTGGTGTAAAAGGCGTTTCAGAAACCTTCTCCTTTTTCTTCCCTGTCTGTTCAGCTTCTGCAGACAAATCGACTTCAGGCGTCGAATTCTTCCTGTTTCCTTCCTCCACCACCCTCTTCTTCCCTGCAGTTGGGGTAACCTCATCAACGGGCACTGGAGGAGCATCATAAGCTATGCCACTACGAAGAGTGATGGCATTCACATGTTCTCTCTGAACGGGTTGCCCTGGCAATTGTCCCTGCTGCCTCTGCACATTACTTTCTGCCAACTGAGCAACTTGATCCTCGAGAAGTTTGATATGCTTCTCTTGGTTCCTCCGTGCTTCCTCATTTGCCTTTTGCATAGACAATATCAGTTTCATCAGTTCAGAATTGCTAGGCTCTTGTGGGTTGTTGTTTTGTGGAGGTGGGGTGTGGAAATTTTGTAGAGTTTGGAAGTTATTGGGATGATGGAAGTTTTGTGGTGGTGGTCTTTGGAAATTTTGGGGGGCTTGGTAGTAAGAGGGCTTGGGATGGTTTTGTGGAGGGTGGTGGTTTTGTGGGTTTTGGTAGCTATGTGGAGGTTGGAAATTTTGTGACCTTTGTTGAAAGGCATTTGCCTGCTCCATCTGAAATTGACTGAACTGACAGTCATGCCCAAAGTGACCCTGAATACCACATACCTCGCAGTAAGATGAGGTAATGGGTGCTACTGCAGACATAACATTGATACTCAAAGGCGGAGGTGTCGAACTAGAAGACTTCATTAGCTGCTGAGTTAGTTGCGCCATTTGAGATGTAAGCAATGAAATAGAGTCAACTTCAAGTACCTTCTTAGTCAAATTCCTAGATGATGAATGGTCATTGGCTGCAAGATTTGATATGAATTCATATCACTCATCAACTGCCTTGTCTAAAAACACTCCTCCTGCAGACGAATCAACAATACACTTCGTCTGAGGCTGCAGACCATTGTAGAATGTCTGCGTCAAGAACCATTTGTCCATATTGTGGTGTGGACACTCTCTCTGTAGATCTCTAAACCTAGCCCACGCTTCCCGTATTGTTTCATCAGGCTCTTAGGAAAACGTGGCCAGTTTATTTCTGATTTCTGCTGTTTTAGTGGGTGGGTAATACTCTCTCAGAAATGCAGCAGAAATCTCACTCCATTCGGTTTCCTTCACATCATTCAACCATTTTTGGGCTCTATCTCTCAGTGAAAACTCGAACAACATGACTTTGAGTTGATCTGGAGTGACGCTGGCATGTTTAACGGTTCGACAAAGTTGTTGAAACCGCTGCAGATGATTTGCCGGATCTTCAGTAGGATGCCCACCAAACTGATTTTGCTGGACCATGCTGATGAGTCCAGGCTTAATCTCAAAATTTGCCGCGGCAATGGTGGGCATGGTAGGTCCAGTGGAGAGACCATCTGGGTTGGGCACCCCATACGACTTCAGTGATTTTGACATAACTGAACTCAAGGTGTCTGTTCCAGAGATGTTCAGCTAAACAGACTGCTTTTCTTTCTGCTTTATTTTTCGGATCCGCCTGATTGTCCTAGTAAGATCGGGGTCCGCTGGAATTGGGGAACAGTTTCTTTGGGACCTGGGCATACAAAAGAAATAAGAAGCAGCAGTAAAACGTACCTCGATTGAAACAATGAAGTTCCAATGAGGTACAGAGAAGTAGACCAAATAATCAAATAAAAATTTAGAAAACTAGCCGTCTCCCCGGCAACGACGCCAAAATTTGATAGGTTTTAGTCGTATCGCCTATTCAAAAATAAACCTACGGTCCTCTAACTAACGTAGTCAGTGGAAGCAGGGTCGAATCCACAGGGAGACAGAGTTTCTAAATCAATATGCAACCAATTCAGCTACTCCCGAGTAAATCAGAGAAGAATTAATTAAATTAATGATTAAGCTAAGAAAGACGGGAAAAATCGAGGATTTAACTATGGACTAAAACCTAGGGTATTAGGTCGGTCCACCATGCTTATACCAATCAAACAAGGGCAACTACTATCAAAACCTAAATCAAGAGTCGGGGGATTAGAGTCTATGTTGAGCTATGGTTAAGACTCAACGCTCATAGTTCAACATACGCCGCATGTTCACTAACGTAATCAGAACTACTGACATGTCCTAGGCCTCTAGTCGTAAGACGGATCTGTGCAAACAACTATTAACCACAAGCAACTAAAGAAACTGCGCAATAACGTTAATTACTCAATAAAGAACAAACCACATCATAATCACCCTAATCAAGCCCTAGAAATCAATAGGAGTCTAAATCATAATCATGGTATAAACATGGCTTTCGTATCTAACACCCTAGAAAGAGAACTACTCACTCATAATCGAATTAACAACGACAAAACTAATTGAAAACCCTAACAACTGCATCATGAACGATTAAATAAATGAACTAAGCAATCAAGAATAACAAAAGAGATTAGGGTAAGAAAGAATACCAATTGACGAAAAGCAGGAACTTTTATTGAAATCGAAATAGGTTTGATCACCTCTAAATTAATCTAAAGTGTTTCAATTAAACTAAGAACAATGAAGAATAAAACTAGTCTAAAGCTAATGAAAGATGTCCCTAAAATAATGAGGAAAAAGGTATTTATAATACCCCAAAAGCCTAATTAAAACGGGATTAAAAGATAAAAAATCCGCTAATACGAGTGCGGGACCCGATCGGGCAATGGGCCACCCGATCGGGTCCACGGTAAAAATAATAAACTTTTACTTCTTCAATCCCACGCAAACAGCACATCACTCATAAGCAAATTTGGGCCTACCCGATCACTGGCCCGATCGGGTCCATGATCGGGTCCCCAACACAAAATGCTCCTTTCTCTTCTCAAATCTCATGGACAGCAACAAACCATGAAGGAGGCCAGCCTTCCCTCTTGCACGCAGTCCAACAAAATTAAGCATCAAACAGCAGCAGCAAATGCACACAAGTGGGCCACTAATGTCCCCCTTATCACAACAGCAGCCAACAAACTAATATATGGGGCCCAGCAGCATCACGCGTGCAACAATGAAGGAAGAGGGAAGCTGGGCTTCCACCCGATCGGGTGGGCTGAAGGTGCCCGATCGGGCCTGGGGAAAAGTGAGCCCAAATTGGCTCTTGCTTCTTGGACGCAGCCATAAAGTGAAATGAATCAATGTGTTGGCCTGCCCGATCGGGCCAATTCCACCCGATCGGGTTAGTACTAAATTTGTCTTCATGTTTTCTTTGCGTTTCCACCCGATTGGATCGGGTGAAGTCCGCCCGATCGGGTACGAAACTTCACCGCCCGATCAATAATACTTCGCCCGATCGGGCCATTTTTGCCCGATCAGAGTACGGAAAACTCCTTTTTGACTCTTTGGCTCTCAATTCTTCAAGTTTAGAGGTCTTGGGACCTCCTAAACTACCCATAAAGCTCGTGAGCCATCCTACGTGCCTCGTAACATCTCATAAAGCTGTGGTTGCTTCCAAATGATTCGGGAATAGGGAGAAAACTCCCTAAAACCGGCAATTCAACACTAAAACACAAAACCACAACTATATATGATAGTTAGCATAAAATAGCTCCCAAGAGCTCCAATGACGCACAAATTAGCTTGTAAATAAGGGAGAAAAGACTATATAAATACGTGATATCAGCTACCCAACATTTTTTTCATCTCAATTATTAAAGCTATACAATGTTCGACTTGCAATTGGGTTTAGCCGTTTAGGTGCAACTTGCAACTGGGCTTAGCCGTTTAGGTGCAACTTGCGATTGGCTTTAGGTGCAATTGCCGTATTATCTCTTCTACCACATTTTTAGTTCCCTTTATATTGGGAAACTTGATGACTTGGAGATCAATAACTTTATAAACGGGGCATGTCAATACTTTTTTCGTCCCAATTTATTTGCTACATTTTCTTTTTCTCCGTTTTTAAAATACGATTTTAAAAACTAATATCTTAAATTTGGTATAGGAGAAAAATTACAAAAATTATATATTTGAAATGTATGTATTAAGCCGAATCAACAAGATCTCACATGAGTATGTTTTCTATTACGTGTATTTACTCTAAGACAATCAAAGTGGTAAAATAAATAGTGTTCAGTAGTAATTTTTTGACCCACTTAACTCCTAAAGCTTATTTCAAGCTGCCGCTGATCAGGTTGAATTGACCATCTTTCCACCGAAGAGTAGGACTTTAGTGTATCAAGATCTGGTAAAACAAACCCAATCTAAATGACTTGATTCTAGATCTGCATAATTGCATTAGTGTAGACTCAAACTCGACACAATATCGGAAATAACTCGATCCAAAATCTAGACTGAATTTGACCCGATCCGAAATAACACGATTTGGATCAACTCGAACTATACCTTCAACTATAGTTCGCCAATACAAAATGAACCAAATTTCATTATTATTATTAATTTAATACTTTTTTATTTACTTCCATGCTAGTTATATTTATTATTCTTTGTAATCACTGACGCGAAGTATATTATTTTAATAATTACCAAATTTCTAAATTAAATATTGATTTCAAATATTGACTGTGTTTGAAACAGAGCAGATCCAAATGGACAGTTCAGTATATAATAAGACAACATGTAACATACATGACCCCAATCAGATCCAAAACAAAGCTGACCCGCATCCGACCCGATTGCCACCTACAAATATCAACACTCTCTTTAAAAGTAAGCCGTCAAATGTTAAAAGTGAAATATCAAAATATAATAAATGAAATACTAGAAGTTAAAAAATTTAAAAGCAAAATGGAAATTGTAATTTCGGAAAAAACTCTTGAAATGAGATTTATAAGTTTATAAAAGAAGATATCACACTTAAAAAGCAAGACTTTACTTTGAGGTACATCGCATACTTTCTTGTGTAAATTCGCATGTTTGTCGGTTTTCGTATTCCATGAATGTAAGATTCTAACGATTTTTCCTTAGAAAAAAGCTAAACAAATTAATGATTGGTTAACTAACATGAAAACGAATCGGCATATATTACCTGACTTTATTATAACTAGACTTATATGCACACAATGCATACAGAATTGGATAAAATTTTACATAAAAATATCACATTTAGTTTATTTAGGGTATTTTATATTTCTTAATTCAAAATTTAATAATGTGAAAAGAGTTAGTTATGGAGAGAGTTTTTCTATTTAATTTGGTGTCCCCCACCGCTTCCCTTATACAATACTAGTGTTCTATGCACGCTATGCGTGCGAAAGCATGTAGAAAGTTGAATTAATTGCATAACAGAATCTTATAACTTGAAATAAAATGCAAGAAAAACATGATGTCAAAGTTTGGTAAAGCCAATTATTTTAGCACGGCAACATTATTATAGCAAAGAAAGTAAGTAAATTAAACCCATCAAAAAAATCCTTACTTGTGATTAATAGCCGCAAAAAATGTAAACGTTGCTCTCATAATCGTTGACTAATAGTATCCTTATTCAACCCACAATGCATATAAAAACGTAGAAGAAGGGAGAGAATGACTTAAGTAATTTAAAATGTTGATTATTGTAAATATTGATACTAAAAAAAGACTTCAGAATTTAGAGTATTAGAGTCGATAATAAAAATAGTGACTTAAAACATGGATATAGAACAAAAAAGAATGCATTGATCGTAGAATTTCGTCAAAAATTGGATCAATAACTATGAGGTTCATTAAATATTTGCTAACAACATTTAAACCAAAATGAAAATCGAAGAAACTTGCGAGAATAGATTAAAGCCAACAATGAGATTTCCTCTTTGTCTCCATACATTTGCACCCTCATCTCTCTTAGACTTGCTTTTTTCCCTGAATTTCATCAAAACAAAAACCTAGCTCAGTAACATTTACTCAAAAGAATATCTTCCTTTCACATACAAATTGTTGAAATTTCTAATCAACTACGTAAAATATAATAGAAATTTAAGAACATAAAAGAGCAGCATGAAACACACTGACTTTTATATGCAGTTTCTAAATACAAACCACCGATTATACAGAAACTAAAGAAACCAAGAGAGAATACCTGACTCGAATTTACCAAACAGAGAGCAACATATTTGAGGCAAAAGAAGATACCTGACAACACTCTAGGGGTGCTCGGGCACCCGGAAAGGCGGATAGACGCTCTTGCAGCTAGTGGGTACTCGGGTTTTACTGCAGATTGCAGCAACCGGAGAACTGTGTACTGGCCATCTACCACCAATTCATACAAATGAAAGAAAGCACCTACCGCCATCATCATAAATCCATCACCTTTGTCTAAATAAATCACTTTTTCTTTATTAAAACTCTAAATGCATGTAACAACTATATGCTCTTTTTATAGCCAGATATTGGAGACATTTCTCAATATAAGCAAAAACCATTTTTTTTCGGAAAAAGTCTTTTATTATTAGGGCCATTAAAAAATGTGAAACAACCTCCAGTCTTTTATTATTATTTTTTTCTATTTTCTTTTTTGGATTTTAACTAATTAAACGTAACTTATTGTTTGTAGAAGTTATTAGATTTTTTTCTTTTTTTTCTTTTAAACGTAACTTCTTGTTTGTAGAAGTTATTAGATTTTTTTCTTTTTTTTCTTTGTCTATTTTTGGTGTCCTTCCACCCGTTGCTTTATATAATAGAGATAGGGATGGCAACGGGTGGGATTTGGGTCGGGTGAGCCATCACCCGCATCCATCACCCTGTTAGACCAACTCTCATCCATCCGTCAACCGATTAGACCATCACCCTCATCCATCCATCCACCACCCGCGGGTGAACCGGGTGGACAGGGTGATCATCCATTTAAGATAATTGAATGAGAAAAGTTAAATCAAACTTGTAAAATCACAATTTATATATTAACTTCATGTCTAATTAAGATTAGTTAAGTTTATGGAAACATGTCGATAGTAATCAAAAGAGAAAATTATTATACTAATGTAGATAAAATGATAAATATTTAAGAAAATGTAAGAAATGGGTGACGGAGTGGGTGATAAACGGGTGATGGATCGGGTGATGGATGAGATTTTCTCACCCTAGTCCATCCATCACCCGTTACACATTCACCCGTAACCCGTCCATCATCTATTTAACTCGGTTTTTCACCCTTTTATTTTTTTCGGGTGGAGCGGGTGATGGATCATCCATTGGATATTGCCATCTCTAAATAGAGATAAATGATTTATCATGAGTTAGGATTTTTATTTACTATCCCTGCATGCACGCAGTGCCTGTACAAATTTTCGGAATGGTCAAAGTTTTTGGTCTCGAACAAAAAATACGTATTAGTCTGCGATTTCTAATTTATTCGCACCTCTAATTCAGAAGTGAGATATCTACTCTCTTTTATCTTGTTTTTCTATCTTTCCAAGCAAGTCTATAATTTTTTTTTAATATAATTTTTTAATGGCTACCCTCTTCTCAAATAGAATAGAAATTTAGTAAAAGAAGAGGGTGGAATTATAATTTCATATCCTCCCTTATAATAGAGATTTCTCTTTTTATTGTCATATCTTTTTACCTTAGTTATTTCTATAAAAAAACATGTCCTCTTTCAATCCATATGCACACGATGCATGCGAAAGTGTGATATGTAAAAATGTTGGAAAAATCGTATTAGAATTTCTCCAGTGAATTGTATAGATTTTTTCCTGTTTTTAACAAATAATCGTTGAATTTTTGAGTTAATTATTTAGGGGTCTAATTGTAATGTCAAAAGAATTTAAAGAGTGAAACAATGTAAAATACATAAAAGAAAAT
Source organism: Patellifolia procumbens (assembly GCA_947645195.1). Lineage (NCBI taxonomy): Eukaryota > Viridiplantae > Streptophyta > Magnoliopsida > Caryophyllales > Amaranthaceae > Patellifolia > Patellifolia procumbens. The sequence goes on along the minus strand of CANSGD010000160.1, from coordinate 12,619 downwards.
GAATAATAAATTTTGGAGAATAGATTAGCAAAAATGCTCTGAAATTCATTAAAATGCCAAGAAAGACAATAAAAAATCTACAAAAAAGATTAATAAAATATGACATTTAAAGCGAGCGAGAGAGTAGGAAAGTACAATGAAACAATTATAAAAAGGAACGCTCAGTGATTTATGAACAAAAAAAATTAGTTTAGAGTAAATGGCTACGATTGAAAATAAAAATGTAAAAAAAAACTTAACTTATACAATTAGTAATTAGAATTTTCCTATTTTTGGTGTCCATTCCCTCCTCTTTCCTTATATAGATGAACTCTTATTATAAAATGTACACATACCTTATTTGTCAAAATATGATACTCCCTCCTTTTTTTTAATATGCATATTTTACCATTTTGTGATGTTTTTTTTAATATGCACCTTTCTACCTTTTTCCATAAATGAAAGATTAGTACACCTAATTATTACACTTCTATCCTACTTTTTCTTTCTTTCTCTCTACCTTTTTCACTTTTTCCTTACTTTTACTAACATTATCTCTTACTTTTGCACTTTTTCCTTAGTCCGTACTCAAAAGTAAATATACATATTAAAACAACGGAGGTAGTATTAGATTGTAACCCTTCCGTTCAATAAAATTCTCTTTTTAGGTTGCAGATGAGCGACTTCACATTTTACATCATTATTATCTTTAGTTGCAAAATAATAATAATAATAATAATAAATAAAAAAAAACTAGATAATCTTGATGCACTTAATGAGACGAATGAATAAGATACTATATGACAATAGTTTTCTTTTGAACGGAATTCAAAATTTCCCTTGATTTCTCAATAATAAAAAGATCTCAAAGAGAAAAATCTTTAGAGTATGGAGGAGTATAAAATCCGGATAGGAATATGACTACCCTCATTTGACATATATGTGTACTTATACTCATTTATATATATTTATCTATCTATCTATCTATCTATATATATAGAAATAGGATCAAGTGAAAACTGTTTTCACCGTGAAAACCAAATAACGGAGTATATGTTAACATAAAAGGGGTACGCGTGCATACATTAATGATATTTTGTGAATACTGACAACTTTCATGTTAGCAGCACAACTTTGATGTTAGAAGCACGAGGACCCCTTCTAAATCTTATATGTACCCCTTTTTTCCTATAAGGACTGTTAGTTTTCAGCAAAGTATAGGTTTTAAGCAGAATTTGACTCTATATATATATATAGAGAGAGAGAGTCGGGTTCTGCTAAAAACCTATACTTTGTTGAGAACTGAAAAGTAACAGCCGTGATTGGAAAAAGGGGGTACATATAAGATGTAAAAGGATACAAATTACGATTAGAGGGTAAGCGTGCTTGTGACATCAAAGTTGTGCTGTTAACATTAAAGTTCTCAATATTTACAACAATGTCATTAATGAATGCACGCGTACCCCCTTCATGTTAACATGTACCCCTTTACTTGGTTTTCACGGTGAAAACAATTTTCACTTGATCCTATCTATACTAGGGAAGAGGGGAGGTGAACACCAAAATTAAGAAAAAAAAAACAAATAAAATGAATCAAGGAAGTTATTAAGTGTAATCTATATATATACTTCCTCCGTTTTTTAATAGTCGCACCATTTCTAGATTTTCACACTATTCACACATGTCCACTTAAATTAATATTGTGTCTTATATGTAAGAAAAAATATAGTCATGTGGGATCTTGTTAGATTCGTCTCAATGTATAGATTATTAAAATCTAATTTGCATAATTTTTTATTGTGTATAATTAAAGATATTTAACATCTAAATTGTGCATTGGGTTGCGTAAACTGTTTCAATAGTACGAGTATTAAAGAACGGATGAAGTTTTAAAACGCGTTAACAAGAAATGGAGATCGCCACGTGTCTCTCCAAATCACACGTTGTCGTGACACCACTGTACATAGGGGTGTTCACAAAAATCCGATCCGCGATCCGGTCGATCCGAACCGAAAAATCGGATATCCGAAAATTTTCGGATCGGATATGTATCACTCTTTTGGCCTTTTCGGATATCCGAAAAATACGCATTATCTGAAAAATATTTAAAATTTCGGATATTTTTCGGATAATTATCCGATCCAATCCGAAATATCCGAACCAATCCGAAATATCCGTAATTTTTTCCAATAAATAAATTTGAATTTAAACTTTTTTCCCCATAAAAATCGGATCGGATAATTCGGGTATCCGATCCGAAATTTCCGGATCGGATTCGGATCGCACTTCTCCCAATCCGAAAAATTCGGATATCCGAAATTTCGGATCGGATCGGATAATCCGAAATGAACACCCCTAACTATACAGCTGATGAGGCAACCCTTTTTAAAATGTTTACAACTGTACAAAATGTATACAAGAGCCTTTGAACCCATGACCGCTTAGTTGAAATTCCATCTCTTTACCACCAGACAATATCTTAGTTAGTGTTCAATTTTCAACTTTTATGTTATATATCCTCCGATTCTATTTTTCAAAAAGGAACACAGAGGCCTCAAAACTCTTCATGTCTGTTATCCCTACATTTATTGCATTTTATTTCTACCCCTTTACGTTACTTTAAACAAAATTGTTATGTTTTAGAAACACTCCCAAAACTCTTCATGTCTGCATTTGTTCAAGCTAGACCTCCTACCTTCTACAACAAAAAGTAAATCAATTAGTATCCATTTTAATAGCATAATGAATAATACTCTCGAACTTATTCAATTGCCCCATTAATCTACTTCCCCAACTTATAGTCTTCCTACCTCCCTCTTCAATTTCTCTTTTCCTATTACACCATTATAAATTGGTACTTAGAAAAGTTTAATTTTCAAACTTTCTTCAGACAATAGAAATAGTGATTGCTTTTTTTTTGCATAATTTCTTACGTTTGGCGCTGATCTTCGCAATGCCGTGAGTTCTTTATTATCAAAGGGGTTGGCGATGAAATATTCAGAAAATCTTTCGAATATATATGTGAATATTACTATATCAGGACATGTATTTGTCATTTGAAACTTGTGATTAGTTATTGTTGTTGGATGAACTAATGAGGGAAATCAGTGTTTGATTGTATATTTGATGTCTGAGTTACTTGAAGTTGATCCGGTGGAAATAAGGCAATGTAAACCTATAAACAAAGGTAATTTGATTGCTAGATGTTTTTGATCGAAAAGCTCTATTGGACTAGATTTTTCTTAGCTAAATTTGAGATGGTATAGATGTGAGTCCCTATCCAAGTACAGTTACAAAATGCTCACACTAGAGTCATGGGGTCGGCTAAAATTTTGTTACTCAAACTTGGCTACAAGTGTCTACTTGGATACGGGTGCTCGAATGTCGGACTAAACCTTTTATAGATTTTATCAGTTTCTAAAGTTCAAAATAAAGTATCTAAGTGTCCTATCGATTTTAACACAATACGAGTCTGACACGAATTTTCAAGGAAAGTAGAAGTGTCGGAGTAACACAAAGGCTAACATATAGTAGCCTTACTCTCTATAAATAGTATGTATGTGTTTTGAGAAGGTGAAGTTTGAATGTTTGTTGTTGTTGTTGTGTCTTTGTTGTCCTTTGAGTTATAAGCTCTTTTGTTTGATTTTTTCCTCTTTGAACACTAACTCCTTTCTATGGGCCTTCTTATTGCATTTGTTAAGTTTTTGCATCATTGCATCCAATGTTAATGTTAGTTCATGATAAAAATGAATCAATATCATCAATAATATGATTTCACCCTAATTTTAAACAGATTTTAGGCATATATCTGCTCATTTTTTAATCTATCTATCTCTTTTTCTGTCACCGTTTTCTTAGTTTAGGTCTACTTACCTTTCATTTGTGAATTGCGGGCTTGCTCTATACTTCTTTCGCTTATATTTCTCTAGGAAGGGCTCACAAGTAAAACAAAAATGCAACAACACGATAGGGATATAATCTAAAAACAAAAAATAGTTGTATGATAAAATGAACAAACAACTATATTAAAATGAAAGACTAAATAAATATAACACAACGGAAACGACCCAGAGCATCGCCCGGGCACAGACACTAGTTAAGTTTCATTTCCAAACTAAGCTATCATATTTTTAGCAAATGATGGTAAAAACTTTAAACTAAAGAAAATTTTGTCAAAAACCACCTTTTAGAATACACATTGTAGGTTTAACTATCATTTCTAATTTTTGTTTACTTTAACTACCTCTTATAATTGAAACCAGTAGGTTTCACTACCAAAACCGCTTTCCGGCCAAATTTTAGCGGTTTTTCCGTCATGTTTTTCATTCCCCCCCCCCCAATTTTCGTTCGATTTTCATGATTCAAGTGCCCAGATCTCATCCCCCTCATTTCATTCAATTGGACATTTAATTTGGCAATAATTCGTTAATCAAGTGCCCAAATATTCAATTGGACGTTTTTTTGCAAACCCTAGTTTCTAAATTCCGGTAACCATAGTGGACAACCCAGATTTCGCCGGCGAGAGAAAAACCACTGCCAAAATATCAATTGTTATATTTTCTTGAGATCTATAAATAAACGTCCACTTTGCTATGTGTTTATATAGTTTCGAATTTTTTATTTTCAAATACACGAGTAATTGATTTCTCATGAGTGAAGGTGTATTTGATCAAAAATTAATCATGAAACATGATACAATATTTTAGGATGAGTGAGAAAGTGGTAAATGGAGAGGGATGATGCATTTTTTTATTCATGAGTGATGATGCTAATGACATCCTCCACTAATCTTTTGTAAGATTTTTGTTTTTGTAGGCGTTTTTATTTTTAAAACACTTTTTCTAATCTACTCTCTAATATTTATTACTCTTTTTTATGTATTTAAATTTTTTTAACTATTTAAACTCTTTTAAGATTACGATTATAGTCTTAAAAAAAATAAAATGATTAAAATTTAACGATTATTTTTAAAAATATAAAAAATATGTATGCACTTCATTGGAGAAATTACATACAATGTAGTTTCTCCCATATCCTTAACACGAACCACGCATCGCGTGCATATTTGGCTAGTGGGTGTGTGCGTATATATATATATATATATATATATATATATAAAAAAGCACAGATGCCCTCTTCTTAAGAAATGCATGACGTGTCAGTCATTGGAAGCATATATTGATGTGTCGTTTTTTCATAGCTTCGTTATTTTTGCAAAAGATCCTTGAATATTCGTATTTGGTAAGTGAACTATAAATGTATTTCTTTTAGAAAGGTAAAGATATTATTGTGGTATATTTTTACAATACTTCCAATAATATTTTAAAAGATCTTGTGCAAAAGCTTCGAATGATTTATAATTTAATCAGGATCTTTAATTTATGAAATTTATAGCAAAAAAATACGAATATTTTGGAATAATTATTTTACATTGAAGATAATTTCAAAAAAATAGGGATACAATATTTTCATGTTTAAGATTATGATATGTATATTTGAGAAAAAAAATTACCATTTTACTTGAAACTTTTGATATAAAGAAACAATATATACTAAAATAATATATCCATGAAAGATATTGATTTTTTTTAATCCCTTGCTGAATAGTTTTGAAATTTCAATCACATGGGAAATTTTCAATCATTTTTTCAAATAAAAAGGGTTATTATAATATTTTCGATGAAAAAGATGCCTTAAGGGTAAATAATATTTTTTCCCATTAAAATTAGATGTAAGTGGTCTTATGGATAAAAACATGAATCTTGATATAATATCTACATGAAAAGTATGAAATTTTTTCCATTCCAATTAACTGAATTTCTTTAGAAAAAAGCTTATAGAATAATTTTGAATAAAATTAGATTTTATGAGGAGATTTCCAATTGTTTTTGTATTTTTTAACTTTATCATAATCATGTAGACGTAACCGTTTTTTTTATAGGATAAGTACTTTTAAAGTTAAGATTATAATATGTAATTTTGGAGGAAACTTTGATTTAAAGGAAAAAATAATTTTAATTTTTTTGATTAAGTACCCAATCTATTACTCTTAATATATACTACTATATTAATTGTCTTACAAAAAAAGCTCCACAATATTTACTTATCCAATGCATAGTGTGTCGGTTTGTCAGTGGTTTGCTCGTTCTATTAATCTTGGGGAGTATTTCGGTCATTTGCGATTACCACCGTTATCGGACAATAATTGCTTTCGAGTTAGTGATCTACTACCACGACACAATAATTTTGAAATATGTTCCAATTAAGCCATTGCAATGCTCATGCTCTAATAATTTAAAAACCTTATGGGATAATGCCAACACTGAAGATTGTATTTCATCTAAATCATAATACTTTACCGCTCTCTATACACCAAAGAGGCTAATCATTATGAACTAATTATTTTTGTTTACACTACTTTTCAGATGACCTGCATTGTACTCCCTTCATCCCATAATATAAGTCATGTTTTCTTTTGCCCGGTTTTCAAGATGCACATTTGACCTTAGATAATTAATTTTTAATGAATTAAAAATATAAATGTTGATATTACGAAAGTACATATTAAGTCAGGCGAATCTAACATGATTCCACATAAATATTTTATATATATATTAATTAGACACTTGGTCAAATATTTTAAAAATTGACTCTCAAAAGAAAACCAAATTTATATTTTGGGACGAAAAGAGTAAGATAAAACAACCTAAACCAACTATTACTCCACACCTTAGCGACGATGGGAACGATTAATGGAACATTTAAAGTCCTCGGTAGAGGTCAATAGTATGTTTCTAGGCTATTGCGCGTGGTCCTCCAAATAATTGTTTGCTTGTGACTCTTTCATTCCTTCTCCCTTCCATAAATATGTAACCCAAAGTAACAGGAGATACATCACTAATTCACTATATCATAGAAGAAAAAGAAGGGAAAGATAATGAAGGGTTACATTGGTAAAGTTAGGTTAGAAATTACCAAAATCTCATTCTTATGCTCATTGTTAGTGGGCATTTGTTGCATACAAAGCATAACAAGGTGTGAAGGTGGGAGGGTTCAAATTGACAACCAACTTAGCATAAACTCATTTTCAAAAGTAAAGGCAGTTAATTTGGGAGGATGGCTTGTCACTGAGGGATGGATTAAGCCTTCTCTTTTTGATGACATTCCTAACAAAGAGTTGCTGGTCTGTGCATCTCTCTCTTTCTCTCCTCTTTATTTCATTTAAGTATTTAACTTCTTATGCTACATCTAAATTTATAGAGGTGTTTCTGAATTTGTACTTGATGTGGGGATGGTACCATATAACATACCACTTTTACTATCTAAGGTTTACATATGTATAGTTTTTCTTTTGCATAATATGACAACTTTATAAGACATCTTAAAAAATAATGTTCTTTTTCTATTGCAACATGTTGTATTTTAAACTATTCTACGCAAAAATTTTAGCATTACTATATATAGTTACGTGAATATTAGAAAGTTGGAGTCAACAACACCAACTATTCGTTTGGTGCACAAAATAGTACAATGTAAAGAAGTTGCAGTGCATAACATAAACTTTATGTGATGAGTGCACAAAATAACACAGCCACATTTTGGCCTGAGATTCTGCATAAAATTTATGCTGTTTTTTTGAAGCCATCACATAGAATATGTGTTGTGCATCCATCACAGTATTAGTTTGTGTTGTTTTATGCATCTATCACATAGACTTTATGTTGTGCTAGCTTTACACCTTCTTTAGTTTGTGATGTTTAGTGCGCCAAATAAATGGTTGAAACTGTTGGTGCCAAATTTTCCTAAAAAAATTTGTCAAAAAGATCAGATAAAAACATTTTATCTATAAAAATTTAAGATGTATAGGCCGATTATGACTTTATGAATAAGCACGAATTTATCGCTTTTTGCCCATAAAGTCAACATCAGGGGTTGACCTTTATTACCCTTCAATTCCCCTTAAATTTTTTTTGTTATTTTTTCATTATTTCTTCCCTAAAACATATCCCGGCCCCCTACCTTTTATAACCTCATTCCCCATTGATATTTTGGGGGATGTCGGTCTTACTGGCGAAAAAAGGTCTTTGTGTACAAAACACCCTTTTATTTGGTGTTATCTCACAACGTATCTTATGTTGGGTTAATATATTAAAAGTATATTTCGAAACGAATCAAACAAGATTCTTTGTGATTATATTGGTTTCATCGCATATAAATCACAATAAGTGGTCAAGGAAGTGTATGAATGGTGTAAAAGTTCAAAAGTTGTAATATTATGAAGCGGAAGAGGTATATAAGTATGTGCCTATTAGTCCTCCCGGTAATATTCACTCATTAGCTTGGTGACTTGGTGAGCAATTGTTAGCAAAGTGAAAAAGTATAGAAGTAAAATTGATGTATGAGTATGGGATGCATAAGTTAATGACAGAGTAGAGGCAGACACTAGCATTTCGAGTACTTTTTTTTAGTACTGTCATGTGTCTCATACTTATGTTTGTTGAAACTAATTGCGCAAGGAGACTTAAACAATAAATGAGAACGATCTTACTTGAAGTATGGAAAACGTAAAAGAGATGAGCACTGTGTCGTGGAAACCTCCACTGTCCTTAAAGGTGATTTCGCCGCAGCACGGGTGCAAACTTCCTCCCGGCGACCACCCTCTAGGATTAGCACAGCACCGCCCGTTCGTGTGCACTCACAAGCAGACGGTTGGAGTGACAGAGACAACCCGAATTGAGAGAACAGATTTTAGAGAGAGTAAAAAGAGAGAAGTAATTTTTCTGTGTATTTTGTGCTCACCAGAGAAGGGGTATATATAGCAGTAGTTGGAGAGAAAGGCGATCAGTTATTCTGGGAAGAGAATAACTGGCGGAAATCAAGGAGGCAATAACGGCAAGTCAAACGCACCAAACTCGGAAACAAATAATTTCCGTTACAAAGATATTTTGAGAATCTTTCAAAACAGACGGGCCATAAAAATATACACACCCACACCCCGTGCCCGAGCCCGGCCCGGCCCGCGCGCGCGCTCGTGCGTGTGGTGGTTCCTAGAGTATAGTCTCTAGTATCCAAACAAGAGTTACAATGGTATGGGGATAAATAAACTAAGCAACAAACCCACTATCTTGCTATGTGGGATGCAAGTACCTTACAAACAAAGGAAAAAATGTTGGCATTGAAATACTAAATAAATAGCTCTAAACCCACCCATGTGGGACACAAACTTTGAGGCTTATTTCCAACAATCCCCCACAAGAATCAAAGTTTCGGAATGAGAAAAAGAAGAGAAGAACAATTCGGGTATTTGGCAAAAGAAGAATGCATAGGTGTTGATGTCTTGCGACTTGAATCAACACTTAGTGAGATAGACTTTGGAGTCTCGTTCAAACAAGTGATTTTCATCTTGAACTTGAGAGAACTTGAAACCTTCATCTAAACCACACATCCATCCCTTTAGAATCAGTCACTCCGCGATCAATTGGCGCCTATACTGGCCATACGCCTTACCTGGATGCTCATAGATGCTCTAGAGAAACGACCCCAGTTTCTCATAGGAAGCGGTCCCACTTCCGCATCTAAGTGTGGATATGGGTTCATTAAGAGCCTTTTGCTCAACCTCAAACACAGGTGATATGCACTTTTCAATATAACTTTACACAAGAGGGATAGACAAAATATAAGTGCTTTTATTACTTAATGTTGCCCTTTGAACTCCACTTGCGTGGAGTAGGGTTTCATTATTACATTCAAATGGGTCTCAGTCCCATCCCTCTGGATGCATCCTCAATTATTTCTAGAAAGGCCTTTAGTAAACGGATCCGCAAGGTTCTTTTCGGACCTTACATAGTCCAGTGATATCACTCCATTGCTTATCAAATCTTTGACAACCTTGTGTCTGAGGCGAATGTGCCTTTTCTTTCCATTGTACACGTTGTTCTTTGCCACTGCAATAGATGCCTGAGAGTCACAATGCAATGCAACTGAAGGAGCTGGTTTCCCCCACAATGGAACATCATTCAGCAAATTCTTTAGCCATTCTGCCTCATTTCTTGCCAACTCAAGTGTAACAAATTCAGATTCCATAGTCGACATAGCAGTACAAGATTGTTTACAAGATTTCCAAGAAATTGCACCACCACCCAAGGTAAAAACAAAACCACTAGTAGAGTTAATCTCATCATTTCCAGATACCCAGTTAGCATCACAATACCCTTCTAAGACCGCAGGAGAAGAAGAAAAGTGAATGCCCCAATCCATGGTTCCTCTAAGGTATCTGAGTAACCTGCGCAAAGCACCTCAATGGTCTTTGCGAGGGTTATGAGTGTACCTACTGAGTCTACTAATAGCGTAAGCAACATCAGGTCTAGTGCAATTCATCAGATACATAATACTACCAATTACCTTGGCATACTCAGATTGACTCACAGGATCTCCCTTATTCTTTACTAGATGAACACTAGGATCATAAGGAGTCTTAACTGGGTCAACTTCAAATGAATTGAACTTTCTAAGTACCTTTTCTACATAGTGGGCCTGACTCAAGCTAAATCCATGAGAAGACCGAGTGATCTTTACTCCCAAGATAAGGTCAGCTTCCCCCATGTCTTTCATTTCAAACCTAGTACTTAAGAAATCCTTTACTTCAATCACAAGATCTAAGCTAGTCCCAAGGATCAACATATCATCAACATAGAAGCAAATTATTACACAACCTCGGGAGTCATTCTTAGCATATACACATGTGTCACTCTCGTTTACAAGAAACCCAAAACTGGTTATGGTGCTATCAAACTTTTTGGTACCATTGTTTAGGGGCTTGTTTTAAACCATAAAGAGACTTTACTAGCTTACACACCTTTTGCTCTAGTCGAGGAACTACACAACCTTCAGGTTGGTCCATATAGATCTCTTCCTCAAGGTCACCATTTAGAAAAGCAGTCTTAACATCCATTTGATGTTCTATTAGGCCGTGAATAGCAGCTAAAGCAATCAACGTTCTAATGGTGGCAATCTTAGTGACTGGTGAATAGGTGTCAAAATAATCTATTCCCTCTCTTTGAGTGAAACCTCTCACAACTAGTTTCGCTTTATACTTATCAATGGAACCATCAGGCTTTAGCTTCTTCTTAAAGATCCATTTGCTAGAGATAGGCTTACAACCCCTAGGAAGGTCTGCTAATTCCCAAGTGTTGTTACTCATAATGGACTCTAGCTCACTATCTATGGCCTCTTTCCAAAATACAGCATCAACAGATTTCATAGCCTCACTATAGGTTCTAGGGTCCTCTTCCAAAATAAAGACAGACACTAGATTCTCATTCAAGACACAAGATTCAGTAAGAAAGCAAGTGACAAAATCAGGCCCAAAGATACTTTCCTTCCTAGGTCTCTTACTCCTCCTAGGTTCTTCCTCAACAGATTTAGTCACTAAAGGAATACTAACAGGCAGTGCAGGATCAGCAGTAGAGGAACAAGAAGCAACAGAAGAACATTTCAAAGGAAAAACATGTTCAAAGAATTCAGCATCTCTAGACTCGACAATTGAACCACAAGCACAGGAACCTCTCGCATCCTTAATAAGGAAACGATAAGCAGCACTATGATAAGCATACCCAATGAAAATAGAGTCACAAGTCTTTGGTCCTATCTTATCCCTTTTAAAGGAAGGTATGACAACCTTAGCAAGACACCCCCACACTTTCAAGTATTTGAGATTTGGGATATGACCCTTCCACATCTCATATGGAGTCTTATCTAGTTTCTTATAGGGTACACGGTTCAATACATGACAGGCAGATAAAATGGCTTCCCCCCACATGTTATCAGGAAATCCAGAACTAATCAACATAGCATTCATCATGTTCTTTAGTGTTCTATTTTTCCTTTCAGCTATACCATTTTGTTCAGGGGTATAAGGGCAGTCAACTCATGAATAATCCCATTTTGTTCACAAAAGGTCTTTAGAGAAGTAGGATCATATTCTCCTCCCCTATCACTCCTAAGTCTCTTGATTTTCCTATCCAATTGGTTTTCAACCTCAGCCTTGTACCTTAAAAACATCTCTTCTGCCTCATCCTTGGATTTCAATAGGTATACTACTGTGTAGCGGGAATAGTCGTCTACAAAGGTAATGTAATACTTCTTCCCTCCTCGACTTTCATAGTTCTTAAAGTCACCTAGGTCTGAGTGAACTAATTCTAGAAGTTCAGATTGCCTTTCAACTGTTTTGAATGGTTTCCTAGCATACTTGGCTTCAACACAAATTTCACATTTGGGCAAGTTAGAACCTGAGAGTCTGGGAATAAGGTTCAGACTTTTCAACCTTTTAATGGAAGCTACGTTAACATGACCTAATCTAGATTGCCACAAATCAATATACTCAGCAATATAGGCAGAAGTAGAACCAGATTTATTCATGATTTCAGCAGTTGCATCCAAAGTAAAAAGCCCCCATTACAAAAACCCTTTCCCACAAATTCCCCATTACGAGTAATGACAAGTCTATCAGAATCAAAAGACAACTTTAAACCAACTTTCATCAACAGACTACCAGAAATTAAATTCCTACGCATTTCAGGAACATGAAGTACTTTAGTAAGAGATAAGAATTTTCCAGAAGTGAGTTTGAGAGTAATCTTCC